>JARKIA010000008.1:1200000-1519962 GCA_029289565.1 Mycena galericulata | reverse complement strand
GGCTGCATCATTCTCCCTTCTTACTCTGGGCCCAGACTGTCGAAGAACTCACTTCTGACAATTTACGGTAGGCCGGAAGGCTGAGGTTGATTTCGGATTTTGATATCCGTCGATCGCGTCCCGGACACTGCTGATGGCCGATGGCTTGTGCAATCGTGCAGCTGTGTGTATTGTCGCTGCTCCTGCCAGTGCCACGCAGGTGCGGTCTCCGCCCTTCGGCAGTCCTATATTGGAGCTCCCGCCCCCCAAATTCAAAGAAATTCAGGAAAGATATAAATTTAATTGTAGAGAAGTACTTTGACAGACCCTCGAAGGAGAGTATTGCTCAGCTTTGATTAGTTTAAATAGATAATTAGATATTTTATTCATGGAATCCTGCAGTTCACAGGACATGATCTCAAGGCGATGATGTTGGAGAGAAGGAGCAGGAGCATCATCAATATCGGTCTAGAACTGCACATGTCCGTAATTTTCTTCTTCTTCATTAAGCAGATTTGTTTCTAACAGAATATTTCAGGTTGCTGTTTCAGTGGGTCTGGCCCAAGGTCGCCAAACAAGCCATCAATATTTTCGTTCGATACTGGAATAACCACAAGACATGTACTCAAAGGAGAAGTGGCTTCCATCCTGTTGTGGCGCCAAGGCAAGGTTTACGAAAATCCGCTCAACTACGGCTTTAAGCATGCAGGGAAGCCTGTCCCTAAGGAGGTTGTCCAAGAGCTTCAGGCAATACTTCCAAGTCATGCGAGGATTGCATGAGATGGGTGCCAGAAGAGTTGATGATCAGGCGTGGCGGTATACAACTTGAAATCGCTCGGGAGTCCGACACTCACTGTCACACTCAGTATTACAAACGGATAGGATATTTTTACGCAGATGTTGCTCAACATGCAGTAAAATAGAACACTGAATTCAAACATCAGGCACATGTCAGGCATTTATCGCCTTTCGTCAGATTCAAGTTTATGCAGTGCTTACGTAATGGCCAGAGAACGATAAAGAGTCGTAGCAAGGCTTAGTCATGCTACAGAACTCTCTGTGTGGCTGTGCCCCATTCTCGTCATTTATATATTGTTTACGGCCTGGCAGCCCTTCATTATGGTAAGTATGCTACAGACATTGTAGTGCAGATGGAAGGTCATCACCCTCACAAGGGGCTATAGATCCACTGACTATGGTGCACACAACGCGACGCGCACGCGTTGCTTCGTGGTGTTTGGTTGACATGCTGTCAATCATGCAGGCCATCGGCAGTGTCCGGGACTCGGACGCGATCGACGGATATCAAAATCCGAGATCAACCTCAGCTACCGTAGACAATTGGCACAATTTCAAGGACGAGATTCTCATCGTCTTCAATGCTGATGGGGAATCTGCTGGAATCGTTGATGGCAAAACCCCCAAACCCACAGAGGCCCTTTGCTGCCGCTGCCTGGGATAAGAGGGACAAAGCTGCTATGGACGATCATTTGGGCTCGCATGTCCAAAGATCTTCGCTCACTTGCTAAAGCGTCACCTCTGGCTCAGCCCTCTATGCCAAGATTTGAAAGCCAAATTTGAGGCTTTCCACCTGGTCACGTCGCGTTTCTCTCCGCACCGCGTTTCCACACTGTAACCCACGACACGTCCCTGCCCGTGGAAAAGTATGTCGACAAGGTCACCGAAATTCGTGACCAGCTCATTGCACTGGGTGAACCCATATCCGACAACTATTACAAGGATGTTCTCCTTGCGAACCTCGACCCTCTCTATGTCAGTGTTCGCAACACCCTACTTTCCCAGCCTGCTGGTGAAAGCAAGCTTGACTCTGTCAAAGCCGTCCTTTGTGGTGCTACCTATATCACCCCAACTGGCAGCCAAGTCAAGACGGAATCCGAGGAGACAGCCCTCGCAGCCCGTAGCGGTGGTGGTGGTAGAAAGGTGTTCGCGTCGAGTGGGAGTGGTCACGGGAATCCCGGACATCGCGATCGCGATCGCGCCGCTCACACCTCTAGCGGTGATGGGCAAGTTTTTGGGAAGGATGACGAAAAAGATTTTCGTTGGTGCGATCCCACTCACGAGGATCATTGTCATCGCTGCGGTCGGCGGAACCACATAGCCGCTCGATGTGTTGCAGATATGCCGAAGGAGATCAAGGCTTGGGTTCTCGACCGTCCTGGCGCTAACGAACATTCACATGCGGTCCACGAAATGTATGTGGCACATTCATCTTTCTTGCCTCGTCGCCGCCGTCCTTCTCCTTCCCACATTCATCCCAATTGGCGTTCGGACATTCACGACTGCGATTCCGACTAGGTATTGCGACAACCAGGAGTGCGGATGCCACGACAACTCGGATTTGGAAGAAGATCAAGTCGACGTTGGAGTTGTTTATGAAGCTTTTCTTTGATTGAGTGGGAGCATTTTTTATTTCTCTCCTGCTTTTGTTTTTGTTTCAGTGGGAGCTTGCTTATCTCGCAGAGTGGGAGTGTTGGAAATCGTCCGCTTTCGTACTGCTCGATGACTTCGCTACTGATATCTAATATGTACAAACATCATGTACTGGATCTGGAATCTTAGCGTTCCCCCTCATCTGCGGGTCTGTCCGAGTCGTTCGAGTCCTCTAGGAGCCCCATTTCTAAAAGGATGCGGGTGCTTGCGCCAGCCAAGACTTACGCCGAGACCTCCACAAGACCTTGGCAGGACTTGGCATGCGCACTGACCCACGAGAGCTTGGCAGAACTCGAACACAAGGAACTTGCACCTGCCGGGACTTAGGCCAAAACCTCCATGGGAGTTCGGCAGGACTCAGCATGCTGGGTAGAGTTCAGAAGCACGCCGGGATGAGAATGAAGAAGAGTATACCGCGAAGTACTACATAAATTCGTCTCACTACTTCCCCGTCAATTTATTGATGGGCTTCCACTAGTATATATATAATACGTTTGGAGAGCTTTGATTTGATGCCAACTTTGCTACATGTACAAACAGTGATTTCTGTCATGTTCTATTACTCATCGTACAAACTCTCAGTGGTATGTATACAGTTGTTGAGATAGTGATTCAAGTTCAGGACTAGACACCATTCTCCCTCTCCACAGCTTAATTGTTTCCTGGTTTTCTGTATATTGTGCAAGTTGTTATGGTCAAATCCTGTTTACTTGATGTGTCATATTTGCTGCAGCAATGACTCCGGCTTTCTTGAGCCGGAATAATATCCGGTGCCCACATACTTTTGTTCCGCAGTATTTCTGAGAACGCATGCACTTTTATTGACCTATCTCCCAAACGTCGCCCGGCTCGGAAATCCTCCTCTCGGTCTTTGCACCTGTTACATCACATTCGGTCCTCAATTCTTGAACAGCAGTACTTGCATTTCAATGATAGCCACACAACATGTCCGCATCAGTGATTTGGCCAGGATTTGGCTCAGTTCAATTCCTTGGTGAGTTCAAGTTCTTCTTCATGCCATTTACATGTGTGCATGTATTAGATAGAACATTCTAAATGCCTCAGGTCTACCCGGAGTTTTCCCAGTGTTTCCAGGAACTTCAAATCCTGGATAATTTTAGTGTTGTTTCTCTTACATTTTGTCAACCTCGGTCACAGAACAACTACAAATTCAATTGTGGGGGTCTTGTTACATAACAATGTGGATACTTATTCCTTTCAATTTTTGGATGTTTAGCAGCTCTTGTGATAGCCATTTTCCTTTTTTTTTTTACAGATAAAGGGTTGACAAGCTTGTACCATGGACAATCCTGGTTTTCTATGGATCAATAATGCCTCCAACACCAGTTAGATGCATGTGGTTGTTCTGCTGTAATGAAGATGGAAAATTTATGCTGGCTGCCCGGATTGAACCGGCGCGTATTGGCGCATGAATGTCCTGGGCCTCTTATTTTTTTTATTGTTTTTCGGCAGAAGACATTATGCATTATTATTGACAACAAGAGCCCCCATTTTTTATGAATACATTTGTTAAACACGAAGCAAAATATAACGAAGGTTCAGCCTCCTGCCTCGAAGAGGCGTAATCCCCGTCATTTTTACAGCTATTTTATACTGTTGGCCTCTTTATCATGGTACCCATCACATACCCGCGGGTTTCGGGTCACGAAAATTGTCAACCCGCGACCCGTACCCGGCTGACCCGACCCGAAAACCCGACGGGTTTACCCGTACCCGATGATCAATCTGAACATGAAATTTAATTGGGCCACTGAGTGAAATACTGGCCAGTTGAGTGTCCAATAATGTGCACTCCTACTATCAAGTATGTAGATGAACCAAAAGTGCCTAAAGTACCTTCTCCTTGTGCATTTTGACTGTGCCTCAAATGGAGGTAGATGTTCAATTCTGGATGTAGATGTACAACGTGAGATGTGCACAAAAGTAAGTCCATAATGTTTGACGATAAATACCGTCATACCAACTGTCTAATCTAACAACGTACGTGGAAGGCGTGGGCCTGGAGGATCTGGAAGGCTCCGTTTAAACCCTATCAGACCTGTATAGTTCTCTCACAATAAAATATTTTAATTAGTGTATCTGGGAAAATTGACTTTTCAGATTTCCACTGTATTCAAAAATGATGATACTAGCCTGAAAGTACTCGTAACGGCGACCATTCTCATATCTTGGTTCACCCCAATCGGTTGGGATTTGAGCTTACACGGTGGCAGACAAGTTGGCCATTTTTCGCATTTCTGAGGCAAAATGGTCAAAAAATACTAAAAATGGCCAACTTATCCATCACCGTGTAAGCTCAAATCCCCACCAATTGTGGTGAACCAACATATGGAAATTGTTGCCTTTTCGAGTACTTTCAGGCTAGTATCACCACTTCTGCACACAGTGTGAATCAGAGAAGTCGGTTTTTTTCAAAACGGCAAATTATTTTATTGCGAAAGAGGGGTACAGGTTTGGTATGGATTAAACGGTGCAGGAAACCTTGAGATTGCTCAAGGATGATGGTACTATTTTATTTGAAGTCATTTGGCCCAGAACTGAGCTCAAACACCCCCGTGCAGAACTTTCCGTCGCCACTATATATATCACCACGTACCTCAAGCATACAGATATGTTCGATACGTATCAAGGCCTGTATGAGTTCTTCTTCTTCTTTTCACGACGACGCAGCTGATGAGAGATTCAGCCCTCGTCCTTTGCAATAAATATCGCCGTGCCCTTAAGATCCGTGCCACTGAACCCGAGCTACGCAGGGCAATGATACAGCTCAATGTCTCATCGCGAGTGGAGTTTGAGACGTGGCTGGCCAAGGAGAAGGCACACCTCGCCACACTTTCGAAGGAGCCACTCCAGGAGACAATGGAGATGGAGTACTACCAGAGATTTAGTGAATCTGAAGGACATGGAGTACGCTTTGCCTCTTAATTGAGTCACCTTTTTTTCTGACCTGCTTTGCTTAGGGAGCGCATGAGTGCTGTACTCGGAGTTCGAGTGCCGTTCATGCCGGCAACAACCGACACCTCGTACGTAAATGCAGCGGCAGCAACGCGGCGACTCGAGACGCAGCGTCGACACGTGCTTGAGCTTCACGCCAAGGCACTTGCCACAGTCCAGGACCTGGAACTGCGGCTCGGGACTACGCGCTGGGCGAACGGTGATGAAAAGTGGACCGCAACAGCTAAAATGGTCAGCAGGCGGAGATACCAGCGCGCCCTCGACAATCTTGAGGGATTAATAATTGCACGGATGCTAGAACTGGCAAAGGTTAACATGGCGGGCACAGGTACGATGCATCTCAACCAGTTTCAATCAATTGCTTACTGATACAAGTTGCGCAAGCAGATTGCGAAGGCCTTGCAAGCGCGCTCGAAGCCTGTCGAGACCGCAATTACCACATACAATGCAGCCGCGGAGGCCATGTCACCGGCGAAACCCACCCTCGACTGGGAACAGGTAGTCGAGTTCGCGTTCCTTGCGGACTTTGATCTCCTGCGCGAGGCAAGGGAGGATATCCGGGATGAAACGTGGGCCCTGCCTGCCGGGCGAGTCGCAATGGATGCCCATTACAAGCTGCTGCGCGCCGATGAGGGGATCGGGCGACTGGACGTCGAGATCCCTCGATTCGTCACCCATATGGTTGACGAAGAGGCTTTCCTGCTCCGCGAAGAGGCTCGCTTGCGTGACGAGGGGAAGGAGGGGATTGCACATCAAGTACGCCTGCTTCACATGGAGCGGGCGCGGTTTACGACGCTGCACATGTACAGGACCGATGATTACCCTAATATAGGTCGGATCCCAAAGTCCGGACAAAATTTCAGAAAATTCTTTGAGCAAAAAACACAGAAAATGACCGCTTTGCGGAGAAAACAATTTCCGCAGTCCCAGAAAGCGTGGGAAATTTTGAAACGTCCGCACAAAAGTCAAATTGAGGCCGATTTTCCGGATCCGACCTATATTGAGGTAATCATCGGTCCTACATGTACCGACTTGTCAAGCTCAGCAAGGAACCTGGATTTGGGCTATACAGGTGGCAACGAACCGCAAGGAACAGTTTTCAAGGACAAGGAAACGTCCCAGATCGGTCATGCTAGGCCCCCGGTCATTTACGGTTAGGTCGGTCCGATTGTCGACAGAAATTTTGGCTCTATGAAAATCGAGCCAATTTCCCCCTTGCACTATTTTTCCCTTTTTTTCCGCGCCCGGCGCCTATGACGGCCTTCTATGCTGTTTCTAGAACCCCTACACGCGGCTGAGGGGTTTTCCGCTGTTTCTTCGATGCACCTGGGGGAGGCTTAGGTTTTCTCTTTCTTCCCTCCTTGCTCGGGTTCCTCGTAATCTTCGTCGTCTTCTGAGAGCTCACAAAGCTCCAGTGTCGGCGCCCCTTCCAGTTGCAACGTCACTTGCATTTTTTGGATTTTTTTCGGACGGTGGAAACGCGTTTAGAAAAGACTACTTACCTGCAGAGGTAAGAGCGTGGATTCGCATTCCGTAGGGGGTCGTGGCTGCAGAGGTAATTAGGGGAGGGATGCACCCACCTGTAGTAGATGCGGAGTGTTGGAGGGGTGGTCTCCAGTTTACTTGTGCAGGGAGAGAGAGAGAGTCGAACCGTCGTATCGGCCGTGGTACGGAACATCCCGATGGGCTTGCCCTTAGGCTGCCTGACCGTCCTGCCTGCAGGGCCAAGGAGGTGCAGAACAGCACGAAGGCCCGGATGACAGTGAAGCCAAGGCGACGATGGTGACAGTCAGGCATCAAGGTCATTGATTCAAGGAACGATCAAGGAACTAAATAAACAAGGCAAAGCATCGGCATGTCGGCATCTTCTGCTTCTCTGGAACATCAAGGAACAGAACAAACAAGGCAAAGCTTCGGCATGTCGGCATCTTCTGTTTCCCTAGGTTTTGACTTTTCGCCCCAGTCACGTGCGCCCGTTTAGGGAATTTGCGTGTCTTGTTTGGTCCTTTACTGAAAACGGCAATCTTGAGCTGAGCTGGTTCATGGTGCTCATTGTACACCCAATACGGCTACCCAACACTCGACCATCGGTGGCATAAGCCATTCCTCTCTCCCCGCCACTACCACATTTGCGCTGTCCATCCTTAAGCGATATAATACGGTCGGCGGATAGACCGAACAACTTCGCAAGTTGAAGTCGAAGTTCATGGCGACTCGGTGAGCGCTGAGAGAGCAGACATTCTCAAAGATGGATCAAGTGCAGGGAGTCTTAATTTCAGTCTGTCTAGGGCTTTTAGTGCCCAATGGGGCCAAATTCGGCCCAAATTTAATATTTCAATACGACTGTAAGCAAGACTGTAAGTCTCATTTCATTTCAAATTCCATTATAGTGCGCGCGGGCCCCTTTGGGCCCATGTGGCACTGGTACGTAAGTAGTGTACGAATATTATACGGAGACCTCTGCACGTTTGCAGAGGGTCACTGTGCACTCGTCTGTCTCTGGAGCACTAAAATCTACAGGACGGGTGTGTGGATAACGGTGCTATGAAGGAGGGCATCTCGCAGGATGTGCACAGTGCTTTTGGACTTGCGATCCAAGCAGGCCCCGGAACAGGACGACGAGGGAGATATCTCAGTCATCAATACTGATGCTCCTGATGCCACCGTAAAAGCTGCGACTAGCGGTGTAGTTACCATCTCCCGGAAGAGGAAATTTGGAACACTCGATAGTTTTTTTGATCATGCGATGTCAACGGCACAGAAGAATGCGGCGGACAGGAAATTACTTCGGTCAGTTCTCTTGCTAAACTGGTTCTTGAATACTTGACTCACTTGGTAACTATTAGCTTCATAATCCACGGGAACATCTCATTTGTTAGTGTTGATGATCCATACCTTGACGAATTTCTGCACGACCTCCGTCCATTCATACGATGCACCAGGACGATTCGCTCTTACTCACAACCTTCTCGACGCCGAAGCTGCAGATGTATTTCTGCGTGAGGCTGACCGTCTCAAGTCTTCGAAGCTCCTTACAATGCTTGAAGATGGCTGGGAGGATCAAGTGAAGCGCAGTATCTACGGTAATGTTGCTGCTGGCATTGATGCATTTCCAATCATCATGAGCCTCAACGACATGACGGGAGAGCGTGGCAACGCACCCAAATGCCTCGACATTGCCCTCGAGGCTCTCCAGCTCATGGGCGACCCGGACTTCACCGAATTAGAGCGTGTTGAACGCGGAGAAGCTATCGCAGTGGACGAGGACAACATGGATGTTGTTGGGGATGGAGGTGCAGGAGGTTGGAGCTTTGAGGAGCTCATGGGGCAATAGAAATGCCGAATTTTGACTGTATTTCATGAAAATTCCCAAAAATAGATCTGCCAATTCTGCCAAATTCTGCCGCATTCTGCCCTGCCATTCTGCCATTCTGCCCGGCAAATTAGACCTAAAACAATTCTGCCCACAGCACTACTTGCGCCATGGCGTGTTGGGTAAGGACACGTGAGCGGGCCGCGCTCATCGGATCACGTGTTTTCGCGCCATCGTTGGGGGGATAGCGCTTTCTGTTATCTAACAGTGCGATCCTCATTGCGTTCAACTCAGGTGAGAAGGCCCTAGGTTCTCTTTCACCAGAACAGGGATTGTGAGCTCAATTCTTAGCTGTTTGCCTCGGAAGTAGGTTCTTGTTAGGTTGCGTTGGGGATGGATGTGACACGCAATGTCAATTTCAGAACAGTGGTACTGCAGCTGCCATGTTGCCGACCAGCAGGAACTTGATGTGTACTTCGCAGCCCAAATGACTGGCAAAAAAAATATTGAGCTCTAAACGATCGAGCTTCCACCGTTAGTCGATGTAGTCATAAGATTTTGCGCCGCCAAAGTCATAAATATGTAATGGCCGAGAATCGAACCCACGTCGGGTTTATTATCGATTACGTGCCACCACAGCCACTAAATCCATTCGCAAAAATGTAGTCACGTTGGCGAAATTCATTAGAAAAGCCTCCAACACAGCCACTATTGGCTGTTGTTCAAAATTTGGGACAAGTAAATTGAGTCGATGTTTGAACCGCTTTCGATTGATGAAAAGAACGACTACATATTGCATAAGTATTCGTGGGTAAGGCCGCTGCTTTGCACAGTGGGTCCTCATACTGTCACAACTAAAGCTCGGTCTCCGTCCAAGGCGCGCAGTGCGACCGAGGATTGGGGTGTGGAGGGTAGGAGGAGCGGTAGAAGAACTGAATAAAAAGTCTAAAGAATACAAGCGACTATCTACTGTATTTATACTGTTTAGAGGTCGCTATATTTACTAACTACAATAACGACTTAAGGTCGTGTATACTACTGAAACAGATCATTTATTAATTATGTGTGTCCATCGTCCATATTGTTCGTGTACAATAACCCGTCGTCGTTAGGCGTCGATCACCTTGTTGTGTCGTCGTGTTGTGACGTCATGGGTCCTTCACATGTGGTTCGCGGTCACGTGGAATAAATAGAGGTACACCGTCGGTTACGTCGGGGATGCACGTGGTCACGTGCGGCGTTGGAACGCGTCGAAGCGTGACATTACCCCCCTCCTAGGATCGTCGTCCCGACGATGATAGATAAAAGCGATTTAAACCTCAACAGAGGTATCGCGGGTCCATCCTTCATCCCCATCCACGGGGAATTTAAATAATTCCACTTTCCGGCCCGTCTCAGGGTCGAAAAGGAACCTTCTCGGGTAGTCCACCGACTCTTTCTTCGGCTTGTACCGGCGTATTAAATAATCCCAGTGTCCTAAAGGCAACACGGGCAAACCGCCCGTCGCCGACACCGGCTCCTCCTCGGCAGCCTGCGCTGCAATTTCCTGCGGCATAGGTCCCGCCGCGGTGGAATAAATAGAGGTACACCGTCGGTTACGTCGGGGATGCACGTGGTCACGTGCGGCGTTGGAACGCGTCGAAGCGTGACATTACCCCCCTCCTAGGATCGTCGTCCCGACGATGATAGATAAAAGCGATTTAAACCTCAACAGAGGTATCGCGGGTCCATCCTTCATCCCCATCCACGGGGAATTTAAATAATTCCACTTTCCGGCCCGTCTCAGGGTCGAAAAGGAACCTTCTCGGGTAGTCCACCGACTCTTTCTTCGGCTTGTACCGGCGTATTAAATAATCCCAGTGTCCTAAAGGCAACACGGGCAAACCGCCCGTCGCCGACACCGGCTCCTCCTCGGCAGCCTGCGCTGCAATTTCCTGCGGCATAGGTCCCGCCGCGCGTGCTCTCGCGGCAAACGCCGCCATCTCTGCCTCGGTATCGTCTTCGACGACTTCCTCCGTGGCTTTCTCCTCCTTCGGCGGCATAATCCCTGCCGCACGAAGCTTCCTAGCCGTCTCGGCCAGCACCTCCTTGCTGTGTTCCGCAAGGAAGCGGTCCGCCCTGTCCTGGGCGCGTCCTCGGTTCTTCTCGGCAATCCTGCCGACTTCCTGCTCCTTGGGCGGCATTAACCCCATCGCCCTGAGCTTCGCGGCCCAAGCCGCCTTCTCCTCATCGGCCATCTTGCCGACATCCAGCCTTGCGTCCACGGCCCTTTTCTTCGACATTTCCCCCAGCCCATGATCCTTCTGGTATTTCTCCAGGATCTTGGCCGCGTGCGTCAAGTGCCGTTTCGGCTCCCACGTCCGCTCCCCGAGCGGATAGTTCTTCCACTTGACGAGGTATTGGTAACCCCGTCCCACC
This sequence comes from Mycena galericulata, assembly GCA_029289565.1. NCBI lineage: Eukaryota > Fungi > Basidiomycota > Agaricomycetes > Agaricales > Mycenaceae > Mycena > Mycena galericulata. The sequence goes on along the minus strand of JARKIA010000008.1, from coordinate 1,508,825 downwards.
TTCCGATGGTCGATAATCTCCTCGACCTCGTACTCCGGTTCCCCGGCCACTATCTCTGGTGCCGGTCTCGTCTCCCGCCTATGCTCCGGCGGCTCCACGTACAGCGTCAGCTTCGACTCGTTGAAGACCGGATGTGACTTGTCCGTCTCCGGCAGCCTGAGCCGCCAAGCCGCTGCGCCGACCTTCTCCAGGACTTCGTACGGCCCGAGCCGCCGATCGTCCAGCTTCTTCGTCGGCCGACTAGTGGTGATGTCTCGTCCATCCAACCACACCTTGTCACCGATCTTGATCTCCGGCGCATCTCTCCTATGCGCGTCGTATTGTTTTTTCATTATTTTCTGGGCTTTCTCGAGCGCCGCTGTGGCCTCGCCACGTATTTTCTTCATCTTTTTTGCAAAGTCATCCGCCGCCTCATTCCGCGACTCCACCGCGTTCTCGATCCCTTTCCAAGGGTGATAACCAGTGTTTACATAAAACGGGCTCATCGTTGTGGTCGAGCTAGCCTTGTCGTTGTGTGTGAACTCGGCCAAAGCGAGCCACTCCGCCCAATCCGATTGGCGATAATTTACGAACACACGGAGATACTTCTCAATCTCCTGGTTCATCCGCTCCGTCTGCCCGTCCGTGATCGGGTGGAACGCCGTGCTCGGGTTCATCTCTATGCCGAGAAGCCGATTAAGCTCTCGCATGAACCCCGAGACATATCTCGGATCCCGATCCGAAATGATCTTCCTCGGCACACCGTGGTACCGAATCACCCGATCCCGTGTCAAGCGGGCCATCCCCTCACTCGTGAGCTCCATCGAGGTCGGCTCACAGTGGATCATTTTGGTGTATGTGTCCACCCAGACTTGTATGGCGTTGAAGCCATTAGATACCGGCAGAGGACCGATAAGATCCTCTGATATGATTTGCCACGGCCCTTCCGCGACCTTGTGCGGGTTCAGCTTTCCCTGCTGATACCGTTGCACCCGAGTCCTCTGGCATGCCTCGCACGCCTTCACATATTTAGAAACTTGATTGCCGACTCGCGGCCACCAATAATTACGTTCAATCATCTCCTGGGTCCGGTTCTCTCCGGGGTGGCCCAAGAGGGGGGAATCGTGATGTAGTCCAATAATTTTATCGCGAAGTTCTTCATCACGTGGTACGTAAATTAGTCCGTTGTAATATATAATATTGTCTATTTTTTCCCATCCGGGCAACTTCTTTTCTAACGCGATCTTTACGCTTTTATCTACTTTTTTTGTGTTTTTGATTTTTTCCAAGATCTCGACCTCCGGTCCTTCGATCATTATGTCCTGTGATCGGAAGTACTCCGGCTTGAGAAGCACGATGTTCTCATTGTCGTTTTTTCCCATGTCGTGGTCTGCTCTGCGCGATAACAAATCCGCCTTCTTGTTCAACGCGCCTGCTCGGTGCGATAAGGAGAAGTCGAACTGCGACAACTCTGTAATCCATCGCGCCTGCCTCCGATTGACCTTTTGCGGCAGCTTGAAGTATTGAAGATTCTTATGGTCGGTAAAAATCTCAAACTGATGCTTGGTCCCTTTGAGCAATGCGCTCCACTCGTCTAGGGCCAACATGATCGCGAGCATCTCTTTGTCATAGATCTCGTAATTCCGCTCCGTCTCGTTCAGTGCGTGCGACTGAAACGCGACCGGCCTCCACTCCCCGTTCTGCTCCTGCGACAGTACTGCGCCCGTTGCGCCTTCCGAGGCATCAGCCTCGACTTTGAACCTGCCGTCGTCGGTGGGTATTGCCAACACGGCGTCTTCCGCGATCCGATCCTTAAGCTTCTGGAACGCGATCACCTGCTCCTCTCCCCAGTGGAAGCCCTCCTTCCCTGTCAGCCGTGTGAGCGGCCGCGCAACGTCCGCGTAACCCCGGATGAACCTGCGACAGTACTGCGCCCGTTGCGCCTTCCGAGGCATCAGCCTCGACTTTGAACCTGCCGTCGTCGGTGGGTATTGCCAACACGGCGTCTTCCGCGATCCGATCCTTAAGCTTCTGGAACGCGATCACCTGCTCCTCTCCCCAGTGGAAGCCCTCCTTCCCTGTCAGCCGTGTGAGCGGCCGCGCAACGTCCGCGTAACCCCGGATGAACCTCCTATAGAAGTTCGTGAACCCGAGGAACGACTGAACCTGCTTCAGGTTCTTCGGTTCCGGCCACTCCATCACTCCGCGGATCTTGATGGGATCCATCCGCACCGAGTTGTGCGAGATGATCACGCCAAGGTATTCCATCTCTGCGCGTTCGAACTCGCACTTTGATGGCTTCAGGAATAGCTTGTTATCCTGAAGAACCTTGAGCACGCGTTTTACGATCGCGCGGTGCTCCTCCAGATCCTCCGTGAAGATCAGGATGTCATCGAGGTACACGATGACCTTCCCTCCGTTGATCTCCTCACGGAGCAGCGCGTTCATCATGGTCTGGAACGTCGCTGGCGAATTGGTGAGTCCGAAGAACATCACGAGCGGCTCGAACAGCCCTCGGTTCGTTCGGAACGCAGCCTTCCACTCATCACCCTCCTTGATCCGGACGTTGTTGTAGCCCCACCGGATGTCCAGCTTGGTGAAGACTTTGGCACCTCGGAGTTTATTGATTAACTCCGATATCAGCGGAAGAGGATAACGATTCTTAATCGTCATCTCGTTGAGCTTCCGGTAATCCTGCACGGGTCGCAGTGCACCATCTTTCTTCTTCACGAAGAAGAACGCCGAGGCCATCGGTGATTTTGATGGCCGGATCCTCCCGCTCGCAAGATTCTCTTCCAAGAACTCTTCGAGCTTCCCTTGCTCCTCCCGGGATAGCGGGTAGATCTTGCAATCCACCGCCTTCGCTCCGGGGACCAATTCAATGGCATGGTCCCACGGTCTCTTCTCGGGCAGCGCGTCAAACGACTCCTTCTCGAATACCTTTAGGTAGTCATGGTATTGAGAAGGCACGTCGTCTGCCGTACTCTTCGGCTTCTCTTTGCCGGCATCCTCCGCCATCTGCTGCGCCTGTGTGCCCTTGGCGCGCAGATCGATCTGCTCCGCGAAGTCGACCAACAAGATCGAATCGCCTTCCTCTATCTTGTCCTCCATCGGGACTCCGTTCCCGGTCTCCGTGCCGGACATGTTACACTCCGGCGGGCATCGTGAGAACACGATCTTCTGCGCCCGCCAGTCCACCTCGGGGTTGTGTTGGAACAACCAATCGTACCCGATGAAGACGCGAGCCTTGCCAAGTCCTGTGACTAGGAACTTCTGGCGCTCGACGTGGGTGTTGAGAATATACTTGAATATTCTCTACCCTTCTTAGAGCGACTCAACGAGTACTCTCTACCCAATTGTAGATAGCTGTAGAATATTCTAGAACACTTGTAATTAGGTATATAAGGGCTCGCGAATGTATTCATCCTTTACTTTCAGTTGTCCTCCCATTCTACTTGCCCAATAGGTTATGGGCCCCGCCGCCCTCTATTGAACAGCTTACCGATATCTAATCCGCGTCGCATCCCTGTTCGAGCACCGCTCCAGTCGTGATCCGCCTTACCCCGTATATCCATAACTCGTGACAACTTTGAATCATGCCGTCCGCCGCCGCATCCAACTCCGACTCACACATTTACCGCATCGACCCGCTTCATGGAACCGAGAACTTTGCCATGTGGAAGATCAGGATGTTCCATATCCTGACTGACCTGGGCTACGATATTTACATCTCGGATACCGCTACCCCTCCAGCCGACACCGACCTTGCCGCTCTTGCCGCCTGGAACCGAGCTGATCGCAAGGCTCTTTCCACCATTGTTCTGCGCGTCGCAGACAATGTACTGGTCTATGTCTCCAACGCGAAGACCGCGAAGGAAGCCTGGAAGGCCCTATCCAATATGTATGAAGCCAAAGGTGCGATTGGGATTACTCTTACCCGTCGCAAATTTCACCGCCAAATATGTTCTGAGGATGGAGACATCGAGGAACATATTCGCACGATGCGCTCATACGAGTCCGAACTTATCCGGCTTGGCCACACCATCAAGGACGACGAATTCGCGTATACGTTACTCGAATCGCTCCCGGAGTCATGGGACTCATTTGTTTCCGCAATCGGCGATGACGTTGCCGCCGATTCCACCAAGCTCATCGCGCGCATCCTTGGCGAAGATGCCCGCCGCCGTTCGCGCCCCACCGCTGATCCCACCACCGCACTACCCGCCGTGGACATGTCCAAGGTCAAATGCTTTAAATGCGGCCGACTCGGACATTACGCTAGCAAGCACGATCAGCAGCAGGATTCGCAGCCCGAACATCGCAACGACCGCCCACCCTCGAATTCCCGTAACCGCCGTGGCCGCCAGGGCAAGGGAAAGTCCCGCGCCCACGTCGCTGTCGACAACTCATCAGACTCTGATGAAGATTTTGGTTTTCTGGCCCGTGATCCGGCCGTCTCGCATGGACTTCAACCGGACGATTGGCTACTCGACTCGGGTTGTAGTCGGTCCATAGTCCGCAATAAATCTGATTTTACCCAGTATACCGAGACCCCCGGACACAAAATCATTGGAATTGGTGACACCGCCGGTGTTGGCCGTGGCACCGTTCCACTTTCTTTCGCAGTTGGGAAGAAATCGCGTGCATGTATGATGCGCGATGTTCTTCACTGCCCGACAGCCCCCTGCAACCTAGTTTCCCTCGCGCGACTCACTGACGCAGGTTTCCGTGCAATCTTTGATGGTGATACTGTCAAAGTTGTGTCGAAACGAACTGGCACCACCCTCGCGATTGGCGACAAGATTTCTCGCCTATACAAACTTCGCATCGCACCTCCTGCCTCCTGCCCGCCAACTTACGCTTTTCCCGCGCGCTCCTGGGACGAATGGCATCGCGCTCTTGGTCACCTGAACCACAAGTCCGTCCGGAAGCTGAAGACCAAAAATATGGTCAACGGCATGGATGTTGATGAGCGTGAATCACCCCATCAGTGTGAAGCCTGTATTCAAGGCAAAGCACACGTCCTTCCTTTCCCCAAGGAGTCTGAGCGCACTTATCAAAACATCGGTGACATGGTGTACACTGATCTTTGGGGCAAAGCACGTATCCGCGGCCATAGAGGGGAGTGGTATTTTATGACTTTCACAGATGCGAAATCTGCGTTGACCCGTGTTCGCTTTTTGAAGGACAAAGCCGGTAATACTGTCCTTCAACGCGTCAAAGACTACGTCGCATTTATTCGAACCCAAACCGGCCGTCCACCCCGTTGTTTCCGCTTTGACAACGGCAAGGAATATGTCAACCAAGAAACCCTCGACTGGCTTGCGAGCCAAGGCATCGAGTACGAGGTGACTGCACCTCATTCCTCTGCCCAAAATGGCGTCGCAGAACGCCTCAACCGCACAATAATGGAACGTGCGCGCGCTATGCTTATCAGCGCCCATCTCCCCTGGTTCCTGTGGCCCGAGGCTGTCAATTATGCTGTTTACCTCAAGAACCGATGTCCTACAGCCGCACTCGATGGCGACATTACCCCCATTGAGGCCTTTACACACCAGAAGCCCGATATTTCGAACGTACACGAATTCGGCGCCAAAGTATGGGTTCTGCAGCAGGATGGGAAAGTCCACAAGCTACAAGCGAAGGCTCGCCAATTTCGCTTCGTGGGACTTTGGGAGCACGCTCGGTCCTATCGTTATTATAACCCTGGAAATAATTCGGTGCAACATTCCCGGAATGTTATTTTTCAGGACCCCAGCACTGTTGCAGGTGATTATATTGTCCCTGCTCCGTACCCTTCTCTGCTTGAGGGGGAGAATGTTGAGCAAAATGCGGAATTGCAACCAGATCCGGTTACTCCGCCCATTACCACGACGGCTGCACCACCACCTACTCCTGCTACATCCATTCCTAGACCTACACAAAATTCTGGACCAATTTCAACCACATCTACGCTTACACCGCTTCCCACGCCTACTCCTTCTCCCGCATCATCTCCACCGCCGCCCAAGGCTCCACGCGACATCAGCAGCAAAATTACGACAGAGAATATCATTGAAGGCAAGAGGACTCGCCAATCGAAGCCCGATTTTCTCTTCGCTGTCACTGAAGCCGCTGCGCTCGATGAGGACCCGAAATCTGTCAAGGAAGCGCATGCACGACCTGACTGGTCCCAATGGCAAGCCGCCATGGATGCTGAAATGGGTCAGCACCTTAAATTGGGGACCTGGGAAGTCGTTGATCTTCCCCATGGACGCAAGGCAATTGCCTGCCGCTGGGTCTTTCGTCTCAAACGTGACGCAACCGGCAAAGTTGTGAAATACAAAGGCCGTCTTGTAGTCAAAGGATTTTCGCAGATCCCTGGCATTGATTTCACCGAAACTTTTGCCCCGACCATTCGGCTCGAGACCTTTCGATTTTTATTTGCTCTCGCTGCCCGCTACAACCTCAAAGCTCATGGCATGGATGTTGTCGCAGCTTACCTAAACAGTCCGCTCGAGGAGGAAGTTTTCATGCAGCAACCTGACGGCTACGATGATGGCACCGGCCGTGTCTGTCGTCTCAAGCTCTCGCTGTATGGTCTACGCCAATCAGCCCATAATTGGAACCATACTCTCGACTCCGCGTTCAAAGAACTCGGATTTACACGTTTGATCTCGGATCAATGTGTTTACCTTCGCCGCGACACTCCTACTTCCTCTCCCACCATTGTCGCTGTTCACGTCGATGACATGACCCTGTTCGCTCACACCGACGCTGAGCTTGCTCGGCTCAAGGGGGAGCTTTCCTCCAAATTTAATGTCACTGATTTAGGTGAACTGAAAAATATTCTTGGGATGGAAATTGCACGCAACCCCGATGGCTCTGTTCGGCTCACCCAAATCGCCTACGCTGAACGCATTCTGGAATCCGTTGGCATGTCTAATTGTCATGCCGTCTCGATCCCGCTAGACCCGAATGTGAAGCTGGCATTACCCGAGAAGGATGATCCGCGCATCGTCAACGAAGACTTACGCCGCGAGTATTTATCTGGAGTTGGTAAACTCATGTATCTCGCAGTTGCGACGCGCCCGGACCTTGCTTATGCCGTTCAGCACCTCTCGCAATTTTCGCAGCGCCCTGCACCCGAGCACCTGTCCGCGCTGAAGCGTGTTTTCCGCTATCTCCGTGGTACTCATAATCTCGGCATTTCTTTTCGACGTGACGGCGATCTCCATCTATATTCCGATGCCGATTGGGGAGCGAGTCAAATTGACCGTCGCTCAATTTCTGGATACTCGGCATTCTTTGCCAATGGCCCGGTTTCTTGGAGTTCGCGCAAACAGCCCACAGTTGCACTTTCAACCATGGAAGCCGAATTCATGGCACTCGCACGCGCCACTTGCGAAGCCATCTGGCTACGCGAACTCGGTTCAGAGCTCGGCTTACCATCAAACGACGCTACCCCCATCCAGGTCGACAATCGCGCTGCAATGATGTTCGCCGAGAGCGTTGTTTTCCACGCCCGGTCCAAACATATTGATATCCGGTATCACTTTATTCGAGAGCGAGTTGCTTCTAACGAAGTCAAACTCACCCACTGCGCCTCTGAAGATAACTTGGCCGATATTTTCACCAAGGCCCTTCCACGACCTCTGTTTGAGAACTTACGCAATCGCATCATGTCGCACTCTGGTTGAGTCGAGGGGGAGTGTTGAGAATATACTTGAATATTCTCTACCCTTCTTAGAGCGACTCAACGAGTACTCTCTACCCAATTGTAGATAGCTGTAGAATATTCTAGAACACTTGTAATTAGGTATATAAGGGCTCGCGAAGCTCGCCCAATGTATTCATCCTTTACTTTCAGTTGTCCTCCCATTCTACTTGCCCAATAGTGGGGTCCGATCTGCATGATCAACTCAACGTAATGAGTGATCCTGCCCCGCGTGTTCTCTGTCCCATCCGCGTTCCGCGCGATGATCTTCCGATCGAGCTCCTTGAGCTCGAATCCCTCCGCTCGGGCGTAATCCCGATCTATGCACGTGGTAGTGCACCCGTTATCAAGAAGCGCCTTGATCGAGCGCGTCTTCCCTGTGTCCAGCGCTGTGAGAGTGATCGGCACCAACATTTCGTTGTGCTTTCGCTCCCGCTGCAGCGCCCGCATCTCCTCCTGGAGCCTGTTCTCCGGCATCCCAAGAGCTCTCCGTGCTAGCCACTTCGCCGCTTCCATCTTGGACAGCCCTGCAGGTGCCCAGATCGGCGTGGCTCCTCTCCACTTCTTCTGCTTGTCCTCCTTGGGCGCTTCCTCCCTCGTTTGGGATTGAGCCCTCGCGGCATCGCCGCCCTTACTATTTTTCTCGCTGGTTTGGGTTCCAGGGGCCTTTTTGAATGCTTTCTTAAAATTACTCCACTCCTGATCCTTCTCGTTCTTTTTCCGATTCTTTAAGTTACGCTTCCGATTCTGAGTCTCCAGTACACGTATTTTTCTGCTATTTTCTGCGCTAGCTACTAGGAAATCGTTTATGCTCTTTCGTAGACTAGCATTTACATCCGTATATATATCGTCCTCAGGGTCCTGGGTAACTACAGGGTCTATTTTATATATAGCATTCAATTTTGGAGTCTGGGGTGCCGCTTCGGCCTTGAGCGGGGGCCCCTTTAAAAACCCGCCTCTCGGAGAGTGGCAGCGAGGACAGCCAGGTCCTCGTGTGCGTAGTCCTCGGCCTTGATTGACCGGATATTAAATTTATTGGCGCGCGGCGCCGGGCAGTCCCTCTTCATGTGACCCTCCTGGCCACAGTTGTAACATTTGAAGACCGGCCGCTTCGGCCCGGTCTTGTCCACGTCCATCGGAGCAACTTCTCCCGGTCCGATCTTCTTTGCCAAGTTCGGCGCGCTGCCGAAACCTGGGCTGTTCCCCTTGACGGCCGGCGCGGTTTTCTGCGCCGGGGTCCAGAACATTCGGCTCCGCTGAGCCGCTCGGAGCTTCTTGCGCTCCTGGTTCCCGTTGATCACCATCAGGCGATCTTTGAACTCTTTGTACTTGTCGGGAACCTGGTTCCCGCCCGCGTACACCTGCTCGATTAGCTCCTTGGCGACTAAGTCCTCCAGGAGCTCCACCAGGAATGCGTTGTACCCGGTGGTGGCCGAGTTCGGGCTGTACCCGGCCAATTCTGCGTCCAGCTCGAACTGCTGGATGAACTCGACAAACGAGCGGCTTCCCTGCCGCGTCGCCGTCAGGCGCTGGTGCGCCACTTGCGCAAGGTTTTGATCCTTGAACGCGCTCTCCAAATCGGCCATCAGTGCCGAGTGGGTGTAGGTGGCGGGAAGTACGCCAGCAGCGGAAAACGTCCGCTTCTTCCAGTTCCGGACCCAGTCCGCCGCGAGGCAGTCCGAGCCGTCCTCGTTCCGGAGGAACGAGATAGTGAAGAACACCTTTTTCTTTTCGGTGTCCAATTCATCGTCGTAGGCGGCAATGTAGGTGGAGAGGGTGTCGTGGAAGTTATTCCACTTGGCTTTGTTGCCGTTGAAGAACGGCGGGAGGTTGGTGAGGATGACTTTGTAATTCGGCATGGCGGGCCGAAGGGGGATGGTGACGGGTAGTGTGGGAAATGGCGGGTTCGGTGGTGTAGGGGGTCGGGGTTCGAATGGAGATAGGGGTGATGGCGGGGAGGCGGATGAAGAAGATGATGAGGACGAGGTGTCCAATGGGGTATGAGTGTCGCGATACGTTGCGACGGGCCGGCGAGGTTGTTGGGGAAGGGGATGGGTCGATCCGCACTAAGCGGGTGGTGGGTAGGAGGTGGTTTCTTGCGAACGGAACAGTCCCGGGTCTTCTACGACACCCCCGACGACTGCGAGGCGGTCCTTCCCGAAGGTCAGGCCGGCACTCCTGCGACTACCGTAAGGCGTGGGACGGTCTCAACGTTTCCCGTAGCCTGGTGTCTGTCCGTTATAGTGAACCACGTACTATGTCGGTCGCACGATTAACCGTTGCGGGCGGGTAGAGGTCGGAAAGGGTAAATGGGTCTTGATGAAGCGGCTGCGCACGACGCGCAGAAAGGGTAAGAGGTAGAGTGGGGAGGAAATGGAAAGGATAGGGGCGGTAGGAAGGTATGAAGGGTAGACTTTTTATTATGTCACAACTAAAGCTCGGTCTCCGTCCAAGGCGCGCAGTGCGACCGAGGATTGGGGTGTGGAGGGTAGGAGGAGCGGTAGAAGAACTGAATAAAAAGTCTAAAGAATACAAGCGACTATCTACTGTATTTATACTGTTTAGAGGTCGCTATATTTACTAACTACAATAACGACTTAAGGTCGTGTATACTACTGAAACAGATCATTTATTAATTATGTGTGTCCATCGTCCATATTGTTCGTGTACAATAACCCGTCGTCGTTAGGCGTCGATCACCTTGTTGTGTCGTCGTGTTGTGACGTCATGGGTCCTTCACGTGTGGTTCGCGGTCACGTGGAATAAATAGAGGTACACCGTCGGTTACGTCGGGGATGCACGTGGTCACGTGCGGCGTTGGAACGCGTCGAAGCGTGACACATACTTATGCTTTTTTAACGACAGTTTGTGCCTGCTCCTTCATATATCTTTCCTACAAGTCTGTGAATTCAATAAGCCAGCCTTTAAATTTCATCGCAGTCTTGAACAAACGATTTGCCACTCTGTTGTCAAATAAATCTTCATATCCAAAGTACTAAGCTGTGTTAATTTTGTCGCAATTTTTGAAGAAAGCCATTTACATCCCACAACCCTCAAGTCGGATGCGGCAGTCGTGGCTCCAAAGCTTGCAAGTTTCCACACCTTTTGTTTCTCTGCAGTATCTGGCTGTCAGCATTGCACATAGTTCTCTCACCAGGCCCTGCTGAGATCCAACACAGATTGCTCATGCTGTGAACATTCATTTTCGAAAACTCTGTCAAGTTACATCTTCAGAAAAGGAGACTTCATCTCTTCCGAAAGGCCTACCAATATTTGGAACTGGTCAATTCACGGTGCATTTCAAATGTGGATAGCTCATCTACGATGGAAACCGGAGAAGGAGAAGTGATTTGCTCAGCTAGCAGTTGAATTGCCATCTTACTTCCAAAACAAGCAACGGTGTTGAGAAATGCGGAAGCCAACCGTTTACAATTCACCAACTGCGATCCTTGTCAACACGAAAATGGATCCTTTCAACCCAACTGAGTGCACGCCCATATAATTAAATCAGGATTCAGGGAGAGAGGCAATATAGATGGGGATTGTGCCCATACTGCGAGGGAAGTGGGCTCCCATTGGACTAGCCCGGATGGGCTCGTCAGGTCGGTACGGGGTCGCAGGCGTACGGATAGCGGTGGCTAGGGACAAGCCGTGATGACTACGTAAGGACGCTACTGCCAAACAGGACCACTGTGATACCTCCGAGGAGGAGTGGCCCAAGGCCACTGCTCCATGTGCCCACCCTGCTTGAAGCGCGGTCCCCGCGCTTCCCAGGACTCTCAACCAACCTGTCTAATCCACCCAAGAGCTCCCAATGCCCTACCAAGGTCCGACAAGAGAGGATCGCGATCCCAATCGAGAGTGTGGTGCTGACGCCGAGCGCGCGGAAGTGGTGGAATAGGAATGGGAGTTGTCGAGATGGGTTTGTTGCTTGCAATACTCTGGGGATGTCGCCGTGTAACGATAGGAGGAGTGGGAACTGGAGCCGATTTTTTCCGAGCATGTGCGCGAGAGTTCCGTGAACGTGCAAGCCGTCGCTGAAGGGTGCCGAAAGGACGGGGTGAACCGGTCTGCAGAGCCGTGAGGTCGCGGGGAACGGGTGAAATCGTCGGGACGATGGTGTCCGTGGTAACAGCGGGCAGCGGTAGCATCTCGTGGGGTGAGATAACAACGGCGGGATCTGTCTGAACGTGTGCAGTGGTGAACTCACGAACGAAGGGCGGCGGCTGAGCTGCGGCCGTTCTCGCCTCCATCGCTCCCTCGCGTATCCCATCTTCCTCTCCAGACCGTATTTCCATCCATATCGCCATCCGATGTTTATTGCCAGCGAAAGAAGTCCCTCCAGAGTACCGTCTGCGCCATTTGCAGCAGCGAAAACTTCCTCGCGTTCGTCCAAAAGTTGCTGGTAATCATCAAAGACGAATTGTGGAACAAGAGGGATTGAAGGAACGGATGGTGAAGCCGAACAGGGTTCCACAGCCGGGAGTACATGTGCCGAGCGTGCGTCGAAACACGTTGGATCGGAATGAGGTGGGGAAATGGGACGCATGGCTGGCGGAGATGGAGTCGGAATCGGTGTGTCAATAATCGGCGGGGGCAGTAGCGGCGAAATCGCAGGTGTCGCGGGCAAAGGGGGCGTGTCGTTGGCTGTGGGTGATGTCAAACCGGCGTTGGAGGTCTCCAACTCACGTCTCGTCGCTCTCCGTTCTTTCTGCTCTCTTTTTCTGTCATTTTCTCTCTGCTTCTTCTCCTCTTTCGTTCTCCCCAGAGCCTCCGTCTTCAAAGCCGTCGGGGACGCAGTTTTAGCCTTAGGAGGGACCATAGCAGGGATTTAGAACCGTCGCATAATCGGTCGGAGTCGGGGGAGAAAGAAAAAAACGGTCCGTCTGTATCCGTCTGTCGGTCTTCGGTCTTTTACGTGCGCGGTGGTCGGCGGTAAGCAGTCAGGGCAGCCGTGGTGGGATCGAATCGCACTCTAGTCACCAGATGGACTAGCCCGGATGGGCTCGTCAGGTCGGTACGGGGTCGCAGGCGTACGGATACTAGGATAGCGGTGGCTAGGGACAAGCCGTGATGACTACGTAAGGACGCTACTGCCAAACAGGACCACTGTGATACCTCCGAGGAGGAGTGGCCCAAGGCCACTGCTCCACCATCAAGAAGGAAAAATACAGCCACTGCAGGTCAGTAGTTTCACTACGGCACAATCGAGAAATTTCCCTCATCAGTTTTGTTTGGAATCGTCCGAAAATGCCGGCATGGATAAAGGGATTCGGGGGGGACGAGCACCGTCACCCCTCAGGATTCAGGAGTCCTGACCCTTGTTTTGTCGGAATCCAGTTGCTTAAACGGGTTCCCGATACCCAAAATAGGTACCTAACAATGCATATCTGGCCTCGGGTATCAATGCATTATGCATTATGCATTTCCAGCTGAAATCTCCGCATCCTGCCGCCGTTTCCGCCAAAAGCTATGCATTGTCACATTTATGCATTTTAATATCATGCATTGTGAGATAGTCAACTGTATTTTTCGTAATTTATTTTGGGCACCTACAAGCACTGTAAGTACCTGAGCCTCTCGGACTGTTGGCACGACTATGCGAAGTGCTCGCAAGCGCGGGCAAGAGCTGCTAAGTAACGACAGCCTAATGGAGCCTTTTAGAGAACTATGGTTTTTTTCGCGTTCTTCAGTGGGAAAGACTTTGGTGGAGCCCAAAATTTATGGGGTTTCACAGATGATGGGCTATGGCAGCTATGGGTTAAGACAAGTTAGACGGTATTTCGACCGAGTATTCATGGGTTGTGACCTGTGACAGTAAGTATTCATTTTTCAAGTGTATAAATTGCCTTTTTGGGCGATTTTTCGGCATTTTCCCGACTAGAAATGGCTGGGACCTGTGTCCTTTGCAAAAGGTCTTCAATTCAGCGGCTGTGACCTGTGACTGAATACTTGGTCAAAATAGTATAAATACATGTAACATGCTATGCTTACGACGTTAGTAATACGTGTGATTGCATTGCAGCGCACGTGACACGTCAGTCCTCTCTTCACACCACCACCACCCTCACGAACTATTCGGCCAGCAACAAGAACGGGTCCCCCATGAGCTACCCTTGGGCTCACGATCCGCAGGTTCTAGGGCGGCAGCTCGCCGGCCTTCTGTGCACTCGAGCACGACATGACGGCGACTCTGGAGGAGAGACTGGGGGGGCGGGTGTGGAGACGTTGTTGAAGCGCTCGGAGCAAGGCACGGAACATATCTGGTCCGGTATGGGGTCGCTGACGAACATTGCAGCCGAGTTCAGTTAGATCATCGACCTGCTCAAGGGCAGCGACAACGATGTTCGTGAGGAGGCTGCGGAGATGTTGTTGATGCTCTCGGAGCAAGGCACGTAACATATCTGGTCCGGTATGGCGTCGCTGACGAACATTGCAGACAAGTTCCGAGGGTCCATTGGGACCGCCATTCCGCAAATCGTCGACCTGCTCAAGGACCGCGACAGCGGTGTTAATCAGGCGGCTGTGGAGACGTTGTCAAAGCTCTCGGAGCAAGGCACGTAACATATCTGGGCTGGTATGGCGTCACTGACGAACATTGCAGCCGAGTTCCGAGGGTCCATTGGGACCGCCATTCCGCAAATCATCGACCTGCTCAAGGACAGCGACAGCGATGTTCGTGGGGTCCATTGGGACCTCCATTCCTCAGATCTTTGACTTGCTCAAGGACAGCGACAGCAATGTTCGTAAGGCAGCTGTGGAGACATTGTTGAAGCTCTCGGAGCAAGGCACGTAACATATCTGCGCTGGTATGGCGTCACTGATGAACATTGCAGCCGAGTTCCGAGGGTCCATTGGGACCGCCATTCCTCAGATCATCGACCTCCTCCGGCACAATGACCGGTCCACTCGTAGCGTGGGTGCGAATGCGCTGTTAAAGCTCTCGGAGCAAGGCGCGTAACATATCTGGGCCGGTATGGCATCACTGACGAACATTGCAGCCGAGTTCCGAGGGTCCATTGGGATCGCCATTCCCCAGATCGTCGATATCTGGTCCGGTATGGCGTCGCTGACGAACATTGCAGATGAGTTCCGTGCTCCGAGAGCTTCAACAATGTCTCCACAGCTGCCTTACAGACATTGCTGTCGCTGTCCTTGAGCAAGTCAAAGATCTGAGGAATGGAGGTCCCAATGGACCCTAGGCACGTAACATATCTGGGCTGGTATGGCGTCACTGATGAACATTGCAGCCGAGTTCCGAGGGTCCATTGGGACCGCCATTCCTCAGATCATCGACCTCCTCCGGCACAATGACCGGTCCACTCGTAGCGTGGGTGACGAATGCGCTGTTAAAGCTCTCGGAGCAAGGCGCGTAACATATCTGGGCCGGTATGGCATCACTGACGAACATTGCAGCCGAGTTCACGGTGGACTGGCACGGCCAGCAGTTCTCCCGATGAGCTCGAGCTCAGCGCAACAAAGGCCAAAACGGGAAATGCTGCGAATGCAGAATTAGCAGCCACCGGCCGATCTAAAGAGGTACCTGGGCTCTCAATTCATGCAAAGATTTAACTCATCAGACTTTGAAGGCTATCAAACGACGCCGACTGATTTTCGCCAAGATCAAATGTGCGTCGGTCGTTGTAGAGGCAGGAATCGGCAGTTCTAGTGAGGTAAAGATGGAAGATGGTACATAGTCTGTGCTTGAGCTTGAGGCGATTCAGTTACAAGGCAGCCCTCTGAATGTATGATTCAAATGGTTCGAGTGTTCATGTGCTCAGCCTTTTGTTAAGTTTGGGGACTCCTAGAGGGCTCGAAAGACTCGGACAGACCCGCAGATGAGGGGGAACACTAAGATTGCAGATCCAGTACATGATGTTTGTACGTATTAGATAACAAGTGTAGCGCGCTTCGCGGCAAAGCCCACTAACTTGGGACTGATTCAAATAATATTTTTTTGGTACAAATGCACACCAGATTTACAAGCAGAATGTCGGGACTCCCACTCTGGTACCCCCTGTTTAATTGACCCACGAATATTTAGGCGAGGTCATAGGATTCTCAGCAATTTCCGGAAATGTGTTCCTGGTTCAAATGATTTTTTGAACTCATTCACAGGATTTATCATGGGTATACCAACATAATTTTTCCCTGGCAATTCCATATGATCAATAGCAGCCTTCCTCAACTCGTTCGGAGAAGTGTGTCGATCTACATTGGCTAAAACAACTGATTCAAGTGGAAGTGGCTTGGACGCCGGTGGGTTTACAATATCTGACAAGTCGGGACACGCATCCGGTGTACATGAAGACATTATTGCATCAATACTGTGACCAGAAGGAATTATATGTTGAATGTGAAAAGGAAGGATCGTCTCGTCTGGCAGACCATCAAATACACTAGTTCCAATCTCGACGTCCTTGTACAAGGGATTGTGCGTGCTCAACCAGGCCAATGCACTCAACACCTTGTCTTTACGAACCGTCAATGGTTTAGCTTTTTTTTGAAGCCACTCAGAGGAGGGTGGACTAGAACCGGCCAAAATTATGTAGCTAGGGGTAGTAATGACCTCTTCAACAGATGGATCCAGAACTTTGGCAATAGCAGACAGTTTTTGAGGGTGGACTATCACATGCCCACGAACTCCGCGCTGTGTAATGGGAGTGGAATAATCACCTTCTTCCTTCAATTGAATAATCCAACATTTTGCTCTGCATCTGGCTATCATGGCCTCTTCTACTACTGTGAGATTCTTCAACTCGTTGGGTACCGGGCCAAGTAGTTGTGATTAGAAAGTGCCAGTCTGGGGACTTTTCCATGCTTCAAAAATGAATAACAATTTTCACAGGTCACTACCACAGGCTCTGCTCCCTCTCCTGACTCTACGCCCTGCACCGTCGAAAGTCCCCAAAGTTGGTATCATCCAACGGCATGGGCGGAGGAACACGATCTGGATCAGATTCACATGCGGCGGCAAATCTATGTTCATCTCCTCCGCTGGATTTTCAGAAATTACATCCATAGAGTCATCTCCCATGCCGTTTTCATCATGTTCATCCGCATAGTCATTTGGATCTACATAATCAGGGCACCGCAATAAGTTGATATCGAATTCATCCAAAGCCAATGTTCGTTTATTCTTTACGAAATCCTTGCCTGAACGACTGGCACAAACGAAGCTGGAAAGGGCGTCTTTTGAAATGGATAAAATGAAGGCATCCTTTTCCGATTCGAGGGAATTAATCTAGGCCAGTCAGAACATAGAGAATCCAGTTCTTTTTTGCGTTTTTTATGCACTCTGAAAGCCACCCATCCACCAACCTTTCACCACAATGTAGACGGTGGAGATAAGCTTTTAAATGTTTCCTCAAGACAGCAGTACCATCAGATAATAATATCGAAAACGAATCGGAAACTCTACGTTGTGCATCTGCAAGATGCGTCTTAAGGGATGTTCTAAGAGCTTGGGCATGAGACTAGCCAGTATGTTTACCTGAGCAAGATCGAAGTCAACGGAGGAACTTCGACGATACAAGATCCATGGCAGAGATAGTATATTGCAATCGCAAGCGACAACCAAGCAAAGCGGGCCGATTACTAATTGCTGAACCTTTAGGTTTGGCTACCCTGGGGAACTTGGATTTAGGCCCGTTTTGCTACATGTACAAACAAAGATTTAGTCACAGATCATTGGTCATTGCAGAAATAAAATCCAGAGAAAATTGGGCAAGATATAGAGATAAATCATTGCTGAACCTTTAGGTTTGGCTACCCTGGGGAACTTGGGTTTCGATCCATTTTCCTAACAAATACAAATAGAAACACGTCATACATAATTGGTCATAGCGAAAATATATCGGAAGAAAATGGGGTAGTAAGATATAGAAATAAATCAAAATGCAAGGACATGTTCTTCAACTTGTTACTAACTATAATCCTGGTGTACAAACCCACTTCACCACCTGGAACGAAAGAGATTCTCTGAGTTCAATTTTCTGTTATTAGTCATCTCTGTTTGGGTGAGTATCCGTTGACGTGAGAGAGTTCTTGATCTGGCTTGTCACGGCCGGCACTGCAATGGCACGCCCACGTGCCGCAAAGGGGTATGCTCATGGACGTGTTTCTTAGGTGCGTCGATCCCCTTATGCCGACTTTGATGGTGGTATATTACTCTTTTTAACTTCAAGTTGACTTGAGTACTTGCAAATTTTTTATTCTATAAAAAACCTGGTACAAGTAATGTTTGAAGCACTTTTCTTTACCATAGCATTAAGAGCAAGGGAAAGCCTAGGAAAGCCTGTCAGGCCCTCTGTGAGTCTATGTATTGACAGGGTTTTTCGAGTTTCCTCGGAATAGACCATAAACAGTAAGGAGAGAACAGGGAGGCATAATGTGGATAGGCAAGAAGCAAGATAGATTGCCTCCCGTGATCCCCCCTAACATTTGCTTATGCCTGGAAGGGGGTATAATTATATACACCTGCTAAATAGCATGAATCCTCTTTGGATGTAAATATTGTAACAAAAAAAACACTCAGCTGCATCCAGGAATTTCCAGAGGTGCAACTAATGATAATTTCGGCGTTGGTGAGGCCTGTTCTGATGAACTTTGGCTTGCAAGTGAAGAACACTTTCATTCAATTTCCGGTTATGCAATGTTGTGTATCATCAAAAGATGATTCCTACCATAACATGACCGCCAGACTCTAGTGAAAAGCAAACAGGCGTGAGCCCTCTTCGATACGAGCTTTTGATCCATCTCTGTTCAGAAGCTTCTCTCATTCTCAAATCCAAAGCAGACTCTGCAGGATACATATATATACAGTGGTCAAGAATGACTTTAGCTAGTCTAAAATCATAAAATGCGAAATCTCAATTTGTCACAGTCTGACCAGTTGATTCCATCACCAATGCCATCAAAGCCTGTGATCCTATTGATCCTGGATCGCATACTTCCCACGACTCCGAATCTTGTGTCTGATGATGTCGACTAGTTACCTCGGCGACACAGAGCAGCAGGTGACTGCACTATGTGCTTGGTCATGCGACCAAGGTCCATGTGTTGATATTGTTTCATCTATTGTTTCATCACTCTTCCATCATTCTTAAACCAACAGATACAAACAAGCCTCTAGTATATATAAGTAGCTCTACTTCTACCCATGTACCTTAGTGTTTTTATTTTATCATCTTTACAGGTTGATCCTATCCTCACTCTTGTCTTCATCTTACCGAAGACGCGCCCAGATCCTTTGATTGATCTTACGGCGTTATTGGGTGTGGGAAAGTCGGCCTGTCTGTGACACAATTTGTCCTGAGTTGGTATGGTGGTTTCTCCCAATGGGTGTGATTCATTGCAGTTATGGTACATAAAAAGCTGTTGCTCTCAACAAATATTGTTCCTCAATGAAGAAGAATATAGCAGGAATAGTGATGTTCAGGGCCTGGCCTGGCATGTGAGCCCTGGCTTGGGCTTCGGATTTTCCAAGCCTGAGCCCTGGGCTGGCATGCGGGGTTCAGGCCCTTGGGCCGTGGCCTGGTCCTGGGCTTGGAGTTTTTTTTTAAAAGAGTCCTAGTTCAATTTTGAGGTATGGAGAGTCTCATGTATGTTACACAAACCATAGGTATGCTCTGAAACTCTACCTGGTCCATATTCAGCCCCCGAACATCACTAGGGAGGAAACCTGAATTGAGGGCTGCATCTTGTCTATGTATCCCATCCTAAAGGTTCAGCACCCGCCTCGAAGAGGCCTAATCCCATGTCATATCTTTAACGTGAAATTTTGCAAGCGATGTCACATTGTTTGGTCCTGAGTGGCGTGGGATGATTGCATACTTTACTGATAGGGCGGTACAGGACCCACTACCTAAAGTTAGTGGGAATATCAATAGCGAAGTGATCGAGCAGTACGAAAGCGGACGATTTCCAACCATGATTAGAAAGAAGCTGAGAAGCGGCCAAAAGAAGATGTCGAAAGGTGGGGGTAAGGTGGAGGTGATGACGTGGCGATTGGTGAGGGTGTTTTAGTGCTCAGAATAGACTCGTAGCGAAGGTGTAGACGCGGGGGCCAATAACCTGTTAAGTTTGGGGACTCGGCTCGAAAGACTCGGACAGACCCGCAGATGAGAACGCTAAGATTGCAGATCCAGTACATGATGTTTGTACGTATTAGATATCAATAGCGAAGTGATCGAGCAGTACGAAAGCGGACGATTTCCAACACCTTCATCAGCAACTTGACAAGTCGGGCTTTTTCTCCTTTTTAATCTTTTTCAAGCGCGAAAAGTGACGAAAGAGAAAAAAGCTGAAAAGAAGATATGTTCTTTTTTAGGCTAGGTCCACTTGCTTAAAAAAGTGAGAAAGCCATAAAAGTTGGTGATAAGTACATACCAATGTGACTAAAAAGCTCCGACAAAAGCAGCGTTTCCAGCATGAAACCAGGGAAATCGCACATATAAAATGGAATACAGCATTCATTAGATCACATTGGGCACAAGCCTACTTATGTATACATGTACTATACAAATGGCGACAGGATAGACAATGTTGAAGCGAACAAAATGACGGGGACTATACCCCCGACAAAACGCACTGGACCCCACCTGAGGTCATCCACCGCTAGCCCTACGGCCCCGAAGTCGACGTCTGGGCGCTTGGACGGCGCGCCGCCGTACCACGCTGCGGACCCGTTGGAGGTGCTCTTCCTCATCCTCGTTAACGGGAGCCCCAAGCCGTGCGCGACGAGGGCGGGCTGAGTGAGGGGCCGCGGCGGTCGTTGGACGCAACGCTGCAAAGATAAAAGAATTCCTGGTTAGCTGGTGGCCGCGATGAAAGAATACTTAGACACACCTGTTGTCGTCATCGCGCTGTTGACATGCGAGGATGGGAACGAAGGTACACGAGGGCCGACGACAAGCGTTGCAAAGTTGCACCTTGATACTGCTTCGAAATCTTGATAATGATTTGAAGATCTCTGAGTGGAATAGCGGAGGGAGTGGACAAGGAAAAATCAGAACTTGAAGACGGGGAAAGCCGGCGTAGCCAAGAGCGTCGTAGACTTGACGGAATTTGCTTGATACTTGCTCTGGATGCATTGGAAGAAGAGGAAAGCAGGAGAGGCTTGCTGTAGCGAACTGGGCTTGGAGGGTGGAGACGTTGGAGGAGACGTTGGAGGACGTTTGAGGATGCAATGCCGATGTGGCTTGAGACGACCAGCAAACTCGGAGGGATGCCAGAATAGAAGACTGATATTGGATAGTACATTGGCCATTGCTCTTGGTACGCCGTGTTCGCGGGGGTGCACAAACGGGTGGGCGATGGTGGGGGTAGGGAAGAAAGAGGACGGACGTGGAATCGTCGCCTTGACCAAATATGTCGAACGCATCAAAGGCCTCGGCAAGCGCCGGCAAGGCTTAAGCACACCGCAAAACGGGAATTTTCAGCTACTGATGGCTGGTTGACAACGTCCCCGAAACTACCACTTTCAGCTGCAGATTCGGCGTGACGGAAACTCTATTGCCATATATGGTGCTGGATAAGATTAGATATGCCTTATATGGTAATGCTTCCGAAGGTGCAGCTGAAACTGGTAGTTTCGGGAACGTTGTCGGCCGGCCTGAAATTTCCCATTCTGCGGTGTGCTTGGTGCAGCCCGTCGTGCGCTTTAAAGGCCTTCCAGGGCCTACCCTCCAGCTTGAAAGCACCATACCGACGCGCTTCAAGCCTGCCGTCCTAAAAATACTAATGAGCTCGGATAAAATATATGAGAGGTTCGCGCATACCTGGGTGGCCCACCACCACTTGCCTGTATGCATGTTATGGTACATTCGGATCTTGCCATTATCAATATAATGCTTCTCTGGTGCAACGAAGAGATACGGAGCAAAGTCTGTGTCACCCAACAACGCGCGCACGCACTCCAATATGTCCCGCGAATACAGATGGAAAACTTCGCCGTTCGCAACTACTTCAGAACGGGTAAATTTGGGACGCCCAGGGAGCTTCTCGTCGATAATTTTGTTGAGCTGAAGAGAAGTTCCATACGAAAGATCAAGCGACTCGCGAAGCTGAAAAAGATATCAATGTTACCTCCACACGAAAGAAAAGTGAACGTACACCATCGATCTGCAGCAGATCTGTGAACGCCGTAGAGCCTGAACCGCGCAGCTTGGCCCATTTAGCAATGTCCCAGTCCATTTTCGATGCGAACGGCGCATAAGGATTTCCGTCGGTGGAATTGTTGAGTGAAGATCTGTACGTCTCCTCAGAGCTTTGTGAATGGGTCGCGGGGATCGGTTTCCCAGCGGAGCGCCCAGGATACTTCTCAATAATCGGTTTGTGATGGAACCGGTCCTCGGCGACCTTCCGTGATTCGCGATTTGGTGCAGGACCTGCCGCCGTCTGCTGAATCCCTGGCATGGCACTGTCGGCGAGGTTGGTATTGGGAGCACGAGGAACTTCGTATCCATCCTCCAGTCCCGCATGAGATGCGTCCTGCTGATCTTGTGCACTGGGATCTTCATCTTCATCCGACCCTTCGTCGTCAAATTCATCCTCTGAGCCCAAATCATATCCGAACTCCTCATCGGTATAATTATTGCCAAAGAAATCGCCCTGAAATACGTTGTCACCACTGGGGAGTCCATGCATCTGTGGGGGCCCAAAGTTCGCGTCGCGTTCCTGAAACTGCTGTTCCTGAGCGTGTTTGGCGGGAAGCGGACCAATACGAGACTCGGCCTCAGTGAAAATGGCACGACATGCTTCATTGGTCGTCAATCTAAGATGAAGACTCAATCCTTTCCCCCCTTTGCAATCTACGTTGCACCCAGGACAGTGAGGCGGCATCGGAGGTCTGAGCGTAGTGAGAGATTCCAGAATTCGATTCAATTGTAGTGATGAGGAATATGATCGTATCCACGTATGAGCGGTCTGAAATGGCCGTTATCGTATACGCGGCCGACTGGTACCTGAGCTAGTGCCTAGGGATCAGCGCCCATTGGATTCAATATGAAAACGAAAATGCGAACACAAACAACCCACCTCTCTCTTTCGTTCTTCCACCACCACACATTCCTTACATACCTGTATCCCTCACACTCCCTCACCACCGTACTTCCCACCGCTATGGCGACACAGTCTGCAGATAATCCTGCTCTCACCCGAGCCCAGAAACGACAAAACACCATCGCAGAGCGCGAAGAAAATGCTCGTCAAGAGCAAAAAGCATTTGAGGCAGAAGCTAGTGAGTGTAGAGTGCAATTCCGTTCCTCCAGCTCAGCTTTACTAACACATTCCTCGCAGAAAAGACTGGAGGTCGCCAGGCCAAGGTCGTTGCCAAGATAAATGCCGGTGAGATTTGACGCCGAGTCAGAGCCAGGAAACAAGATTTAATCTTTTTTTTTTCTAGTCTGGAACGTCGACAATCCCAAATCTCGCAAGAGAACGTCGTCGACAGCCCAAGCCCCAGACAACGTAAAGAAGGCCCGCGAGTCTGTCGGTGCGTATTCTTTTACAAGTGGAGAATCTATTCTGACATCTATCGTAGCCCAGAGCGACGCTGAAGACGATCTTGTTGTGTCCGAGTCCGAAGAGGCCCAAGCCAAAGGATCGAAGACGAAGAGAAGTGGGCGCCGGACTCCCGGACCGTTGATAAAACACGTGCTCACATAATTTCCCAGAATATCCTGCTCCCGTCATTGCCATCAACACCGACAGCGACTCGGAGGCACCGAGCACGAAGTCCAACAAGTTCCGTGAGTACATCGTCGTCGACGTGATACATGATTTAATCCTCTCAGCCCGTCTTGACCTAACTAAACTCCCTACTACAGCGAAGTCCAAGGCTGCCGTTAGCAAAGTCAAGCAAGTCGCCAAGAAGGCCCTCAGTCATCACCAAAAGCGGAGAGACCTCGCAAGGCCCTCCCAATGCCCTTGCAAGGGTCCCGATCCCTTCCGAGGGGTTTCGAGGCCTGTACATTCCTTCCAAGGGTCCCACAAGTATCAAGTGAAATCCATGATGCCATGCGAGGGTTTTCAAGGCTAGATGAGCCTCGCGTGGCCTTGACGTGCCTTGCATGGCCTCGGGAGCCTCGCAAGGTAATTCCACGGCTTCCACTGCATTGGCAGTAACTTGTAGACACTCGAAAATAATGACAAAAAATACAATTAATTCTAAGTAAAACAGAAAACGATCTAGTGATACAAAAATGCGTGTGAGTCGATGCGGAGCGAGACGACGGTCAGTGATCTGCAACTGTACAGAACAGAGTCAGCAGTGTGAGCGATACAACGTAGGATGACTTACAGTGCGAATAGGAGCCAGGTCCGGGGAGCGTTGAATGCGATACAGATGCCTGGGTAAGAGCAGGTCAGCGAGGAACACAGGAAGGAAATCACGTACGAACGGTGGGTCTGAGCAAAGAAAAGTGCAATTAACTACAACAAAGAAAACAGTCAGTGAGAAACTGGATTCGAGGCACGTTGACTTTGAGGATCGTCGTCAGCGAGAGTCTGGACGGGGAATCAGCAAGTAGAGGACAGCACCAATAGATATTGCTTACCTAGTCGTATGTCCATGCGTTCTAATGAACAAAGATCAGACGAGGAGTAGAATCTTGGAAGGCAAGGGGCGCACAGAGAGTAAAGAATCTGAGACAAGAGGAACGCCGAACGCATCCGGGAGAGAGAACAAGGCTTACCTAGTTTGATGCAGAGCCAGCGGCACGGCGAGCTGCACGGCCTCCTCGGCGGGGCGAGAGGGGTCGGTGGCGGCTCCGAACACCATACTGAAGAAGACTGGTGAGCGTGAATCACAAACAACGAGGCAACTTACGGTTGGTTCCACTCGAGCTTCTCTGCCGGATATTCGCTCGCGTCGTGGGGAGGGGCGTAGTGCGCTGGGGCAGCCAACGCGCGGGCGGGACGACGGACGGGGGAACTTGACCCGAGGCGGTCGAAAAATCTGGCGAGCATAGCATGGGATGCGGGTATACGCGTGTAACTGGGAACTCACTCTGTTCTAAGGGCGTCCGTCGCGCTTGTAGCGAGTTCATCGGTGGCATCGGGGGACCTGAGATGGAGAAAACAATGCGTGGAGATGATATGCGCGTAAATAACGACGCACGGAGGATTCGAGGCCCCGCTAAGCGTCTGGGGAGCTCTGAGACAATGTTAGTCAAGAAATTGCGGGTAAATATGCACCCACGGAGGATTAGCGAGTAAATCGGAAGACCTGCGAAGTGAATTAGTCGAAGATATGGCCGGTTATAGTGCACGTACGAGGTGTTTTGGGATGTGGGGGTGAGCGTGTCGGGAGACCTGATAGAGAATAGGAATCAGTGGGATATGTGTGTGTAAGGATACGACGCACAAGATTTTGGGGGCGGAATGGAGCGTGTCGGGAGTCCTGAGGGAAAAAAAAAGGAATCAGTCGAATATATGCGCCTCAATAATTCGCGCACGAGGTGTTCAGGGCCGCGCGGGTGAGCTGGAGCGGCGGGAGTATAACACGTTCGATCCATGGCAGAATAAGTAACGCCACATCGGAGGGGTCAAACCACGGTCCGATTTACTTTCGTTCTTGAGGATCGTTCGAACCAGGGGAGTCTTCGACGGATCTGGAAGCAGATAGTTGACGCAGTGATCCAGGCACCCAGTGTCGGCAGTACGCGCACTCGTGGCGGCGGTTTGCATCTGGAGAGACATGCAGCAACAAGACTCGAACGATAAGCAAAATCACGCACAACTTTGACGAGCTTGTTCCACGGGTCCGGCTTCTCGGGGATGTCTAGATATAGCTGCTTGAAGACGTCTACAAGGTCTGGGGTGGCGGTGAATAGCTTGTCGAACGCCTTGACAGCGCGTTGACTGGCCGCCGAGCGCCCCGACGACTTCATCGTATTTGCGTTTCAACTTGAATGGAGGTGGGAGAGTAGCGACCGTAGGGACAGACGTATCGGAGTCGGGGGGAGGAGGTAGAGGAGGAGACATGATGGTAGAGAGCAAAGCGGGTCTGATGCGCACTTCGTGCGCACCGCCTTTAAAGGCGCCACGGGTCACGTGATCCATGACAGACGCGTATTACTATCCGCGAATCTGCGCGACGCTTGCAAGTTGTAGGGGACTAGGCGGCCGGGCAATTTCTGATGCTGCCTGTGAGATAGAAACGAGAAAAAAAGCCCATCCATTATTTAATTCGGCCTTACTTCCTCAACAAAAATTTCCCGGTCAGCAGAGATAGTGGTTCGCAACAGCAGTTGACTCAAAGCGCGCACGTTGCACTGAGCGGCGGAATCACGAAGGTGTGATGCATTTTTGGCTGAGCAAGAGGTGAACTATGCTTTTATTGCCTACATTGCTCCCACAGATACGGCAGAAGGCCATCAGCCAAGAAATATAGTTTTCAGTTTCATGCAAAGATGATAGCCAGAGGAGAGGCGGAGAGAAGAGGCTGCGTCGTTCTGACGCTCGGAAACAGCCTTGTGGCGGAGCGGTGCTAGGACTTATCGCGTCTTGAGAGGGCCGTGCGGGGCGATACGAGAGCTGGTAGATCCTTGAGAGGTTCCAGCTGGCCTAGGACAGACCTAGTGAGGTCCTTGGAAGACGCTTCCGAGGCCTCGATCGTCCTTGATGGCACTTGTCAAGGTCACGAGGCCTCGCGAGCTTCGGACACTTTTGGTGATGCAAAACACTCGTCGCTCCTGGTATGTCCTTTCTTCATCTTCCGATCCTGCTCTGATGCGTGGTCTCCCAAAGTTAAATCTGCCAAGGGACGCGGGGCCGCTGCAAAGCCCAAAGTCACCTCGAAGCCTGCGGCTGCCAAGATCGTTGCCGAGTCTGCCTCTGAAGTCGAGGCGACTACTTCGGAGGAAGATGGGAGCGATGGTAACGTTAGCGGCTCTGACGATCTCGCCGACTTCGAAGATGCCAACGAGGAAGAATTTGTTGCTGAGGTTGGTGCTGATGTTCTTCTCGACCCAATATTTCTAAATTTATTCAGGTCCCTCGTGTTCTGAAGAAGGCAAGTGCCAGCTCCACCAAGTCTGGCTCCAAGAGTGCCTCCGATATCGAGGTACCCCGAATACTTTCTGCTATAATGTATTATTACTGATCTTCTCTAGATGTCGGACGCGACAGGACTCTTGGACTCCGACCAGGAGTCCTTCGAGGTCAGTTATTGTTCATCGAGCCCTATTGAATCACCTATATGCTATTCAGATCGACAAGCTCCCGCCAGGTCGCTCCTCCAAGGGCAAGCAGCGCAAGATCCAATCCGACTCGGAGGATGAAATGGCCGACGCGCCGCCTCAGCGTACCGTGCACGACGAGGATATTGCAATGCACGAGGCCATCGCCAACAGTCTCGCTTCAGTCCCTCTCGTCCCTCGCAGCCGTAAATCATCGGCGGCGTCGTCGGCTTCGTGGTCTTCGGGTCAGCAAGTTCATGTTCCGGACACAGACTTCGATGAGGATGACGAGAACGAGGAAGCTGAGCGTGCTTCGAAGAAGGTAAGAATTCCTCTCTGCCGTTCCACATACTCGGACTAATAGGACACTGGAGAAACCGCGCAAGGTCTCTGCTGCACGTCAGAAGCAGGCTGATTTGGAGGTAAGTTTTGACAATATACTTGGACATTTGTTGACCCTCCTGTATGTCACAGAAGCCTCATGTTCGTGCCGTAGCTCAGCCGAAGAGCGACCATCAAGTCAAGGTGGAGAAGCTCACTACCTTTGCTGCGACGGGGGCTTCTACGGGCGCCACCGAGGCCAGCCATCACCCATCTGCTCGCATCGTACCCCCGGCCCCTGGGAAGAAGGACATCCTTCTCAACAGCCAGACAGAGGAGTTGCAACGTGTTCTGCGTAGTGCCATCTCCCTGGTCAAGACTGGCCTCATATTTGAAGACTCGTACCCACCTATCCTCTCTCGTGCCGGGTTTGCTCGAGCCTATCTGGTGTCGGCAGCTGATGGTATCCCCGAAGCTAAGCACATCAGGGAGCGCCTCGGCACTGATCTCAAGTACGCCGCCATCCTCGCAGACATTGTACGTCAAAATTTAACCAGTTCTTCGACGCTTACCAGCTGCTCATCCCTCACAGCTCCTCGACAGGATCAATATCCTGCGCGGGGACACGAAGCGTACAGCCACGAACGTTGTTCCCGGCTTCTTCCAGATTGCGGGATTGAGCGAGGTCAAGACAAAGGAGCTCATCGAGAAGGTCCTGAAGGATCACCGGTACATCTTTCCCACCGATCCACAGACTGTACGCACCCGTTCTATTTTATTCGCGATGCTTCTCTGAACAGAATCAACAGCAACGCCTGATGACCGAGAAGCCTTTCCACCATCCGGCGCTTCGTGCGGTCATCAAGGACGGTATCTTTACCCGCAACTTCAAGAGCAACAACATGCATCTCTTCATCTCAACCAGCAAGAAGCACCCCAAGCAGCTCGAACTCCCCGATGCGATGGTTGCGTTGGCCGCCACTGCGGTACGTAATTGAGAAGTTGATGTTACACTTGCTGACGAATAATTATGTGCAGGTGTATGCGGCTCTGCTTGAGTATCGTACAACCGGCGAGCGTCAAACCGTCGCGTTTACTGAAGGGGCCTATGAAGACACTTATCGCAACCACATGAAAACCCTCTCGGACACCCGCGATGCCGCTCCCATCGCGTTACACAAGGTGCTTCACACGCTCTACAATGATGTTACGTTTGTGCTATCCTTTTTTCTCTGTACGTCGTGTACTGATTGTTTGTATACTTCGTAGCGACGGCAAGTCCTCCGTTCCCGAGGCTGGCAGTTCCGCGACCCTCATCGACGTTCCCGAGTCCGACTAACTTTCCTTTTGTTTCATTATAAATTTGTGTGTGCGTCCCGGTGGCTACTCCCACCTTCTCCACTGTCCTTACTCGCTGTTACCTACCCCACTCTGCATAGGCTCCCTTTGCTCCCTTCCTATCATACCTACCACCGGCTACTGTGTCGCTAATGGTACCTATCGCGCTTACATTTTGACTACTGCTTTTATTTAGTCTAGTATATATTTCAGAATGCTCGTATCGTAGTCTCGCATTTAATACAAGCCGCTGTTGCGCATTTTGGGCGAACAATTCAATCCAAAGGAGAGAAAAGGCTATGATTGGCTAGGCAAAGTCGGCAAACCATTGACTAAATCAATCAAAATGTGTGTTAGATGTAGTCCAACTTAGTGAACTCGATGGTAATTTAGGGCTAATTTATTAGCAACGTCACTAGAAAGCAAACTCAACTAACCAAACTTATTCGGTCAGATTAGAGTGAAAACTTCGGTAATCTTCCCTTATTAGAAAAAGAGGTCTTTCCTGATGATGCATCTGCGATCATTTTTGGTATGTGAATTCATTCCTGTTCATGTCTACGTATACCACGCTAACGTCATGTTCCGTACGTATGTCAGCTGGGCGCCCGAGCTCCTCCGCCCACTGTCGTGACCCTTCACCTAGTGACTCACGCTTGCGATGTTCTTGAATCTTACCTTATAGTGATAAGACTCCCAAAGGAGCTGGTAGCGAACTGAGTGCCATTGGCGCAACTTAGGACTTTGAGGCTGTGAAAGTACGTACATATATACTATAAAACTGGCTGTTAGCTCGTGGCTGACCGTCCGAAACCAGCAGAATTATTATACTTACAATGACATAACTCAGACTTTGACTCCTATATGAGTGAAGACGTGCCAGCACGCGCTCGCAATTTCGAGCAGGGACACAGATTCGTACCGTAATCGACGTCGCGGATTCGACTCAGGGTGTGCTCGGGACAAGTTTTATGAGGTCGAGGGTACGCAAAAGTCGGTTTTCATTTGGACTGTACTTGACGTGATCTAGCAGACTGAATGTCGGCGTTTCGTGGATGGAAAGTGTGAGTTAGGATTTGAATGCGCGGGGAGGGACTATCAAGAGTGAGGACTGCCTGTGCAGGTAAAAACGAGCTGCTACCGTCGTCGCCAACACCCCACCCTCTACATTTGCGAGACAATACCGCGGGGATTCGAGTCGGAACTGTACTTGACAATCATTTCCCCGGCAAACGACTGAATGGCAGTGGTATGTGCAAAACGACAGGCCGGCAGTGGTGGAATCAGTTTGGATGCAGGAATCATACTCCGGGTTGTTGAGGATGAAATCCATCAGCGAGTCGCTACAGCGACTATGGTACGCGGTACGTGTAACATATCTTTTCTAACTATTTGACCCAGGTGCCGAGCAGGGCTTCGGACTGAATGCACCCTGGGTCACGGACGGCGCGAAAGAACGGGCAGGGCCCCCGGGCACCTCTGCAGTGACATGCTGTTCACCCTCCGATTTGCATTGACCTTAAGGCAGATTGGGACATGCGGACTTGAAGTGAGAGGAGAACCTGCCGGAGGCATGGGGTGTATTTTGGCAGCCAAGTGCGACAGAGTGCGACAGGTGACTCACCGGGAGCCTGAGTGCAGTGAGCCGAATTCAGGAATGGAGGCAATTCGGCGCACCTGAGGCCAAACCCCATATTCGGGTCAGGTACATACATGCTCGAAGTATATGCGCACCGTCAGTTATTCCCCAAGTATGTACATAATGATACCGCAACATTTCAACCAGCGTCGTCCCAGGAATCTTGAAGATATTCGAGGCCATTGACATATGAAGTGTTGAGGCCTCGATATGCTGACTAGAGTAACAAAATTAGAAATGGTAGTGTAGCATAGCAGTAGTTTTGTATTCCTTAGATTTCTCTTCCCCTCCCGCGTGGTCACCAGTTCGATTCCAGTAACAAGCACTTATATTAATTCAATAATCGTAGTCAAGTATGTTATGTGATACCTAAAGTAGTATGTGTTGAAGTAGATTAAGAAGACCACATACAAAGTCAGTAGCCTAGCAAGCCCCTCAGTTGACGACAATTACAATTTTCGTTACAATAGGCCAGAGTCTTGTAAGCTTTTGCAAGGCCCACTTCTTATGAGAAACCTGGCCATCTTATCTGTTTCGCCTCTCGTATAAGATCCTTACAAGGACTGAGGCTCTGGTAGCCTTACAAGGCCTTGCAGCGCCTTACATCGAAAATTACAAATTTCCGACATACACCATTGTTATTGGATGGAAGAGGATTGGCGGGCGGTGATATTTTCTATTGAGTTCAATTTCGATATTTCTGATTCTAAGGTCAGGAGTGGAAGAAGAAGAAGAACTGAGACCTAAATGACTCAATATCCTACAAAAGAAAAATCAAGCACGGCGGGGGGGACCATAATAATCAGGGGGGTGGCACGTTTTGTGGATTTTCATCGTATCGGGGGTGTCATAGACTGTTTCACTTGTGCTGACACAGTCTCCAGATATCTTTTAACACTCAGTTACGCCATAATCTTGACTATTTGACCATTCATTTTCTTCATAACAGTGATGGGAGGTGATTTAAAGCATCAATTCAAGCATGTGATAGGGTGGTTTGATCTCGAAAGCATCGATGTGCTCCCATGCTACCCCAATACACCCAATATGAGCATCATAGATAATCTTCGGAATCACCTCGAGTTTATGGTACACACTAGGAGCCCATTGCCGAAGTACCAGATGGAGTTTTGGCTTGCGTTAGAGGAGACGTGGGAAAACATCGATCCGGAGTTTATTGACAAATTTAAATTATACGACAGCCTGCCTAATTCAGTGCCAGAATCGTTGAAGAAAAAGTGTGGTGCAACTCACCAACAGCGTCCTGTGACCTTATTTCGATGCTTTGGGATTGTTCTGACCCGAATTCTCCCAGTCGATCGAAAACAGATTATTACAGCTGATTTCGAATCTAATGAGATCGATCGAATTTTTTTTTGCCATTCCCAAAAAGGAAATTTTGGAAGACTAGTACTCTACTACAACTCTACCATCGATTTCAGGATCGCTTGAACATGTAATGATGTCCAGGCAGCGAGATATTACCTCCAGGGCCAAAAGCACGCTGTTTCACGAGAAGAAAACACGACACAGGGAAGCTGATAGGTTACCTGTTACCATCACTGATTGGATCACCCCACACCTCTCCCGCTTTCGTATCGCTGACTTTGATGTTTCCCAAGGGTCAAAAACCCCTACGCATGTCTTACGATACCAGTGAATGTCCAGAGGCCGCTGGGTAGGAAAATTTTCCTTTTTGGGAACAGAAAAAAAAAATCGATTGATCTCATTAGATTCGAAATCAGCTGTAATTGGATCATCTGTCATTTTCAGTCACACATACCACACCAAGTTCTTCGTGAATATGTTTGATATTCTATAGGTGTACACTACATCCCTTCTGCTACCATTCGAGCACAAAATACCCAGTCCAAAATTGTTGAGCTTTGAGCACAATCTCAATCTTTTCAGGCTGGAAGAGGAGGGAGGCATGCTTGGCAGTGGCAGTGCTAGGGATCGGCACCGTACCGTATACGGTTACGGCCCGTATAACTACGGGCCGTAAACCGTATCATTTTTGGGGCTTTACGGGACGGTTACGGTACGGCTTCAGATGCCGTATAAAGCCGTATACGGCTGCCGATAACTCAGCCGAATCATAGTGGGTAGGATTAAATATTGTAGATTCAAACATTTTAATCCTACCTGAGGCTCTCTTGAACCCTCACTTCAGTCCCGGCGCGCTCTATCACGTGTTATAAATCAGCCGTACCGTAACTGTAACCGTACAAGGCATCCCAGAGGGCTATACGGGACGGTACGGGTCTGCCGTATAACCGTATGCCGTATGCCGTATATACGGTTACGGTGCCGAGCGTGAGCTACATGTCCGAAATCGTGATCTGAGTCTCCACCGTGCGCCTTCCTTAATGTGACTCATGCAAGGCCTTCGTAATACTATATTAGCAATACGGGCCTAAGCCCGAAACGGGGAATTATTTAAACAAAAGAGTTTGTCTTCCTTCATTGGGCGCGGGGCAATGCACTACCCACATACATACACCGTAGGACTCAGCCAGATACCTAGTACTAGCAAAGTAGCCACATAGGCCGTAAACGGCCTGAGCGCTACTATAAATATACTGATTTACACTCCCAGTATCAGCATATCGCAGAGTGCACAGATGGCATTGAAGCGTGGGCAAAGTTGGCAGAGATCTATGAGAAAGACTCCCGACCTAGCCGTATTGCGCTTAAACGTGACTTGTACACTTTTCCGCACAATACCGCGAAGCCTGTTCAGGATTATATATCCGGGATCGGGCGGCTGGCCTCGGCATTACGAGCAATCGGTGTCAAGATTGACGCTCGTGATGAGGTGGACGTAATGATCTACAACCTGCCCTCGATCGTAATTCCGAGGTGGCCGAAAATATCCCAGATAGCTTTACAGCCTTTTGCGGAACTTAGGGCACGGCCGTTTTCTTTTTCTTTTGAGTAAGTTTTCGGCCGAATGGCTATCCTGACCTCAATTCTCAACCGATTTCCTTTGTGGTAGGCTCATTCTACTCGTGTTGTAAATGTGGAGGGCATGACATCTTACGATCTTTTCTGAGAACCCCGAAATCATTTATTAGGTCAGATTGGGGTGTTTTGAGCTGTCTGAGAGCAGAATATGCCGCAAAGTAGTTGTAGTGCTCGGATTGACCTAGAATTTTGATACAATGCACTTATGGGTATTCCGGAGGGCAGCAAACACCGGGATAGTGAATGTGACTTGTATTTCAAATTTATTGCTGTTAGGGAAATTCACCCAATATCCTACCTCGTACGGCAAAGGACATCGGTGGATCGGTGGCCGATGTAATGCCAGGCATCGACAATGAACTTGGTCGTTTTGATCCACAGGTCCTGATGGTCCTGCGTAACAATATGCCTGAGCAATTCACAGGCGTTGTCGTAGACCATAAAGCTGGGGCGGGATTCGGGGCAATCATCCCAGATTTTATTGAGAAAGGAAAACACTTGGGGTGTGCTTTCGGAGCGGTAGCACTTACCCCACCCAATGGGGAACCCGCGGCGGAACAAACGGCCATATTCGTCTATTGGTTTGTGCACGCGAGCAGCCAGAGGGACTTGATGGAGCGTTTTCAGCGGTCGAACGACACCATCAGCAAATACACGAACCTTGTACTTGACATTGCTGTGGACGACTTCTATCACAAATATGTGCAGAACCCCGCCGACTCCACTCCCCCCAAAATCACCAACAATCCTGCATATTTCCCCTTCTTTCGTTACTGCCGAGGTGCTGTCGACGGTACACACATCAATGCCTTCGTGCTCGCTGCTGATACCGTCCGTTATCGAGATCGCCATGGAGATGTCACCCAGAACGTCCTGGCAACGTGTGATTTCGACCTCCGCTTCACATACATGATGCCTGGGTATGAAGGAACAGCTGCAGATGGACGACTTTTCGATACTGCGCGGCGCAATGGATTTATTTGCCCACTATCTAAAAAGTCACGCTAAATTTCTGAGATCTCGATTGTAATCCTACTACTGAGAATGATGAACCTCGAAACCGCGGCTGGGTAGGAGACTGATTTTTAGCTATCTATTTAGACATTTCTCAATATTTTGGGGTCCGATCATCGATTTTTTGAGAATTTCGACATTGTGCTCGTGCCAATCTCTCCATTTACGTGTAAAATCACTCCCTAAATCGTTGCCGTAGGCTTGGGTTCCATCTGGCGACGATGGTATTCTATTTTCCCACGGTCCCCAGATAGGCGGGTTTTAATTGTCCCCGACTGTAGCGGGCGAGGCGGTTGGTAGCGTGTAGTGCGCGTCTGGCTTATATTCAAACTTGCAACCGCCTTCGCCAACAATTCCCTCTCAACCGTCGAATGGTTCGAGTCGAGAAATGGTCACTAAGTTGTGCGGTGCATGCCACCTGCATCTCTCAGTATCAATGGAGATAAGCTACATGTACATTGTTCAGGTTTCCTGTGCACTCCACTCCATTCTTAATTTGTCACAACAAAGTTCTGTCTCGACAAATAAGGTAACTGCCAGTGGTTGAACAATGTCCGAACTTTGATCTGACCTCTGATCACGGTGGCCCCGCTGTCCGAACTTTGCATCTGAGGTCCTGCGATTGGCTCTCCATTTTGTCCGAACTTTGCACTGACCTATGCCTTCTAGATTCAAAAATTTGTCCGAACTTGGTATCCGACCTATCAACCGATAATCACGGGTCCTCAGTGGTTCGATCCTCCTTGTTGGTACCTCTTTTTTTTTTCTTTTCCCAGCTTTTATATCCCTTTCTCCCAACTTTGGACGTCATCTGTTGCGCCTATACTTTCTATTCCTTTTTTTCCCCCCTGCAAAGTTGGGGAAATAGCCAATATGAAATCCTCTTACCGTTCACTTTAGAGTCAACCTATACATGTATGAATGTGGTTTTACAATTGATTTACAATACATGTAATACCTCTGCCACAGGACCGATGATTACCCCAATATAGGTCGGATCCGGAAAATCGGCCTCAATCTAACTTTTGTCCGGACTTTGCGGATGTTCCCACGCTTTCTGGGGCTGCAAAAATCGTTTTCTCGGCAAAGCGGTCACTTTGGGGTTTTTTTGCTCGAAATCTTTCCGAAATTTTGTCCGGACTTTGGGATCCGACCTATATTAGGGTAATCATCGGTCCTTCTGCCACTCAGCCTGAGACTTCAGAAATCACTCTTGAAAGCCTGAATTTTGCTCCAGCAACTCATACATATTTTACTGTGAATCGAGTTGTTGTTGAGTGTGTCGGGACACCACGTGTGGTCACGTGATATGTCGGGGGAGGGGTTGACCAAGGGGATTTTTCGAGTATGCACGATCCTCAGATTTCCATTTCTTATGGACCCGATTTGATGTGATACGATACAATAGCCAGATTTATATCTACCATAAGGTAGGCGCAGTCCGCATCCATCGAGTCACGTGATGCAACGGCGTGACACCGACTCCACGCCCTTACTAGTCGGTAGCGTCGGACATAAAGTAGAACCATAGGAAGGTGTATTTTGAGTGTAGGAACAATCCTATGGTGCCAGAATTTTGATATCTGCCCTCAGAAAAATGTTTATGGCATTTCTTTTTGAAAGTGTCTCAAGTGAGAGCTTGAAAATTCGCGCTTCCCAAAAAAGAAATATTACAGTCACGTGATAAACCTCATGCATCGCGGAGTCACGGGAGTGCACATCGTGGCCACCACACTACGAATTTGGCTTCTGTTTCGCTAAATTTGGCTCATTTGGCCAGCCTGCGGCGCTCCCAAACTAGTTCAGGGACCTAATTACAGTGGCAGCAAAAAAGAATTGCCGGCATCGTTTGGGCCCATTTCTGAGCCGAATGACTTCAAATAAAATACTAGCACAAACCTTGATGAATTTCATGAGGTTCTGAATGATTTAAGGTATCACTTACCTGCATTGTTGTGCCACAATAAAATAAATCAGTGGTTTCTGAAAAATCGAGTCTCTGGGATCTTCTTGTATGCAAAAATGGTGTACATAGCATGAAAGTACTTAAAAAAGTGACCATGTTTCCATTTTATTTCACTTGAATCGATTGGGCCATCAGCTCACAATGTGTGGTTCAAGATGGCCATTTTGGGCATTTTTGGCTCATTTAGTGGCAAAAATGCCCCAAATGGCCATCTTGTAGGCCTCATTGTGAGCCCAATTCCCATGGTACATAGGTCAACCTATATATCACATTTCCTTCTATCAGTCTGGGAAATTGGGCAGTTTTGGGAATGAACTCAGCCTGGCGAGATCAGATCCAGGCATGTTCAAACAACCTGGCCGTTTGGCCCGAAACTGTCCTACGACAACAAACGTGAAGTCCGATGTGAAGGGAAAACGCCCAGGATTCGGGGCTCATGCTGTTCAGTTCAGCCCAGCCGAATCCGCTCTGTTCGAAAGCACCGAAGTGCTTGACACCTCCCACTTGGCGCGCTGACTTTTGGTTATGAACCGGAGTTGGAATTGTCCCGCAATGCTGATAGTGAAGACGACTCGAAGTCCATCGTCAAAAGCACAGGTGAGGCCGCAGTAAATGGTGACGCCAACTCCACCGCGACTGCCTCGAGCGCTGAAGACGACATGAGTACACATGAAGCAGGTTCCCACGTTTCGTTTCATTCGCCCGCGCTCGAAAAAATTGGAGATCGTTCCAAGCAACGATCTGGATGAAGCGGGTCGATGCGGTAAATGTGGGAGTCGGAGTTGGATGCGGCGGCGGACAGCATGATTCAAAGTTGTCACAAGTTATGGATATACGGGGTAAGGCAGATCACAACTGGAGCGATGCGACGCGGATTAGATATTGGTTTGGTGGCCGATGCCGGACAAAATACCGGCTTGATTTGATTTCATCAGCGATCCCAACAAATCCCGACGAACCACAATGATTCCCAACCTTTCCTCAGAGTTCCCAGCATATCCTGGCGGTTCCCTACATATCTGAGCTGATCCTAGATATTCCCTAGCCATTCCCAAGTCATCCCAATCCTACCATTCCTCGGGAATCTGAGACATTCAT
This sequence comes from Mycena galericulata, assembly GCA_029289565.1. Classification (NCBI taxonomy): domain Eukaryota; kingdom Fungi; phylum Basidiomycota; class Agaricomycetes; order Agaricales; family Mycenaceae; genus Mycena; species Mycena galericulata. The sequence continues at coordinate 1,471,623 of JARKIA010000008.1, read as the reverse complement.
TACAATTCCTAAATTTTTGCACATCGAGTATGCAAATGCTTCCTGGTGTTTCCTGACAATTCCCAAGCAATCCCAAGTTATTCGAGTAACGAAATCAATGACGTGATGATTGCCGGTTGCCGTGTTCCGGCCGCGGCGCGTGCAAGTCCCGCTACCCCGCTTCCCTCTCTCTACTCGCCACTTCCTCGAGCTTTACCAATGGACGACGCTGTGCGATTGAACAACCTCCGTGAGTCCTACCACAAGTTCAATGACGATGTTCTCTCTGCACTCCGTGTAATGGTTGGAGATCCACCTCGGCTGAATGCCGTTAGGGATCGGGGGTTAGCTCTCGCTTCGGCAGCTGAGCAGGTGCGTGTTGAATTTCCACTATCTATGCTAGCCTGATTATTCCACAGCACAGGCTCGTGTTCCCTCCCACCGAGTACGGCGTCCTACAGACCTCTATCTCCGACACGGTGACTGCCTTCGTCGTGCAGCTCTACGGGCCGGACTTGTTCAGCCCGGAGCACCAGTATTCCAGTATCGCATCAACGCTGAAGGTGGAGTTGACCGCCTTCATACGTCCTCTACTCCGCCCGTTTCTTCCATCTCTGATGCGGAGCTAGATCAGCTCCTCGCTGCCACACTAGAAATCTTCCCTCAGTTTGGACGGCGAATGATACGCGGCCACCTGAAATCTCAAGGGTATCGTATTCCTCGGGATCGTATAACTGCCTCTTATCTCCGCGTTCATGGTGCTCCGGCGATTTTCGGGGATCGCCAGATTAGTCGTAAGAAATACCGGGTCCCAGGCCCGATGTCCCTAGCTCACATGGATGGCCAGCATGGTAAACACTTTATTTCATTGTAGGAATGGCACTGAATGTACTCCGGGGCAGGATTGATTCGCTATAAGATGGTCATTCACTGCATCATCGACGGTTACTCCCGTTTTGTACTGGGCATCCGTGTGCACGACAACAACCGCGGTACTAGCGTTCTGCAACTTTTCTTGGACGCCATCACAACACATGGATGCCCGAGTCGAATGCGGGGAGATCACGGTGTTGAGAACATCGAGGTTGCGATTTATATGGAAGAGGTAAATGGCAGTGGTCGCGGGTCGTTCATTTGGGGACGGTGAGTGTTGGCTACATTCAATATCTTCCCTAAACATATTCCGTAGGAGTGTCCACAACACTCGTATCGAACGCCTGTGGTACGACGTGACACATGGCTTCGGCAAGAAGTGGAAGGTTTTTTTCCTCGATCTCGAGACCAACCACGGTCTTAACCCCACTCGCCCGGGCCATATATGGCTACTTCCCCATTTGTTCCTTGCCTCCGTCAATCGTGATGCGCAGGATTGGGCGGAGGCCTGGAACTCACATCAACTCACTGTCCGACGCCATCGCGAGCGCAGCCCTCGCGATCTATTCACCTTTGGTATGCTGCGCGAGGGTCCGCGGGGGATTTCGTCTTTCTTGGCGCCACAGGACGATGATATCGAGGAGATAAACGAGTACGGCATAGATTGGGAGGTAACTGGCGAGCCCGAGCTTATGGCTCACCTACTCGAGAATAACCCTGACGAGCGCGTGGACATCGGTGATGACCCGTTCGCTGCTGCCAGCACTCCTGCAAATCTTTCCGAGGTTCTTTGCGAACCCCCCGGTTGCCCCTTCACCCCGGAACAGTTGGCCCGGCTTGACCAGCGCCTCCACGCCTCTGTAGATGTTTTTTCACGCAACATGAATGTACGTAGGCTCGTCTGGCAGGCAGCACTGAGCATTGCACGCGATATACAGCAGGGTGTAGCATAGAGTACTTGAATACATTCAGTTTAGATCGCCATTTGACACTTCAATTTTCCCGATAATCTTAAATCGGGCCCTGTCGTGTGAGACGTCAGTAAACTATTGCTAGAATAGGAAGACTGAAGTACTTGAATAGAGATACCCAAGAGTTGAGGACGTCGAGCTCAGCTTCGGAAAGATTTGCATATCCTTTCACTGCAACATCTTCGGGTAGATTGCTGTACTTCGTCAGAGCATAGGATATGTCTTTCGAAGGATAGTTGCTGAATTGTTTGTTTGGGCCCAAATATTCTGCCAACGCAGTGACATCAAAGACGTGGTCTTCACCACATGATTTCAGGGATAGAAAATGATAGATAAAAGCTACAGATGTACCTTTTAAGCCGACTACAATTATGTGGCCTAGTTCACGTTCATCTTCCAAGGTAGGAAAGTTATCCAAGTCAATGACAGGTAGTGTTTTCTGGGATGATATGGGGGTTAATACAAGGTTTGTTATCTGATTTCCCAGGCCTTCGCCTTCCCTCCGAGTTGGGTCTGGTGATGTGTGCTTTGATCAGCTGCCGAGCTCGGACCGGACTGTATGGGATATGACTCTGATTTTCCCATGATTATCCCAACAGAGGTCGGATATGTACCGAAATCGGGCCCAACGTTGAGTTTTGTCCGAACTTTTTTTTCTTTCCCTCGCTTTTTGAGTCCGCCAATACTGTAATACGAGGACAGGACTGGACGGGGACATGACTCTGATTTTCCATTCCGGTCAAGAATGGTGCGTGGAATTAGAGCGATGTACTATGGCAGATACGAGCGGATACATCCCTAGTATTTAGTTCAACTTCAACCTAACAATGGCCAAACAAACTCTGGAACCCCACTGCTGCCACTGCTGGCCCGACCAGCCCAGAAATATTTATGAAGGCAGAGAAGACACTCCCAATCATCCATAATTTGTTCTGAGTCCGAATAGCTACTCATGTGGCTCTGTGCTCGCGCTTTTTTGGCCTTGAACCAAACAAAGGGCAAACATAATCCGAGCGACGTACTGTGACGAATATGTCCATAGTATTCAGTTGTTCAATCTCCATGGGTAGCCGGGAATCTTAGCTACCTGTTCTGAGCCTCCACATATTTATCTTCGCAGTTGTTCTTCATCTGTAATCATGACACTAATATTATTAGCATTAATTTTTGTGAATTTAACTGTGTCGCAGCCCATGGCCGAGAGCTCTGAAAAACCGATTGGTGCAACAGTTTAGACAGTCATCTAGTGTGTATCATAATCCTCAGTGGCCCAAGTGAAACCCCCCATGTTTTGTGAATTTATTCAAATCGACGCACCATAGCAGTTAAACCGGCCCGGACCCAGCCCGAAATTACACAATCGAAACGGCCTATCGAACAAAACTGTCTAAAGCTCTTCAAATTTTTCACATCTCTGGTGAAACCTTAACCTAAAGGTTCAGCATCCGCCTTGAAGATGCCTAATCCCAAGTCATCAGACACTTTCCCGTACTTCAGATATCAGATCGGGAATTGACTAGAAAAAAAATCTGGTCGATTCAGGAATAAACTACCAAACTAGTTATCTAGAGGCACAAAGAGCTGGTTTTTGAAAGGCCTGGCCAGGTTTTCAAAAGGCCGAATTCTCTCCTTCACATCAACAACTGCAGCTCCACCAACAGTTAAATCGCCTGCTGATGCGTCCGCCGACTGCCAATCGCCCGTGAGCAAATCTGGGGAGAAGCACTTGCCCAAAAAATCCTTCAAGTTCAAATCCTTCTGTCTGTTGTCGCGACTCTGTGCTGAGGCTTCAGGGGACTTGAGGCGAGCACGCAAACATTGCAACGTTGCGCGGGCGCTGATGGCAAAAGTTCGATTATTGCCGTAGGTCTTGGGTTTTAAACCAGCCCAAGCTGCAACATCATCAATAGTCAACTTCGCAACATGGGTTTTCGCGCGAGTAAAAACTCGCTCAATGATAAGCGCTTGGCGAATCTGTAAGTATGCAGTTCCATACCGAGCCTCCAGAAGCGAATGTAACTCATCGCCATCTGGGGTGTATCGCTCATCCAGCGCTTTCGTGATCCGGAGGAGTGAGAATAAAAATGGGGGCTGGGGGAGCGGGTGTGTTGGATCGGGAGCGTGAGTTTAGTTCAACGGGTGCAAAGCGCCCAAGTTGAGCCGGTATGATGCTCGAGGGGACAGGTTCCTGTTTTCGAATTTGATTGCTTTGAGTAGCCTGGGCAGAAAGTTGTATTAAAAATCGCACCTGAGGGAAAACATAGAGAACAAAGAAGGGGGAACATCATAATTTTGGAAAGTACTTGTGCTAGTTTCGTTGTGGTTGGCAGGTGAAAGGACCACGCGCGACCCACGCAACTGATCACGCAAGTTCCCGACCTCGCGATAACCAGTTGTGACGGAAGTGTAAGTCACGTCATGGACTTCAACCATGGTCTTAGACCACGCAACATTGAAGCCCGCCACGGAAAGACTCGCACAAATATCGTTGAGAATAGTACCGGCCGGGGATGCCAGGCTTCTGCAGCACTGTCGGAGGGCGGCGCCGGTGTCACAATGCGTGCCCGAAGATAATCGAGGCTTCCACGCCCAGGATTACGCTGTGGGGGTGGGGATGGAATTCCACGAAGGCCGTTGTCTGCTATCATAAGTGGGGCATCCTCGACCCTCGGTGGGATAACGTTAGCCTGGAATGTATGAAAATCATCCGCTGCCGGGGTGATCGGGGCCGAGGATGGAGTGGAAGAAGAAGGTCGGTGATCAAAACCAGCGAAAGCGGAATTGCGATCGAACCCAAGGGAAAATCCGAATGGAGAGCTGCCTGCCGCTGAAAGTGAGCCCGAGCGGGAAGGAGATGCGTGTACCCCTTGGGGCGAATGCACATGCAACCCAGAATTAGTAAAAGACTGGAAAAGCGTAGGGGAAGCGACGACAGGAGGCGGAAAAGAATTAAACTGGGTTGGAGAAATGGTGGAAAGTGGAAATGACTCAGACGGTGAACTGGGAAAAGTATCGGTAGAAGAATTTTGGTTGGAGTGGCCCATCATCGAAAAAATTGCAGCGGTATGGGCGTCGAGAGCACGACCCCCAAAGATGTCTTGGTGCGCAACACTGGTTTCTCCTAAAAGCGAATCAGGCCAGTTTGCTAAGGGACTGGAAAAAAATATCAATAGGCATATTAGTCCTAGATTCTGGGGCGAACTTGGTCTCAATCTCGGATCCCGGATCGACAGGTACGTTGGGGTCCGTGCCGAAATGGTCATTTGTCGATCGTTGCGTGAGAGAACTTGTACCTAAAGGCTAATCAGGAAGATCCCTTGCAGCGTTTGCTTTGCCAGGTCACCGTGCGGGCGCGGAACAGGTAACCGTGGTCTTCGATCAGGAGGTAAAGGCGGATGCGGAGATGGAGCTTCCTGCCGCAGCCTGTGGCTTTGGCGTAGCCGCGGAGGATCACTCATGGGGTCACACAACATCGGAAAAAAATCTCGAGTGGTATTTATTAAGATTGGTCTTTTCCGACCCTGCACAGAACTGATGTGATCACCGTCGTAGACCTCCAACTATTTTCTACATTGCAGTATACGACCCTCTACTCGCAAGCAACTCCCCGTGAAGCCAACGTCCAAATGCCGTGTCCCGCCCTTGTTCCGGAATCTCACGCAGAAGAAGTTGTCGAAGGCGGGCATTGTTGGTGATAGAAAATGTTTTGAAACAAGAGCGGAAGGAGACCTTGACATCTGGACCGTAGTCATCGCGACCGTCGGCATCAGTCGTCGGGTAGTCCTCGCTCCAGTCGTGGGTGATAAGACACTGAAAACAGTTCAGAGACGACCAAAGAAAAATAGAGAACTCGCACCTTCACCTGCCAAGTCGGCCTGAGAGGAAGATGTGATGACCCAGTGACGACGGAGAGGAAGAGATTGGCCCGCAAAAGTGGGTCGGTAGTTCCGTCGTCGCTAGTTAGGGCGCTGATGACCTGATCGGGATCTGTCGGATGGCCCCGCTCCGTGAGGTAGTGAGTCATGAAGCGCTTGATGAGCTCCACTGTCTCGTCGTTGTCACCCCACACATCGTTCTCCGGGTTAGTCTGAGAGAATTCGAGATGTGTGAGAACGTCGGCTACTTCCTTGATACGCCGATCATATGCGAGGAGGAGAAACTCGCGGCAAGGAGTCTCGAACCACTGGAGATATGTTGAGTCGAATATTTGAGGCAGGTAAAGGGAGATAGACATCACCTCAAGGATGTGATGGGCACGGTCCTGGCCAATGAACGGGTCAAGCACAAGATTGAAGCCATCACCCAGCGCCAAGAAATCGGGCTGATGCTCGATATCCACAGATCCGAGAGTTACAAAGCTGATTATGGTCCCACATATACCTTCATGCTCTTCTCTGGAGCGGCGTGTAGAGATCAGAGTGGGCTGAATGAGGAGTTGTTAAATTATGTGAGAATGGGATTTGGGTTGGACTCACATCGACGTCGGGAATATTCAATAAATACTGGTATGCAACGCACTCCTCAGACTGTGAGGTGTACAGCGGCTCATCCAGCGGGACAGATTCGAAGTTTTGTATGAGGGAGAGCGAGTCGGGAGAGAGAAAGCGAGAGAGGAATTCAACATCAAACTTTGATGCACTTTTGCGACCATTGAATAACGTAGAGAAGAGGAAAGGTGATGCCTGGATAGGGGCGCCAATATAAAGGAAATGGAGAAGGAAGATAAGACCAGTCGCCTTCGAAATACATGACCGAACGGGAATCGGATCACGAGACGGATGAAGGCGTAGAGTTTGATAATCACCACGCTCGGTCCAGTAGTGCCCATCCGACATCATGATCTGGACTGCCTGAGCGACAACCTCGTTGCGAGGACCCGCCCCGATGCCATTTCCACTGAAAATGAGGTTAGTTCACACTGCCGCGGAGGAAGTTAAGCACATACATAGTGACCCGGAGAGACAAAAGAGCCGGAGCACGGTGGATGGAGCCTTCAACCGTGGGACGAGGTGAGGAAAATTGCTCTTGGATCACCTCTTTCAATTTGAGGCCAGTAGGACGCCCGGCAAATATCCAAAGACATAGAGTAATGAGGGCCCGAGCACCCTCGTCAATGGACTGAGAAATAATATGTATGTGGTCCTCCCCGCGTTCGTGAGGCAAGAGAATATAATCCTGCCATGCAGAGAATGAAAATGTACCTGCACCAGGCATATGGCGGAGTGTGAGATCGAGAGGTGCCCCTACCCCTAGAAATGATCGGGACTAGAGACGTGCATAAAAATGTGTACGTTCACAATAATGATTATCTCACCTTGTTCGATGTTGGGGTAACCTCCATAGCGGTAGTGAGCAGTGGACAGGGAGTAAATGGTTTGGTTGCAAATCCAGGATTGGTCACCGAGACGGGAATTGCAGCGGCAGCAGCTTCCTAAGGACGAAGGAGTGACGCTAACTGCATGAGAAGTTATGGAAAACTTACCTCCTGCCATTGCTGGCGTCGCACGGACCGAGTTACGATCTGCGAATTTGATCAGCAAACAACAGACAGCTGAGACGTCGGGATACACATACTGTGGAAGTGCTCGAGGTCCCGCTTTGCCCGGGTGTTATCTAGAACGTAAATTCATTTCAGAAAAGAGCTAACATTCAACGTTTAACCACAGTACCTCGTCGATGATCTCATCCATCTCAGGAAACTATGTACAACATATGAGTAATAATATTTGGCAAGGCAAGACAGGTATGCCTACCTCGTCCCCGCTATCGGAGTAGATATCATCGGGAAGTGGCCGAGAAATGTCGAAGCTGGGAGTACTGTTGATTTGAGTGCAGGACGGGCCACAGACCGGATGTGGATCCCCGGACAGGGAAGATACAATGGGGTGAAGGACGCGACGTCCAAAGCATTTGTGAGGACGAACATGGTCGGGGAGCCGGGCGTTGGGGTCGAACAACGAATCAATAGGTGCATAGATATTACGGAATCTCGGAGCTGGAAACGGGATGAGCATAAGAGCGTAAATTAAATCGAGGCAACGCACCAATGAATATGAACAGACCCTCGCCAATGTTGTTGGGAGTGTAGCTGAAAGGTAACGCCCCGAGAGCCTGCAGCGTGAACGTGAATCGGGTGAGCAGTTTGGGATCCTCAACCCATGTCCGAGCCGTCGAGCGTCCCTTCGGTCCGGTGAGCACCCAAGCCTTGGTATTGGGAGTATCGTTAGCACCCGAAGCGGGGGGAGGGACATAGTCGATATTATTGAGCCGGCAGTGGTTTTCGAACGCTGTGTTGATCTCCTCGAAAACGGGTCCGGTAGTACTGACCTCGACAGTGAAGACGAGATTTGCGCGGTTGAGACGGCTCTGAACCCTCTCAAGTTCGTTGCCATTCTTCCAGATGTACCGCGGAGACAGATCGAGAGTGTCGTTGTGGTCAGAAGTATCGAGCTGCGTGCGTCAAACGAAGGGAAATGATAGGATACGCAGTGACTTACAACTTTGGGAAGGATACCGACTGTAATTTTGGCCGAAGTAACTGGTGTGTCCACTGCCAACGGAGCAAAATCGTCCAGGATGGATGTAGAAGCGGGAGACTCGGAGTACGATCGAGGGGGGCCAGCCATTCTTTTCTTGGGTTTTCGCGGTGGGGTTGGAACGAGACTTGTGGACCCGGTCGGTTGGTTTGAGTGTAGATTCCGCTGGATGGACAAGCGGCGCTGTTGCTGGACCGATGCTGCAGAGGGACGTAGCCCAGTGAACGCAGTGACAGGCCGCTGAGGAACAAGAGGCGCAGGGGCAGCGGCGGCAGCAGCTACTTGAACGACAGGTGGAGGCGTCGAAACGGGTGGAGAGACGTTGGCGGAGCTGATAGCATTTGAGCAGAGCGACACAAAAGATAGAAGACGGCAGACCTTATTAATGATGCATGCGTATCCCGTGCATGAACCCCCCACTGGAGACCACAGACACACGTCGTTAGCATGTTCCAATGCGTCTCAGGCTTCCATGTAATGAGAAAGAAATGAACAGACTGAAGTTTGGTGACTCACCGAGAAGAATCCTCCGCAGCGTCCATCAGCTGTTCCTCCACGCACAAACGCCCTATGCTGTGGAGGGATGTCGAAGGGCTGGGCATGGGCCATCCAGGTGTGATTACAAACAAAGCAAGTGACATGCTGGCTGTCGAAGTCCTGGCCAGGGTGAGTATAAACGTGAGGCGGAATTTTTTTTTTGAATCATTTACTGAATATTTCGGTGATCCGTCCGGATTGGCGGCAACGAACGCGACACAGGCATGGCGACAGTCTCTGACAGCACAGGCTGAGCGGGGGCCCAGTGGAGGTGAGATAGGCATTGAGGAACAAGGAAGAGCAGGCGGGATAGCGGTGTTGAAAAGTATAAGTATTTAGCTAGCGGCAGTTGAGCGGCAGTCAGTGATTTCGGCAGTTCGCCTTAGAGGTTTCGGATCTTTCAGAGCATATGACGTGTTGGGAACATCTAGGATATGTCGGGACGATCTGGGAATATGCAGGAATGCAATGTAAGCGACTGAACCAATATTATCGCCGCGACATTTCGTTGGGATTTCATTAGGAATCACTGGGACTTGTCCCAATGGGATTCCCGATAATTCATCACAGATCATAACCAAATCATTAGGAATGGTCGGGATCTGGAGGGAATGGCCAGGAGACGTGTCGGGAACAGCAAGGATTCGCAATGATCGACAAGGAAGGCTTAGGAATCGTAATGTTTGGTTAGGAATCTTGATGACAACAAAGTCGAGTTATTTTTGTCCGATGGCGGCTCTCATATATTGGTAAGCTGTTGTTCAATAGAGGGTGGCGGGGCCCATAACATATTGGGCAAGTACAAGTGGAAGACAACTGGGAGTAAAGGATGAATGCATGGGGCAAGCTTTGCCAGCCCTTATATACACTGACTCGGAAAAAGTATTGGATCACGTGGAGTTCAGAAAAGATTAAGCTCGTGCTCAACGCTCAACACTTTTTGACTGGGTATTTTATGCTCAAATGGTATTATAAGGGATGTAGTGTACACATACAAAATATCAAACATATACACTAAGAACTCGGTGTGGTATGTGGGATTTAAAACGACAGATGATCCAATTATTGATCTGTTTTTGATCGACTGGGAGAATTCGAGTCAGAACAATCCCCAAGCGTCAAAATAAAATAGAACAAGCTCACAGGACGCTAATAGTGAGTTGCCCCATGCTTGTACTTGACTTCAATGATTCTGGCACTCAATTAGGCAGGCTGTCGTGTAATTTGACAATAAACTCCGGATCGATGTTTTCGCACATCTCCTCTAAGGCAAGCCAAGACTCCTTCTGGTTCTTCGGCAATGGGTTTATAGCGTGTACACTGACTTGGAAGAAGTATTGGATCACCTGCTCTATACTTTTGCGTGCTCTCCTATACCACAAAGACACTTGTATTGGACAAAGTCTATACTGCATTGGGGACACCTCAAGGCATCCTATTCACCACTGAAAAGTTGGGATCAAACGCGCCGCCATTAGCGAGAAATTAAGGTAAACACGCGCACATGCGATCCAATTGTTTTTCTGCATTTGGAAAGCATCGAGTTTTTCCTCTCAAATCACAACGATACCGTGTCGCACTGCCTTAGAACTGCACATACACCCTCCTCTTCAATGCTTCCGACACTTCTGATACTCAGAAGGCCACTATAATTTCATTAAAGGGTGTGGAGATGGCGAACTGGCAGATTACAGAATAAGAGAAGAATACACCCTCCACGGTTTCTTGAATGGACGCACGGTGTGTTCCAACTCATGATTTTAGCTTCAAAGCACCAAGGGGGAATTTCCATCTCAAATTGGAAAAGAGGGATGTGTGCAGAGCGTTACAGATCTCCCTTTAGATCATACCATAAGTGCATCAGACCCACAGCAGTGGTTTTCGCCCTCAGTATAAGCAGATACTATCCTGGGTGCCCTCAGAGAACATGAAATCAAGTAGTTTATCCATCAATCTACCCCTCTCTTCACCGCATGCCACGGGAGGAAGCGAAACGATGGGGTAGTACACCATTGTTATTGGATGGAAGAGGATTGGTGGGCAGTGATAGTTTCTGATGAGTTTAATTTCGATATTTTGGTTCTAATGGCCAGGAGTGATGTTGGAGGAAGAAATGAGACCTAAATGATCCAATATCCTCCCAAAAGAAAATCCAGCACAGTGGGGGGAGCATAATAGTTAGGGGGGAGTGTTACCCGGCAAGTGTTGGGGATTTTCATCGTATCGGGGGTGTCACAGACTGTTTCACTTGTGCTGATACTGTCTCCAAATATCACTCAGCACTCTATAAAGCCATACTCTGGACCGTTTGACTATTCGTTTTCTTTATAACAGTGATGGGAGGTGATTCAAAGCATGAATTCAAGCATGCAATAGGGTGGCTTGATATCGAAGGCATTGATGTGCTCCCATGCTGCCCCAATACACCCAATATAAACGCCATAGAGAATCTTCGGAATTACCTTGATTGCATGGTACACGCTATAAACCCATTGCCGAAGAACCAGAAGGAATTTTGGCTTGCAATAGAGGAGACGTGGGAAAACATCGATCCTGAATTATTGGCAGATTATACGACAGCCTGCCGAATTCAGTGCCAGAATTGTTGAGGGAGCAAGGTGGGGCTACTCACTAGTAGCGTCCTGTGAGTTGCTTATATTTTATTTCGACGCTTGGGGATTGTTCTGACTCCAATTCTCCAAGTCGAACAAAAACAGATTAATAATTGGATCATCTATAATTTTCAATCCCGCATACAACAACAAGTTCTTGGTGCATATGTTTGATATCTTATAGGTGTACACTACTACCCTTCTACTATCATTTGAGCATAAAACACCCAGTCAAAAAGTGTTGAGCGTCGAGCACGATCTTAATCTTTTCTGAGGCTCACGTGATCCGATACTTTTTCCGAGTCAGTGTACCATGCAATCAAGGTAATTCCGAAGATTCTCTATGGCGTTTATATTGGGTGTATTGGGGCAGCATGGGAGCACATCAATGCCTTCGATATCAAGCCACCCTATTGCATCCTCGCGTCCCGCAAACACTGGCATAGATACTGTAGTCCACTTTTTTCTGGAGCCCGCGATACAATCTCGCTCCGCCGGGCTAGTCTAAAGCCGAACACCATCAAAATATTGATGCTGGTGAAGCAACGCCTCCGCCTGGCTCGCACCGCTATTCAGGAGATTGTCGGTTGAATTACTTGTCATATAAACACTAAATATTTTTTTCTTTGCACCGGCAACGTTTACGGCCGTGCCGTGAACCGTGCCGTCCCGTCGGAGCCTCTGAGATCGACCGCACGGGTCGTGTAGCGCACGGCCGTGCCGTGGAAAAGCCGTCGATTCCACGGCCGTGCCCGTGACGGGCACGGGTGGCAGCCCTAGTAGATGCAGGTACAGAGTGGCTGTAGGAGGAGGTCCCGGCTGCTTCAACCTTCCCATCTCTCCACCGCAGTGCAAGGTGTTGAGAAAATGAAGACCCATTCCAAAATTTGAGCAAATGCGTCCGTTTTCACACTTCGACGACATTATTAGGGGCAGTCAGAGTAGACGATTAACAGAGGATTATGCATCGCGATTCTGGAGCGATTAAGGATTTATTCCAACGTGGGATAATCGTGAGAATTCATAATCGTCGAATCGTTGCTTAATCTCCTCCGGAGGAGATTACAGCCGTTTGCGGAACTTAGGGCGCGGCGTGTTTTTTTTTTTTTTTTGTAAGTTTTCACGAGAACAGCGATTGCGGGATCATTTCTTAACCGTTTGCCCTGGAAATAGGCTCATTCGATTTGCACGGAAAGGGCGGAGGGCCTCATCTCCTAGGTTTTTTTATGGGCACCGAAAATTTCCTTTTTGGGATAAATTCCCGTGTTTTTCAGTGGTTGAGCGGAGAACACGTCCCAGGGGACCTATTTTGCTCCGATTGACCTAGATTTTTATTATGGTGGACTTCAACATATTCCGGAGGGCTTGATATACCGGGATAGTAAATGTGAACATTGGTTTGTATCTACCATACACTTTGGGATCAACAATATGAAAGGAATGTATCTATGAACTGTATATTTGAAGTATTGATCCCATTCAAAATACCGGTATTTCAGGCCCTCCGGAATATGTTGAAGTCCACCATAATAAAAATCTAGGTCAATTGGAGCAAAATAGGTCCCGTGGGACGTGTTCTCCGCTCAACCACTGAAAAACACGGGAATCTATCCCAAAAAGGAAATTTTCGGTGCCCATAAAAAAACCTAGGAGATGAGGCCCTCCGCCCTTTTCGTGCGAATCGAATGAGCCTATTTCCAGGGTAAACGGTTAAGAAATGATCCTGCAATCGCTGTTCTCGTGAAAACTTACAAAAAAAAAAAAAAAACACGCCGCGCCCTAAGTTCTGCAAACAGCTGTAAGCAAGGTTTACGATTAAGGCTTCGATTATGGTCGGATTATGGCCTTGTGATTAATCGCGGATTACTTGTGTGACCATAATCCTTACGCGATAATTGGGGGCGTTCAGAGCTGGCCGCGATTATGCCGCGATTATGCATGACTCTGATCATTTAAAAATTCGATAATCACGTCTTAATCGCCGTCTTAATCGCAGGTGAATCGCCTCATAATCGCCTACTCTGACTGCCCCTATTTTCTCACCCACTTTTGAAGATCTCGGAAATTCATGTGTACAAAATACTAGGGATCGGCACCGTAACCGTATATACGGCATACGGCATACGGCTTTACGGCAGACCCGTACCGTCCCGTAAGGCCCTCCGAGAAGCCTCGTACGGTTACGGTTACGGTACGGCTAATTTACAGCGCGTGATTGAGCACGCAAGTATGGAAGTTCGGGCTCAACAGAGCCTTAGGGAGGCTCAAAACCTCTGAATCTGCCATGCTTGATCCCACCCACCTTGTTCGGCACAAGTATCGGCACCCGTATACGGCATCAGGAGCCGTAAAGTTGCCGTACCGTACAGCCCAGGCTACGGCTACGGGCCGTAATTATTTACGGCCCGTATTTGTACGGGCCGTAGCCGTATACGGTACGGTGCCGATCCCTACAAAATACTCCTAGTAATGTCTTCTCTATGCTAGATAAAAAATACCAATATCCGCGCCGAAGGCACGGGTCCTAAAACTCGTATCATCCTATACAGTCTAGTAGTAATACTACTTAGTATACTGATACATGAAAACAAGACTTTGACAGGAAGTCACGCGTTGTTTCCTTATACAGACGTCTTCACGTGTTGTCGTCGTTAGTCGGCGTTATCGGCCTTTCGGTTCGGGTCTTTGAGTGGGCTAAATCGTGAATTATCCCTGCGACGCAAAGCGCTCCATTTATATCCCCAAAGATACGTCCATTCGCAAAGTCCTCATTATTCACAACGACACCGGGCTTGTAAACGAGTGGGAACTAAGTAGTGCTGGCAAGGTTCGGTTCAGTTCAAGTTCAGGGTGCTTTTCCCGAACGCTGAACCTGAACCTGCGTTCCGTTCAGGTTCGGCGTTCGAACACGTTCGAACTTTTTTGAACCTCAGAGCATTTCCCACGCCCAAACTACCTACGTGCAGTCCCTTCAGAAATTGGGAAGGGTATTTTACCATCTAAACATTACACCGAAGCATGCCAAGACATGTTGAAGCACACCTAGAAATATGTCACAGAGCAACAACCTGGAAACATACCAACAAAAGCCTCGACATCGAAAGCCATCCCATCTCAACTTGCACTTCCTGGCGTTGCTCTGCCGCCGCCAGTATCGGTGGAGTTCCGGAACAACCGTCGGAAGGCGCCGAAAGACTTGTGCAGTCTGCAAGAGTGCTGGTGATCCCCAACGCGCGGCCGATTGCCCAGGGAAGGGAGGGCGCTCCCTATGCCCGCATTTTCATGAACCAGGGAGGGTATAATGACTTGGTGGCTAGGCCTTGGAAAAGCTGGTCTGATGTAGAGGTTTGTATGCTGGATGTTACGTAGCGTTGTTTTTGTTCCGCCCCGGGTTCGGATCCCTTCGGAGTCACCTCTTTAGCATTGCCAGCGAGGCAAGCGTTCCTTTTGCTTCGACCTGGATACACTCTCACAAGATTGCCATAGCCATTCTTCTTTGCCATTACTCATGTAAGTACATGTATGTATCAAGAACTCAATTACTTCAAACTATTGCGGAACAAGTTTTGTCGGCCCAATTGTACCTGGTCAGAGCGAGTGGACGGGAAGAAGATTTTTTACAAGTTCCCGTAAATATAAACGGTTAAACCATTTACAAACGTTTGTAAACGGAAACGGTTGAAAACATTGTAATACACTGGGCCCTGCGGATTTGCCATGCGAATCGATTGAGCCTATTCCCGACGTAATCGGGTGAGAATTGAGCTTGTAGTGGCTGTTCTCATGAAAATTCCCAGTTTTGACTCATTTCTTGACTCAACATATTAACTTAGTTATTGTTTGTACTGGACCCACATTCCTTTGTTCTTGTACTACCACCTATACACCATGTTTCGGAAGTCTCGCGTGAATCCACCCTCGTTCGCTGAGTTAAGTTTTATATATTATCCTGGCTTCTCATTGATCTACGGGTGGCTTGATTTTCTTTCCAGCGGGCATCCCATTTTCGCTGCAAAATTATATATAGGACATATAGGGCTGCTGCTATGTCATATCAGCAATCCCGACCGACTAAGGTAGGCGCCAGTCACTCACCGCGAACGCTCACGTGGTATGTAACGCGTGACGTGTGACGGCAAAAATTTCGAGACCTTGAACAATATAGCTCCAAATTGCTAGATTAGACGTTTCCCGAGGTCCGGAAAAATCGGAGTTTTTCTGGGGCATGATCAAATCAGAACCAACAGTCTGAAGAAGGTAGAATACAGAAAGAATACATTTGGTTAACTCCCTGCGAGACTGCCGACTCTTTCGGCTTGGTGTTTGATACGTAGATTACTATACATGAACCGTGAGAACCTTACGTCAGCGGCAAATATTTTGCACCCAAAAACCCAAACCGTGTCCATTCGATGAAATAACTCGTTCTGCATTCAAAGAAAATGGGTCATAAAAATGTTATACTGCTCTACATACAGGCCATATTTTAACAAACTGAAACCAGGGATGTCTCGGGAGGACCGAAATGCTTCATTTCTAGGTTTTACTTTTTGTCCAAATGTTTTGTGGCCAGAGCCTTATCGTTGTCACGCTTTGGTCACGTGAGCGTTTGCGGTGAGTGACTGGCGCCTACCTTATAGATTATGTCCTGCTCATTACGCAATACCATAGTTACATGTCACGTAGTCACATCATGTTCCTGGTCTGCAATCTTAGCGTTCCCCCTCATCTGCGGTAGGGATCGGCACCGTACCGTCTACGGTTACGGCCCGTACAAATACGGCCCGTAAATAATTACGGCCCGTAGCCGTATCCTGGCTATACGGTACGGCAACTTTACGGCTCCGGATCCCGTATACGGGTGCCAATATTTGTGCCGAACAAGGTGGGTGGGATCGAGTATGGCAGATTCAGTGTTCTTAAGCCTCCTTAAGGCTCTGTTGAGCCTGCACTTCCACACCTGCGCGCTCAATCACGCGTTGTAAATGAGCCGTACCGTAACCGTAACCGTACGAGGCTTCTCAGAGGGCCTTACGGGACGGTACGGTTATGCCGTATAGCCGTATGCCGTATGCCGTATATACGGTTACGGTGCCGATCCCTAATCTGCGGGTCTGTCCGAGTCTTTCGAGCCCTCTAGGAGTCCCCAAATTTAACAGGTTATGGGCCCCGTGCCTCTGCCGCACTTTAGGAGTTCAGCCAAGTAGCTGTGTTCTGGGAGTTCAGCCATGTAGGCTGTAGCTGTGTTGTCGCCACGTCATCACCACGTCATCACCTTTTGCCCGTCATTTCTCCTCCTTTCCTGGCGATGGAATCCTCCTCACCTCACCCCTCCTTCGTCGCCAACCGATACCCGGTCTCTTCTTACCAGCATTATCCTGTCCAACTGTTTCACCTTTCCTTCTGCCAATCTTTACGCTGGTATAGGCTGCCGCCTTCGCATCGACCTATCCCATCGAGTGGGAGAATCATTCAACCTTCTTCATCCGAGCCCTGGCACCATGGCCTTACCCTTCCTCCTTCCCCTTATTGGACCAGTAAACCTTCTTGGAGCACTCCTCCATATCGCAGTCCAGCTGACCCTAGCTGCTCCTCGAGACCACATCCATGTCAAGTGGGAGTCTATCATATTGCCCATTCGGTCCATCGGATTTGCCAACCCTACCTCCACATTACATCGAGTGGGAGCTCCATGTCCTCGCATCACCAGTGTTGCAGTTAAGGTTTAAGCCTTAATTAAGGTTAAGGCTTAATTATCCCTTAATATTAAGGCTTAACCAAAACTTGAGAGGTTCTTAAGGGTTAGTTACCCCTTAGGATAACCACGTGTCAATGGCCACGTGATATTTTGGGCTTGATCGAGGTGAACAAAATGGGTGAAGGTTGCATGAAGCGAGCCTATTCCCTCCGTTGGAAGCTCAAAAAATCACAATCAAATTTTCCCTCGCTCTCTTGCACTTCTATTCTGCGGCAATGTCAACTTTAAGCCGTCGAATAACCACGGGCCAAACAGTTCACCCGGGAGATATTGATGATGGAGGTTTCTGCGGCTGGGGAGAGTGATGAGGATCCCGATGATGCTCTCTCCAGCACTGGGGATGAGTTCGAGGGGTAGCCTGCCGATTTCTGCTATGTATTCCCTTTTAGGAAATTAAGCCTTAATTACGACCACCCTTAATAACCCGTAATTACGTCCTTAAGCCTTAGCCAAAAATTTTACCGTTATTAACCCCTTAAGCTGCAACACTGCGCGGCATCACACACCATCCTCCATTCCGAACAACTTGTTCCATGGCCTGTGCAGCTTACATCCATCCGTCATCTGCACTGTCCTTGGACTGTGTCCTGTTGGTGTTTGCCACCCACTCCATTCATTTTCGCCATCTTCCTCTTTTAGGAATTCTGCCAAATCATTTCCCCTTCAACACTTGTTGATTTTTCCTTTGTTGCTTGTTCAGTGGGAGTTTTTCTGTGTGCTTGCATACTTCGCAGAGTGGGAGTGTTGGAAATATAGATTATGTCCTGCTCATTACGCAATACCATAGTTACATGTCACGTAGTCACATCATGTTCCTGATCTGCAATCTTAGCGTTCCCCCTCATCTGCGGGTCTGTCCGAGTCTTTCGAGCCCTCTAGGAGTCCCCAAATTTAACACAACTGTATGTTCTTCCATATACTCGATAACTCGATAGGTCTTTTGTCTTGGATCCGGCCTTTTCATTTTTTTGTTTGGGTAGAAAGGTCAGAGCATATATGCACAAGGTTGCAGGATGCCCAATGTCAAAAAGCCATGGAGCCAACATAATATATGCCCTCGGGTTCTTTAAACAGAGGGTTGGAACTGAGAATGTAAGAATTCAGCCAGAGAGACCCATCTTTGAGGTGCAGCTTCTGGCTGGAAAAATTTTGAGTCCGGGCTTGGGACCCTACTGAGAACAACACTAGAAAAAAGAATACAGAAGCGGGGCTCGAACTTGGTGCCTTACGGAAACGGGGCTCGGCTTTCAAACTAAACAGTAACCCCGGGAGCTTCGATTAAAGCTAGGGCCCATAGACCAGAATCAAGGATTCTGTTTAATCAGGATGGGACTGAAACAGGGTGCTGGATTAATCAACAAACAAAGAGTAACATGAGGGTAGATTAACAGATGTGTTTAAACGGAGATTAAACAGGGAGGATTAATCCTGTTTAATCATGGCAAGAAGGCCGTAATGAGCAAAAGAAAACCCAACACCAGGTTCGAACACATGCACAGCTGGAGGTAGTGATGCGACAAGACAAACTACTAGTTAACCAACTGCACCAAGAGACCACTACCAACAATTGGTCAAACTGTCAATCTGTAGCCACATTCATGTCTATTCTGGCCTTGCCAATGCAGACTTTGGTTCTGAGACAACCCCCTTGTTGCTTTTTGCAATGAGGAACTGCCGGACAACGTCGAATGTGTTCATATTAGCTGGTTCGAAACCTTTCGAGTCGTGCAGGACAAATCGTGGATTGGTTACAGAGGTAATCTCGGAATAAATGTCGGCTTCTCCTGGCTCGGAATGCGAGACTTTCTGCAGTGAGGGCGATTAAAACTGCTAGTCAGCCGCTATTGGAAGCCTCGCTCACCGCATCGTTGACCTTGAAAACGGAGTTAATCAGGGACGACTTTCCCGAGACTGCCTAATTTGGGTCAGGTCAGCTGTAGTGATTTGAATGAGGCAAGAATCGCACTCCGCCAACTGATTAGACCGGTAACCGATCTCTCGTATGAAGTGGAAAAACGTTCATAGAGAGACCGGTCGATCTGGGTTTGGATTTACATACTTGGGTGGGGGGCCGTTGCAGTGCCCGGCAAAAACTCGTGCTTATGCTGTTGTGTGCTTTGCATTGGAATTTAGAGATACAAGCACAAAAATCATTACGGTGGGGGGATTTAAGAAATAAAAGCATGAACACTACTACTCATACTGATTTCTGAATCAGCGCAGTGGAAAGCAAAAATTTCTGTTCACGTATCAGCTCGGACTGAGTTTTGAGCTGGAATGAATTGTTTCGGGGTGTCTGATATAAGAACTGATATTGAAGGTTTAGACTTCTCTTTCAATCTGACTTATAGGTATACTTAAAATACTTTATCCAGCTCAAGTTGAAGTGCACTGGACGCACTATTCAAATTTTTGCATCTCAAATAGTGAACCTGGCGTGCCTAAATTTGGCAATTGTTGGTGTGACTGTACCATTTTGACCGTAGGTTCATCAATTTTCGACCGAGAAGACCGAAAATTTTAAGGTGATTTCTGCACACATTAAAAAAATCCATTGTCAGGTACAGTAGATAGTAAATGGAGATAACAGATCACGTGTATCATTTTCGGAAAGAAAATTACTAAGTGATTGAGGGCCGGGGTCAAAAAATTGGTTTTGGGACTGAGTCAACTATGTCAAGCTATGTGAATATATCTGCCTAACATCTGTGAACCTCATTGTATCTGCAGTTTGCTCAATTCCATTTCTGAGTAAATGCTAGATGCGGAAATGGGTTCTTAGCACATACTATGGACCTAGACTGAAACCAGTCCCAGAGGCATGAAAGTTCAAAGACAGTTGTTTGATCAAGTGCACCAGAGGGACTGGTATTTACAGCTGTTTGCAGAACTTAGGGCGCGGCGTGTTTTTTTTTTGTTTGGTAAGTTTTCACGAGAACAGCGATTGTGGGATCATTTCTCAACCGTTTGCTCTGGAAATAGGCTCATTCGATTCGGACGGAAAGGACGGGGGGCCTCGTCTCCTAGGTTTTTTTATGGGCACCGAAAATCTCCTTTTTGGGATAGGTTCCCGTGTTTTTCAGTGGTTGAGCGGAGAACACATCCCATGGGACCTATTTTGCTCCGATTGACCTAGATTTTTATTATTGTGGACTTCGACATATTCCGGAGGGCCTGAAATACCGGTATTTTGAATGGGATCAATACTTCAAATATACAGTTCATAGATACATTCCTTTCATATTGTTGATCCCAAAGTGTGTGGTAGATTCGAACCAGTGTTCACATTTACTATCCCGGTATTTCAGGCCCTCCGGAATATGTTGAAGTCCACCGTAATAAAAATCTAGGTCAATCGGAGCAAAATAGGTCCCATGGGATGTGTTCTCCGCTCAACCACTGAAAAACACGGGAACCTATCCCAAAAAGGAGATTTTCGGTGCCCATAAAAAAAACCTAGGAGACGAGGCCCCCCGTCCTTTCCGTCCGAATCGAATGAGCCTATTTCCAGAGCAAACGGTTGAGAAATGATCCCACAATTGCTGTTCTGGTGAAAACTTACCAAAAAAAAAAAAAACGGGCCGCGCCCTAAGTTCTGCAAAGGGCTGTAATCACTGGTGACCCATAGACACGGAGATTGCCGAGATCGATTTAAATGACTTAGCCACAATTTCCGCTGCATCCACATAAAAGTATTTTATATAGGCAATCCGAATAGACAGTTTTGCAGCAATGTAAATTCCAAGACTTTGCACGTGCTTAGATTTTTTTAACCGTGTGATTGACGCAAGTACAGCAGTTTCCTTTCCGACCACAAAACCTGCACACAAGATTGGAAGACTGTCAGCCAGACAGAAAACACTGAAGAAGAATCACACAAAGAATCAACAAGACCACAGTATAGATTCAGGAGCAAGCTACAACAAGACAGAGGTAAAGATGAAATAAGATCAAGCATAAGTAATAGTCGTGTTTACAAAGATCTGCTTGAATCCCTCTGTGAGTGAACATTGGTGGTTCAGGTGATAGCAAAGGTTGGAGCTCTCATATTACATGGTTCAACTGTAGCTCAACTCCTCAAGAGGTTTTGAATGTTACTGAGTGTGAAGAAAACACTGAGCAAAGCCTTACAGCCCACACCACTACCTCTCATTCCCAGACAGGTCTGCATGTGGTTTTGGGAGCATCATGGTATCAGCCCACCATCTCCTTTGTCTCCACCTCACCTAATGTCTCGGTACTGTGCAGCTGTCGCAGAGGCTTGTGCTCTCAGCAAAGTCTGACACGAATCCCATGCTGGAATTCGTCTGTGGCGGTCACCTCCATGCTATAGCCTACAGGCTCAAGTTTACTTATCATCTTTTTACTTGACACACTTTACTCATACTTTGGCTGGTACTGCGCTCTACCTCACCACCTCCCTCATAGCACCATTATCCCCACACTCGTCCCATATACCTGAACAAGGCAAGTGCTTTGCGTGGATCTCATGATTCCCAACACTTTTAAACTTCAGATATGCCCCCCCGTTTGTTGCTGACCCTTCAGTCAGTCCTCATGGCAGGTGGGGCCTGAATAAGGAAACACCAAATTGTTAGAATGTTAAAAAATGTCCTGCTGCTTGTTGCTGACCTTCACTCTATTCTGAAATTCCTGCCTGGATCCACCAGAAATTATTGTCTTATTTACATAAGTATAGGTCAATAGATCCAATGTGAGCTGGTTGATATGAGAATAAATGTGTAAAGTGAAAGTCATAGGTTGATGCTCATGCATGCAATAACTGAGCAAATGTTGAGCTGCACATAAATTTGAATTATTATAATGGCACTTGTTCCTACCTTGAATCCTGAGGTAATGTCTCTCTGATGTACCAGAGATGCCTGCAGGGCCTTACAAATTCCTGGTACCGACTTAGGTACCAGGTCTACATATCACAATTGCAAACCCCGATCGTAGCGGTAAGTCCCGGATCCAGGTCCTTGATGGGCCCTCGTGAACCCCAAATCCAACCCCGATCATAGCGGTAACTTCCGGGTCTAGGCTTCTTATGGGCCGATCACAGCGGTAACTCCCAGGTCTGAGCCTTGGTCAACATTTTCAATGACTTCAATGCTGGCTGTTCCTAGGTAACACATTGTCTTTTGACCATCTATTGCCTCCAATCCTCCCTTCGATTTCTCGCTACCATCCTCATGTCTCCGCCTCATTTTCTACCATGGGTCACCTTCTTAAGTTGTTCCAGTCCCTTGCTGAATTTTCGCTCAAATAAGGCAGATCAACTGCATCTCCGCACATTCTACCTCAGTCGAAACGGTTCCAGATGTCGAGGAACCCCGACCTAATCCTCTTCTGAATCAACCTGTCCAGTGTTACTCGCCACCTCCAGCCAGTGAACAAGTTATCTGTCCAGTCATCAGTCATTTCGTCTCTGAATCTCTCTACAGACACATACATCTGGCTCAAAAGTTCTCGCTGTATCACATGGCCTCATTGCACACTGAGAGCAAGAGGGGTGATTCAAGACCTCTTGGAGCACACCTGCAGTCGTTACTGTCCTGGGAAAGGTCTTAAACTTAAATTCAGGTCTCATCGACTTCTTAGTCGCATATTACCTCCCTTGATCCCCGGAGAGCCCAGTAAAGCTGACATCATTGAACCTAATGGTCACAGATATTTCCGAGGTGGATGTCTTGCCCATCCAGATGCCTATAAATGAAATCTATGGAGAACCTGGGGATGGTCAATCTTCAATTACCACATATCTATGGTGCGGTTCATTTAGCCACCACCAAAGTTGGACTAGTCCCAAATTTGGGCCACGAAATTTTTATTTTTCAATGCTGCTTAAGGGCAATCTGAGCCCTTTCTAACCAACCAAAATTGCTGTAGAAAGTTGTACACTCAATTTCTTGGTCTCATTTGGGTGACATTCATTACTGAATCCAACCCAACTTCCACTTTCCATTGTCTGAGTGCCTGCCAAGTCGAAAAGATAATCTCCTCAAAGGCACAGTTACAATCAGAAAAAGTCAGAGAATTAATTACAGAGGGTTGAATGACATTTCCTGGGACCATACACTGCTATTTAGCACCTAGTCCCAAACTGATTGGTCAACAATTTTATAAATCCCTCAGTTTTGAAGTTATGGAGAATCTGTCTTGGCAAATGATTCCTCTCATTGAAAGGAGCACTTTTGCAAGAGGGATAAGAAAATTCTGTTTTTCTGAGTGACTAGTAACAGTTGTCAAAAAGTTGTGGTGACTAAGTGAACTGCACCATATTAAATCAGGAGTTTGAATTTCACTCCATGATCACCCTGGTCTCTTTTAGAACAATCTATCTGTCTGAACTCTTGGTCGAGTACATTGCTGTGTTCTCTCTGAAATTTTGTGTCTTGTGAGCCTGTTCAACTACTTCAATGTAGCACAATTAGGCACTTTGGCATCTTGGCATGGTTTTAAATGTCACGCGACGGAAACCTGACTTGATGACTTCTTTGCTGCAACATACTTGCACTTGCAGTTGTCGCGGTTTCCAACTGCCTTTATCATTTTTCTGGTCCAAAATAAATCCGGAACGGTTCATTTAGGAGGCATTTTGTACAGTATATTGTTGAGGATGAATGTGTTGGGGTCGAAAAGAGGGAGCTCCCCATTACCATCAGAGAGGCAGTTCAAACCGCAAATCCATCGACATGGGACGCATTCCTACCTCGGACCAGCGGAAACAAGGGACTTTGGCTGCTGCAGAGTATAATTTCCCCTACAAGGCTCCCATTTCAGCTTGACAGACTCTGGCCAGCGAATGGCAGGACCATATGCAGGGAAATGGCTACCATTGCCTTGTGCTGTGTGTGCCAAGTCCACCACCAAGTGTCTTCTGTTCAAAGAAAATCTGTTCGATTACAACGGAACTTCTGGGCAATCCATTGCTACTGTTCACTACACTCCCTACAAAGTACACATTTGATTTGCACTGCCCTGTGATTTTGCGTCCAGCAACTTTGGATACCCCTCTAGCTCAGTAGTATGGACATGTGTCCATCATGCAAGACTAGCATGGGTGAAAGTAAACAACCTCTCGAGTCATTAGCAAGTATGGGGTCGCGATGAGTTATTTGTATCATAGAAGTACAGGAGTTGAAGTTGGACTTTGCAGGGGCAGAGGGAACCGAGTAAGTGCTTTGAGTAGAGTATTATATATAACAGATTTTCTACAGACAATTACCTGTGGGTGATGTGGTCTTGAAGAGATCTAGAGCAGCTGAAGTTGAATTAACCTGATCTAACATGAACTCACGGAGATGCATATGGGATTCCGTAACAATCATATTTTACAGCTAACTATTGTCCAATAAAATCTCCGAGGATGGCCAGAGGTAGCAGGGATGCCCAGAGGGCCTTTTGAATATATGTTCGCAGTGGGAATCGAACATGCGCGCGCAGTGTGGCAAACATTACATAAGCTGGCCACAGCCACTATTTCATCACAAAAAATCTAATGAATCTAGCAGAAAAGACTTCAACACAGCCACTATTTTCCATTCCATGGAAGATGGTCACTGACTTGTTCAGAGGTCGAAAAATCCTCATCCCGAATTATCAAATAGACGATCACTTATTACATAAGCACTCATAAAGACCCGAGCGATCACGTTTCTGGCACGTGTTTTCAGCGGTGGAGGAGTCGTTGTGCGCGGAATTGGGGCAGAAAAAAATTGAAGACCCTCCAAAATGCCTTAAACATTGTATAATATCTCCTAGAACCCTTTTCATTGCATTCATTCGGGTCTCATGTGAACCAGCATTATTTTGACCCATTTAATGAGAACACGTCCATTTTGCTCTGTTCACTGCGAGTTTCATACCTAGCAACTCGTTCACAGTCGTCTGAATCCCTCCCTGGCTATTCACCGTCCCGTCGATGTATGGAGCTACCGCCTCGGCGACGGACTCCACGCAGCAATCTGCCACTTCCTGTGCCACCGACGCGTCAATGACCTCGGCCATGAAGGCAAGGGCGTGCAGGGTGTCAGACATGGACTTCTGCAAGGTCTGCGGAAGTAAAGAGATCTTCAGCAGCACCGCGAACAAATCCGCGTGGGTGAACGGTGCGTCCTTCGCAAGCCAGTGGCTCTCCACGAGGTAGTGGCGAGCAGTGTCTGCATCTCTAATACCATTGTTTTTAGCTTTCTCATTCGCCTCAATGAGCAGGGGACGGCTAGTGTGCCCCCCCACTCGCTGCTGTATGTCATTCACGGTCGGAGCGGCCAGCGGTGTCGGTTTTGGGGGTGATCCCCTAGGAGAAGTCGACATCCTTCTTTCACAACTTGGGTGGTAGCAAGTATATTAGACTGCCTGAGTAGTTACAGGTGAATCCGATTGAAGTTGCGCAAGAACGACGCGCCGAGTGTTGGTGCCACTGCCGATTTCCGGGGTCCTATTCGGGGTACCACGTGGTCGAGGTGAAAGAAGGGTCCATACACCCTCCTCTTCAATGCTTCCGACACTTCTGATACTCAGAAGGTCGCCACGGGAGGAAGCGAAACGATGGGGTGGTACACCATTGTTATTGGATGGAAGAGGCTTGGCGGGCGGTGATATTTTCTAATGAGTTCAATTTCGATATTTTTGGTTCTAATGGCCAGGAGTGGTGTTGGAAGAAGAACTGAGACTTAAATGACCCAATATCCTTGAAAAATAAAATCAAGCACGGCGGGGGGGAGCATAATAATCAGGGGGGTGTGTCCCCAGGCACGTTTTGTGGATTTTCATCGTATCGGGGGTGTCACAGACTATTTCACTTGTGCTGATACAGTCTCCAGATATATTTTAGCACTCAATACAGCCATAATCTGGACCGTTCAGCCATCTATTTTCCTTATAACAGTGATGGGAGGCGATCCAAAGCATCAATTCAAGCCTGTGATAGGGTGGCCTGAGATTGAAAGCATCGATGTGCTCCCATGCTGCCCCAATACACCCAATAT
Organism: Mycena galericulata; assembly: GCA_029289565.1. Classification (NCBI taxonomy): domain Eukaryota; kingdom Fungi; phylum Basidiomycota; class Agaricomycetes; order Agaricales; family Mycenaceae; genus Mycena; species Mycena galericulata. The sequence goes on along the minus strand of JARKIA010000008.1, from coordinate 1,445,364 downwards.
GAACGTCTTAGAGACTCTTTGGAATCAACTCGATTGAATGGTATGCGCTAGGAGCCCATCTCCGAAGAACAAGTAGGAATTTTGGCTTGCAATAGAGGAGACGTGGGAAAACATCGATCCTGAGATTATTGGCAGATTATACGACAGCCTGCCCAACTCAGTGACAGAATTGTTGAGGGAGCAGCGTGGGGCCACTCACTATTAGCGTCCTGTTAGTTTTTTATATTTTATTTCGACGCTTGGGGATTGTTCTGACTCCAATTCTCCCAAGTCGAACAAAAACAGATTAATAATTGGATCATCTCTCATTTTCAATCCCGCATACAACAACAAGTTCTTGGTCCATATGTTTGATATCTTATACGTGTACACTACTCTCCTTCTACTATCATTTGAGCATAAAATACCCAGTCAAAAAGTGTTGAGCGTCGAGCACGATCTTAATCTTTTCTGAAATTCACGTGATCCAATACTTTTTCCAAGTCAGTGCAGGTCTTCCTTTGCAGCGTGTGATTCGGGGCAGCAAGTGTTTTCAGGGCGACCGCGATCGCAAGCCCAAACTACCCATCACGCTTGACATCCTCCTCCGTCTCGGACTCGTCGCTGGCGACCTTTCGGACATTGACAACGCCATCTTTGATGCGGCCAAGAATCTGGCTTGGCAGGTTTCCTCAGATGCGGCGAGTTCACCGTCGGTGATCGTGCCAAGTTTGACAGTGCTGTCCACCTTACGCGGGACTCGATTCGGTTTGCAACTATTTAGATGTACTTCTGTCCGATAATAATTCGGCAGCATAAATTACCATCCAAGGTACAATACTGTCCCAAAGAATGAGGCGATCGGACCAAAAATGACGGCCACAAAAATCATGTATGCCTTCACACGCCAAAAGCGTGACATAAGTGTGACTATCACCTACTGTGTAAATCAGTATATTTATAGTAGCGCTCAGGCCGTTTACGGCCTATGTGGCTACTTTGCTAGTGCTAGGTATCTGGCTGAGTCCTACGGTGTATGTATGTTGGTAGTGCATTGCCCCGCGCCCTCCCTGAAGCCGGGGATAATTGCAAAAGTGCCCATATAACGTAGGTCCCACAAGCGTATGTATGTTGGTAGTGTATCTCCCAAGTCGGAGCAATTGACCCAGCAGGTTTTTGCGGACACGTGCTGATGCCAAGGGCACCCTAATTAGGAAGCTCCGGTGCATTTCAGATTGTTGTATAGTACCATGGCCTCCGGAGGGTGGTGGACTCTTCCAGCCGTGTTAGACTCCAAGAAATGATGGTTCCGAGAGGCGACATGATTTTCTTCGGGCCTACATCACCAAAAGGGTAAAATCTTGTTATGCCCTGTTGATGGTCGCCTTGCGTGATCCGGGTCACCGGGCCATATAAACCCTTCATCAGGCTGGCTTGTGCTTACAAGGCTCTTGACAGCCTGATAGGGCCTTCATAAGGGCTGTACCAACCTGATATGTGCTCTGCAAAGGTTGTGTCAACTTGCTGTCCCCACGGCAAGCCGGTGCCTGGATTCGGACCGTATGTATCTATTTACTTGACATGCCTTCATTGCTATTTTTCGGAATCAAAACAACGGTGAAGGACTTCCCAACAAAACCAGCTCAGACTCAACGACACAACGCCAATTTTCGTCTCGTCTGTGTTGAAAGATCTCTTACAGCCGATTCCGAAAATAATGAGAACCACTTTTTTTTTTCGGTGCGATTCTGCATCGGGAAATTCCTTACCAGGTGGGCACAGGTTCGATCCCGGGCTCTCGCACATTTTTGTAAGCAAATTGAGTCCTGCCCAGTTTGTGTATCCCGAGGCCCTAATGTATCTTATATCACCCACAATACTTTTTTTCAAGTTTGATACACTTATCCGACTCTCAAGAGGTACAATCAACAGATAAGACAATACATTTCCTGCTCAGTTCCTGCAAAACAAAGGCTGGACATGGAAGAGATCTTCCCCGTTCTAGTATTACTTGCACCATCATCAACACGATTCTGAAAAGCAGGAAGAAGCGGATCTGTACGATGATTATAAGGAAGACAGCAGCGCACCCGCACCTATATCGCTTAAGGATGGACAGCGCAAATGTGTTTGTGACAGAGGGCAGCAGAATGGAAGGTAATTCAGGAGAGTGGCAGGGAGAGAGGAATGGCTTATGCCACCGATGGTCGAGTGTTGGGTAGCTGTATTGGGTGTACAATGAGCACCATGAACCAGCTCAGCTCAAGATTGCCGTTTTCAGTAAAGGAGCAAACAAGACACGCGAATTCCCTAAACGGGCGCACGTGACTGGGGCGAAAAGTCAAACCTATCAGGACCCCCGATTATCCCTATAAAGGTCGGATCCAAAGTTCGGACAAAATTCTGAATCGGCCTGGCCAAGGTCGGAGTCAAAATTCGGACAAATCCACTTTTGGACCCGACAGGTCGGGTCAAGAGTTCGGACAATGGGTCGGGAGCGGTGCTGAGGTCGGATCCATGTCCGGATAATTGATGGTGGCCTCGCCGCCTCGCATGCATAATGAAAATGCAACTTTCCAAATGAAGTATATTCGTAAGTCCTCCTATGTACCGCCTGTCTTGAACATAAATTAAAATAATTCACAAGTTATAACTATGTACTCGAAAAATGTTGTGAGAACATCGGCATTTCCTCATACTTGCTGGTTCAGACATCTTATCATCTTATCGGCGACAATTCATGAGTGCCCACTCCCGCGATTCCGCATTAGGAACCATTCGGGTTGCACATCTACCATCAAGTTCATTTCTTGCAATTGTTCCCTTGGAGGACGATCTCAATGGCATGAAGTTATTTACTGGTCATATTGCAAGCTTCAACATGGTGTGCAAAGGCAAGGCCAATATTGACATTGTAGAAGTAGCTGAGGATGATGGAGTAGCAGAATAGATTTTTTTTGGATTCTTTGAGCAATATTCAAGGGCGCCAGAGCAAAAATGAAGTTGGTCTAAAGTTCGGACAAAATTTCGGTCCGACCCAGGTCAGATCCGGAATTCGGACAAAACTTCTGGGCACAGGTCGGACAAAAGTTCGGACAAGAAAAAAATATAGCCCGAATTTCGGATCCGACCTCCATAGGGATAATCGGGGGTCCTAACCTATCACGCCACTCTCCACTTCCCCCTCATCTCTGCCCACACCCTCTGTCCTATTCTCCTCGCGTATATCCCTCAAGCCTTCCAAGCCTCACTTCTGTGGTCACCGTTTGCCCCCTGGCCTTCGCCTGGCCCAAGATATCACTCCAATTCGATGTCCGTCGCAAGAATCAATCCCCGCGCAAACCCTCTAACCTGCAACGCACCGGGCTGCACTCCATTCGGTGTCACTCGAGCTGTTTCCTCATCCTCAACTGCCCGCTATCGTCCATTGTCAACGTCTCAATCCTCAAGTCTGTCTCGCTCTCCCATTTCGCTTCAAGCTACTTCAAAACTTTAAATCACTCAACAACATCAATGCATCAAGATTTTTTCCTCCAAGTCGCCCTCAAGTTCTTTTCGGAAGCGCAGGCACTCTTTTTCGTGACGCATCCAAGCGCGTAATGCCATCAAGATGCCGTCTACTGTCCTTCAAGGTCAGCAAACCTGTGGAGGTCCCTTCTCTCCCGGTCCAAGTCCTGCTATGCTGTTTCTAGAACTTTGTGGCACTCTTCCGGCCATTTTTCTTGGTTTCTACTTTTCCATGTGTATCTACGCGTCTGGATTTCATCCAATTTATTCTGATTTATTCCATTTTGTGTGCGAAAATGAATGTTATATGGCCCAGCGGTGCGGTTTATGGATGGCAGCCTTCCATGTGTTCACCAGGCTTATGAGCCTTACATAGAAATTAAACCTTGCATAAGGCTCTTTGTGTTTTTCACCAGGCTGATTAGCCTGGGACCTTTATAAGGCAATATTTGGCTTTGTCAACTTTCGCCCGTTTCAGTGATGTAGATTCTTTAAAATTGAATAAATTGTACTTCGATGGACTCGGAGCCGCCGTCTACTGTGGTCAGTCCGTCGCCATGGCTTTCATCTGGTGTCTTAGCTCAGTTTTTAAGCTGCCTATCACTCTGTATCATGCGCTTATTGGCTGTCGTTTGTTCGACCCTGTCGTGTCGCGCAAACTTCGGCTTTTTGGCGCTTGCGTGAGTTTCCGAAGTCAATCTCCCCGCTCATTTTACTTCACCGACTAACAAAAAGCCGTAGCTCAACCAAGGATAATATTCTGCTCTTTTTCCTTCCCTTTTTTACCTCCTTTTTCTCTAGTTTTCCGTGGGTTTTGCACTTATGCATGGTTTCTTTTCCCTTTTCACACCTTTTTACATAGCTAAACTAAAAAGAGGAAAAAAAAACTGAGCAAAAAACGATGGGAATACCAAAAAGGAAGGAAAAAGGGAAGGAAAAAGGAGCGGAAAAAGGGCTACTGTGAACGACCCTATTATGGGGAGTATACTTTATCTAGCCAAGTCAGAATAGATACCCCATCGTGTTTAACACGCGCCGCTCATCCGTGTTAGGCATCTCGGCTTGCTCTTCGACGTGGGAGAAAGGTAGTGAAGAAGACGCGACGAGACGTGTTATGTGGTGATATTATGACAGGACTACATTGGGGATATCATTGATCACATCATCACGTGTCCGCAAAAACCTGCTGGGTCAATAGCGGCAAGTGTATCTCCCATCGCGTCCGTCCGCAAGTCGTCCGCTGGGTAAATGCACAAGTGCCCACACGCAGGTCCTTCGTCGAAGGAAGATGCCCGAGAAGCAATGAGATCGAGGTTCGTGGGTGGTGCGTGGACCTGGATGTACTGGTGTGAAATTCATCAGGAAAAAATGAGGTTGCAACCTAGCACAATATAGCCAATATAGCCACAGTAGCCCCGTAGCTAAGTCCCTGGTTTGTAGGGACAGGCGGGAGTTACAGACTGCTACGGAGTTAACTATAGCTTGCGTGAGGCTCATATACCCACCATAGCTTCATAGCTTCACAGTGCCCATAGCACTCAGTAGTACTGGGAGCTCAACATAGTCCGGTGTCGGCCCATTGAAGAAACCATCAAAAAGAGCAAATGGGAATTCATTCGTTAACTAGTTACTACAGACAGTCTGATTAACCAACGATGGGCAAGGGAATGGACGTGTCGAACAAGAAGGCGGGCAAGGAAGAGGGTGCAATTGGGGGGAGGGGAGGGACACGCGGCTTTCGTGGGGAGGCGGCACTACTTGGAGGTGTGAACAACGGACTGTCAATGGACCAATGACTCACCCTATAGAAGGATCCCAGTAACATAGAAGGAAAGACAGAGCCGAGGATCTTAGACACTCAGAACGATGGAGCGAGGAGGCATCTTGATGTGAGTGAGTTCGAGGAGCTAACAAAGTGCTTGGGTGTCTGGGCAGATTTTGTGGTCTCATGGTATAGTATATTGACGCCTTGACCTCTTGACGTCCTAACTTGAGGTAATGAGGGGCTGGACGATGAACTGCTTGGGCATATTGGCAGATTGTGGTCTTGGGGAGTAGTATCTTGATGCCTTGACCTCTTGGAAGTTCGGGCTAACTTGAGGTATAGCGTGCTTGAGGGAACGACGAGCGGACGGGTAAATGAGGGGAGGAGGAAAAGGGAAGATGGAGGCGGGAGGCAAGGAGCAAGCGAGTACGACATCAACCAACCATCTTTGATGGAATCACGCGCACGGACCTTCATCGGAGTTTGAACAACTTGTGTTACGATCAATGATTAATCGTTCAAGGCGAATTGATGATCAATCTGCCTGTCTCTCGAACTTATCCTTCAGCCTGCAACTCCTCTAAGTCCTCGTGGAAGCCCTCAACCGGTTATGTGGTGTACCACCTAGTGCACATCCCACTAGAAAATTTATATTTGGTTGAAGATTCAGAAGCAGATTCGGAGGAGTATGTGGTTGGTATGTGGAGTCGCGAATTTCGGGTGCCAGTCATTCCTGGTCCTTGGATATTACTATCCATGCTCGTTTAGATGGTGCTGATTCGAATTTAATTCCTTCAGAAACAACGAAAAGCAGTAAAGATGCCAGTTACATAAAAGATGTAAGATCTGAAAGACAAATGTGTAGTTTTGCTGATGGCACAGTGCGAGCTATGTTGATCTCCGTAGCCATCACATATGGCTATTGTAGCACTGAAGAACTACTGACTGGTGAGCCAGAGCTATCACAGCTATGCACCACTATTTGTGACTACATGTCTAACCACCCAGCTATTTCCCGTGGAGTTTTTCCTGATGTTGGTGGGGTGTGGGGTGGCTTGTTCCATTTGGATGTGCCGAAAGGGACGGATCAACGGTCCCAGAGGTGAAAGAGAGGAGAAGTGGGTGGCATAGGTGGTAGAGGAGTGCATATGCATAATGGAACACGCCGGGCCAAGTGGCCAATTCTCTGCTCTTTGGACCCAACTTGTGTGCTAGGACAAGGTTAAAGCTAACGTCAGTACCGAGGGCGCGAACGAAAAATTTCCCATTTGGGTCATTTTCGAAGAATTCCCCATACCTCGGTCAGTTCTTCACCGATTTGCGTGAAACCAGGCTAGATAATTCAGGCTAATTCATGCGCAATTAGTGATAGAAGGAAATGGGTAAAAATACTTTATATTAGATAGTCTGGGAAATTGGGCAGTTTTGGGAATAAACTCAGCCTAGCGAGATCCAGGCATGTTCAAACAACCTGGTTTCTTGTGTCGGGTGCATCAGAATTTATTCTCAAGAATCGACCGATTCGTCTGCACCCGCGTTGTTCCCACACATTTCGTCCCTAAACTAGGCGGGAATGGGAATATCAGGTGTTTTCTCAATCATAGATGATGAGAAGTGGCAGAGAGTGTGTGGGTTGTGAAGGCCCTAAGTAGCTAAACCTAAACGTTCAGCCAATAAGACTCTCCCATATCTCCTAAGGATACTCTGATTTTCTACACCGCAAGTGAACCAATTGAGGTACGTCATAACGGAGCCGCCAGATAACAGCAAATAATTGCATCTCTCCAGGAGTACCACTCGAACGCTTGCTCGAACGCGTCAACATCACCCGGCATGCGCTTGTGACAGGACACGCCGAGATTTGCGAAAGCTTTGGCACAAGAGTGATGGTAAGTTCTCAGCCTCACGCATCCATGGCCAGCACTTGGCACCCGCAGCAATCTTTGTAACGGCAGCGACATAACTCATAGCCAGTAGGGGTCTGTTTATAATTCCACAGCATATTATAAACAGTTTTTAAATTTGTGTTTATACAGTGGCGACGGAAAGTTCTGCACGGGGGTGTTTGAGCTCACGTTTGGGCCAAATGACTTCAAATAAAGTAGTATCATGATCCTTGAGCAATTTCAAGGTTTCCTGAACCGTTTAATTCATACCAAACCTGTACCCTTCTTTCGCAATAAAATAATTTGCCGTTTTGGGAAAAAGCGACTTCTCTGGTTCACACTGTATGCAGAAGTGGTGATACTAGCCTGAAAGTAATCAAAAAGGCGATAATTTTCGTACGTTGGTTCACCACAATTGGTGGGGATTTGAGCTTACACGGTGACGGACAAGTTGGCCATTTTTAGTATTTTTGACCATTTTTCCTCAGAAATGCGAAAAATGGCCAACTTGTCTGCCACCGTGTAAGCTCAAATCCCAACCAATTGGGGTGAACCAAGATATGACTTTACGAGTACTTTCAGGCTAGTATCATCCTTTTTGAATACAGTGGAAATCTGAAAAGTCAATTTTCCCTAAAACACCAAAATATTTTATTGTGAGAGAACTATACAGGTGTGATATGGTTTAAATGGTACATAAAATCTTTGAATCACTCAAGGTTTATGCTACCATTTTATTTGAAGTGATTCGGGCCAGAAACAAGCCCAAACGACCGCGTGCAGAACATTCCGTCGCCACTGTATACACTGGCTACCCTGAAACCCAGTGTTTCAGCCAAGTTTGAATTGAACCAAGTTTCAGAAAATAACAATGCCCCGGGTTCTGAATGGCTTCGAGAGGCCAAAAACTGATTTCAGCCCTGAATTTGAACGAGATAACTACGAAAGGAAACCGCAAAAAGTGGTGCTGACTCGACCTCGAAGGATTTGGGCCCATCATTATAGGATCAAACACAGTAATGACTCCGCCACTGGAAATGCCGGTACAGTATATTCACTGGTAAAATTTAGGTCGACGTGCAGCCAACTTCCCACTAGAAAGCACTGCCACATTTAAAACAGGCTCTCAGGCCCGGGGCAATAAAAGCTGGGTTTATAAACACCTATTTATAAACCAGCATAAAAAACAGAGCCCTAATAGCCAGGTCTGTCCTGGGGAAGCACTGTCCTCTTTGCTTTATTTGCGGGAGGCGGTTGGGACATGGAATAATAAGCTAATTACGCGACGGTCACAGGTGTGAGTCGGTCCGAGTGCCGGACCAACTTGCAGTCTCGATGACAGTCCGAATGACAATCAAAGTGACGATGACTGCACACGACAAAAAGCCCGATGACATGCCCTTGTCCGCCGTGTCGGGTACGAACGGAATACTGCGGAGTTGGAATGTGCATTGTTGGAGATTGCGGAGGGTGCCGTGATCATCAGAACGGTTTGGAAACACTTCCTAAAGAAGACCTCTCCACATCTCAGGTTATTCGTCCGCCACATACGCGCGAGCTTCGAAAAGCAGATGCTAATCGCACTCTGCGCGATGGAATTCCCGAATCTGCGAGACGTTGTTCTGCACCGGAAGGGCCGCGGGCCTACGAAAGAGACGGTTATAAAATTAGCCGCGCAGCTCTTCTCTACACCCTCCCTCCATCGGATCGGACTTCTACACATGATCTTCCCCAAGGTAGCATCCTTCAGTAGCCTCTTCCAGAACTGCGGCGAAACTATGGACTCCATACTCCTCCACAATCCCACCTTTGACCAAATCGACACCCCCGTGTCGCCTCCTGATGAAGATTAGAGTTGCTATAAACCTTGAGCGATTTCATGAAGATATGGACCATTTCATCCATACTATCTGTTGTTATTATGTGAGCCCGAAGTGTCACCGAAGGGCTTACTAATAATATTGATAAGATACCTCGAGAGTAGTAGAATATACTAGATACATTTTGTAGTATATAAGGTAGCCACTGGAGCCTACAGCCCCGGTGGATTGTAACATTTGACCTAACAGTCGAGTGCCCAAGCTAACGAACAAGCCGAATCACAACACTATCTACCTTCGTTCTCTTTTAATAAAATATTTTGTGGTATTCTGGAAGATCGAGTCTGTGGAATCATTGTGTATGCAAAAATGGTGTACAGCTCGCAAAATGGACCCTGGAATTGATAGGGTTTTGAGCTTGTGCTGGGTCATTCAAGTTAGCCATTTCGAGCATTTTTGGGCCATTTTGTATCAAAAATGCTCAAAATGGCCAACTTACTTCGACCATTGCTGTTGGAAACTGGTCAACTGAGAGTTGCTTATTAATTGCTTATTCTTAGTAATTATAGTTGAACTTAGGGCCTGATCGGTAACCGTTAATTCTTGGTTAATTCACGCATGAATCTGGAAAAGTCACAATCAGTCACATCGATCAAACTTTGCTGAGTGCCCACTTCCGCCGCCTGAAGCACCGCTCTACGCTTCCCCACATCGGGGATTATGCAACTTGCTTGCGAGTGCTTGTACGCGCGCGTGCGCGCGCGTACAAGCCATCAAAGATCGCGCGAACGCGCGAACCAAAGCTATGTCCCAAAACCCGCGCGACCCCCCCGAAATTCTTTTTTTGAGGTAGTCCATTGGCATCTAGACATCATTTCTGCACTTTTATTTTTTTGATACGCGAGGACGCGAGCCAAAGATCGCGCGCATTTTGTCATTTTGCTGATGCATGGCCGCCGCATACCTAGTGCATCGAAATGACGTACACAGCCTGAGGCTCTCCTCGGAGATCGCCAACGCGCTCCATACGTCGCTGCTCTTGCAACTGCGAGATGTCGACGTCCTTGTGACGGTACTCACGGGCCAGCGGTGGACATCTGGGGGTGTATGTTAGCATGTGTGAAAATAAACATGAAGGAGGGACAAGGGGCATGTAGAGCGCATGAATAAATTGCCTCTGGCGGCTCGTATGGAGAGGTACCCTTGCATGAGAAGTGTGCGCTCCCCGATAAACGAAGTATGCACCGAACGACGCGCTCCAGGACGAATTACCTCCAAAGGTATGCCGGTCATGCAAGGCACCCTCCTATGAACAGAGTCGCCCACTCACATAAAGCGTATGATCCAAATTGAAATCATAGTGGCCATGAAAGTGACCTCTGACAAGGCACGGTCATTCCGGAGCGCCGCATCCTGGAAATCACACAGAGGAGGAGTCACATAGGGCCAACACGCGTCGGGATAGGGTCATGATGACAGAACGTGACGACTAGTACAAAATTGTAAAGACAATACAATGCAGAATACAGAGGATGTGAGCGGGTTCCAAATGATCACGACAACAACAAAACAGCAGAGCATTATACGCACTTGACCGACACTTCCATCTCCTTCTCGGTCAGTACTTGCTTCAGCAAGGTTATGTGTTGAATGCGGTTCGGCGTCGTGATGAATACACGTGTGCGCATTTCGTTTGCACTCAACGCGTCCAAGAGCGTGGCGTAGTACTCGCCCTCGGGATCGGCGGGGAGAAGGGTGGGGTCCGCAGTAAAAGTGTCCACGATCACATCGACGCGCGAGGTGTCGGCCTTACTGTTGCCTCGCGGCGCAGGACAGGACGCAGGGGAGGGTCATGCACGGTGGAAGTAGGGACAGGCTTAACTCGCAAGGGTTATGCATGTCTCTATGGACGCTGTGCCGCAACGGCGGGGCTCTATTACAGTGAGCCGGGGTCCGCCGACCAGCACTCCTGGCGTGTACACATCCAGACGGAACACTCCCCAGAGATGTTTCGCGTGGAAGTGCACAACCCCACTGGGGTGCGACAACAAAGGCCGGAGACTCTAGCGAGGTCTCCGGCCAGTCTCACCTAACAACCCAGCAACTACAAACTTACACGGGAACGATGTTCCACCCCCAAGGTATGGGAATGTACCTACTGACGGTTTAATCACAGGCACGGCAACGGTAAGCTAGGGCACTGAAGGCGGCGGGAGCTCCGCCACCGGTCCCCGCCCAACCGATGATAGTGTCTGCAGTGGAGGGGAAATGGCTGATGCTCGCCCTTCTGGACGAGTTGAAGCAACTCCTGGAGCAGTGCGCCTCCAGGGGGACACCAGTACGAGTGTTCATGCGCATCCAACGCATATGCCGAATCAAAGGCACCAAACCCGTCCATCCAGTGACGAGGATCCCGCATACAGGGACTCCCAGCAAATCTCTGCTGAAGGGGGCATTCGCGCCCCAGTACCGACACGACCCTTTGAGCCATCGTTGTCACCCATAGATTGGGATAATATTTTTAATGGTGCTCCTTCCCGGACGCCAACACCACTTGTTGATGATAACAGAACTCCCTCCGGGACACCAGCACCCCCCGACGAGGTTATTCCACCAACACCGCAGGTCGATGACTGGCTCCCATTTGCAAATGGGCTACCACCAGACAATCGACCCCCCACGCCACTAGATATGCGACGCAGCGGCGACGAGCGGCGGGGGGTAAGAGAAAAAAGACAACAAAAGCCTCAGTCCTTGTGGCTGCACTGAATATTCGTGGTATTGGTAACCCCAACCCGTGGCACCCAAAGCATAAGTGGTACCATGTGAACCAACTCTCTAAAGAGAATAAGGCCGGAATATTAATACTTGGAGAAAGCCACCTTAATGCACTACGCCATGCCAGCATTCAGAATCTCTTCGGACGACGACTTGAAATTCTGTTTTCCGAAGACCCCATTACCCCAAACGCGAAAGGTGTCGCCTTTGTTATCAACAAAGACCTTCTCTCCACGGATAACATGCGCACCTGGGAGATCGTTCCGGGACGCGCAATGCTCCTCGAGATTGAGACTCATAGAGGGGCAACAACAGTTGTACTCGGAATATATGCCCCGAATGCCCCCCTCGAGAATGCAGCTTTCTGGGACACGATATGTATGTTCTTTGTGAACAACCCAACAGTTCCCAAGCCTGTTATGATGGGAGGCGACACAAATGTTGTGGAGGAGGCCATAGACAGGCTCCCATGTCGGACCGACCCCGCAGCTCCAACCACAGCGCTTGATCTTCTCCTCACCAGCTTGAAACTTGTAGATGGCTGGCGGAAGACCAACCCTAATACACGAGCATATACATATCTCCAAGCGCGGAGTGGGACACAGTCCCGCCTTGATAGGATCTATATTAGACGCGATAAATTCTCGCAGGGCTATGACTGCCACAAATCAGCACCGTCGGAATATCAACAGACCATCGTATGGTCTCAGTCCGAATTACACAAGGGTGCCCCCACATCAGGAATGGGACGATGGTGCTGGCAGCCTCACATAACCAGAGATAAGGAGCTATCAGAGTTCATTCACGAAAGGGGTGTACAGGCCCTTGATGCAGCTAAGAGAGCTGCAAACTGGGCAATCCGCGACCCCCAACTGAATGCCCGGACAATATGGGCGAGTTTCCAGTCCGCGATCCGAAGCAAAGCCCGAGCATGCTCAAAAATCTTGGTCCCGAAAGCGGTGGCAGAAATCAAGAAGCTGGAGGAGGACCTCAAGTCAATACTAAACAACCCGGATCTATCAGAGGAAGAAATAGCCCTGTCATCAGCTATCCTAACAGAGAGGCTGGCACGAATCCATGTTGAGAAACATGAAAGAACCAGAATGTCAGCAAAGATTAAGCACCGCCTTGAGGGTGAAGTAATAAATCAGTACTGGACAGGTGTTAACAAATCAAAGAAGCCGCGGGAGGTACTCCGCAGACTCTTGAAGCCCGAGTATGACCCATTGGCGGACAACTACCATAATAAAATCCAAAAGGTGCGGAGGGACACCGCACCAGACATCTGAGACCCAACTATTGAGGTGGTTCTCCAGCGTATTATCCGAAAAACAACTCAGGTACAGACTGAGGACCTGCGAAAGCAGCTAACACGAGCCGATGTTGAACTTGCGTTGAAGATGTCAGCCAACAAGAAAGCACCAGGGTTAAATGGCATACCCTACGAAGTATGGCGCAGCCTGAATGACAGATTCCTAACTAAAACATCCCAGGGCAAACCTGCATTTGATGTTATTGGACTGCTGCTCCTGCTATATAATGACATCGAGTCACATGGTGTCACCCCGGGGACGGGTTTTTCAAAGAGTTGGATGGCACCCATATACAAAAAGAATGATCCTGCAGACATTGCCAACTACAGGCCGATATCACTGCTCAACACAGACTACAAGATATCCACCAAAGCCCTCACTATAAAGCTGGCACGAATTGCACCGGACTTGATCCATCCGGCACAGGCCGGATTTGTCCCAGTCGCCATATATATGACCAGGTGTGGCTCACGAAACGCATTATTGAATTAGCCGAGGCAACTGAGCAAAACGGGATAATGGTCGCTCTCGATCAGGAGAAGGCATATGATAAGATTGAACATGACTACCTATGGAGGGCCTTAGAGCAATTCGGGATCCCAATGGAATTCATCAACACAGTTAAGGCACTGTACAGTGATGCATACACAACAGTATTTGTCAATGGCATGGCGAGCGAGCGCCCCTTCAAAGTCACACGTGGAGTGCATCAAGGAGATCCCCTCTCGTGCCTGCTCTTCCATCTAGCTATAGAACCACTGGCCGAGGCATTGAGACAATCGGGTCTGCGAGGCTTCAGACTGAACGAAGTCAATGACAAGGTTGTTGCCACCTTGTTTGCAGATGACACGCTGGTGTATCTGAATTCCCAGGATGACTTTCAGTCCCTCCTCGACATACTTGACGAGTGGTGCATAGCGTCAGGAGCGAAATTTAACATCGGAAAAACCGAAATCATACCCACTGGATCACTCAACCACCGGAACGGAGTACGGAACTCATGTACGGTCAATGGAGTGGATGGTACCAGGATCCCTGACCACATCACAATTGCCAAAGAAGGCGAACCCATCCGCACACTTGGCGCCTGGGTGGGAAATAAAGTTGACCAGGTCACGGTTGCAACCTGGACTAAGACAATTGATAAGATTGATGACGCTCTGGACAGATGGGACCAGGGAAATCCTACCATGGAAGGACGCAGACTAATCATCATGATGGTGGTGGGAGGTATGACCCAGTACCTTGCCAAAGTTCAAGGAATGCCGCGTGATGTGGAAGCAAAACTTGAGCGCCGCATCCGAGCATTCATCTGGAACGATAAGACACTCATAGCAGTCAATAAGGAGACAGTATATTCACCAATCGAAATGGGAGGACGCAACCTCCTCGACATCATCGCCCGCAATGAGGCTATCACTGCAACATGGCTGAAATCATATCTTGACTTCGGCCCATCGCGGGCACTGTGGACATTTGCCGCTGACGAATTTATTGCACTTAATATAGAGCCTAAATCAGCAACAGTAGTTGACAAGAACCTACGAACCTGTGTGTTCCTGCAGGCCTGGATTTGGGTTTCGATCCGGCATGGCGCGGCATCGTCAGAACGGGGCTTGGACTACTGTCTCAACCCACAAGTTTACTGGTCACTAACCACTAACTCCCTCCGTCAAAAATCCAAAATATGGGATTACCTTATGATTTTCGGCCTCCAGGGCCTTGATTTACTTTACAGAGGGGATTTGGACAAAACACCAAAATCGTCAGTAACTGTATTTTCTTTTCTCCCAAGGTCCATTTCTTGCATATCCGTCCCACCTGTTTCGGGCTGTCCTCGCAGTTCTTGATGCATCGAAGGTTGAACTCCGGTTTGTGAAATTGGCACTTAGCCCAAAGTTCAAACACAGACCCAAAATTTATTCTCCCAGTGCCTGATTTACTATCTGACGGAGCGATCAGCCTCGTCCGGACGTTGATTTACCTGGGTGAAACTAGTACCAAGGTGCCGAGTGATCATTTGGCCGCTGTAACCCTCAATTCCATTTTCTGTAACAGTAGATTAGTACATCTACATAGAGACTACAAATTGGTAGCGGGCCGTGCCGCTTGTCGGCCTTACCCGCTTTATTAGTTTTGGGACCGAGTCAACTATGTCAAGATATGTGGATATATCTGCCTAACATCTGCAAACCTCATTGTATCTGCTGTTTGCTCGATTCCATTTCTGGGTAAATGCTAGATGCTGAAATGGGTTCTTAGCACATGCTATGGACCTAGACTCAAACCAGTCCCAGAGGTATGAAAGATCAAAGACAGTTGTTTGACCAAGTGCACCAGTCTTACTTGATTCCGCGATACGTGGCCCTCTGCGAGCGGCCAGAGCTCCTGACGGTCGAGGAGGGGATTCGGCTTGGTATGGAGACCGTCATCTCCCTGAGCCGTGCGCGCGAGTGCGCGCGGAATCAGGCTACCAGGGGCGGGCGCTGTTTGTCCCCCGCAACTCTCGGTGGCACGGAGCTAACGGAGATCATCAAAGACCACTTCAATACGATGATCGCGTCCGCGCAAGTCTTCTCCCCGCGCCAGCCTCCCGACCCGCGCGAGAACCTCCGCGTCCTCCAGTCCCCCCTGCGCGCACCGTTCCCGCGCCCCCCATCCGCACCTGGCAGCCCGTCGCCTTCCCTTGCAAAGCCACGCGCCGCCTCCGCCTCAAGCGACATCGACGATAATGAGGCAGAGACCACCACGTTCGTGCAGGGCGCACACCCGCGCGTCGTCGAAGAAGCGAGGGACCTCGTCATCCTCGAGAACGTCGAGCTCGCGGCCCCTGCGCCGACGCAGGACCGCGGGTGCCAAGGCGGCAGCGTGGTCCCGCCGCCGAAGACACCCCGCCGCCAGAGCCTGCACCGGGCGGTGCTCATCCGGAGCGCGCAGCATGCCGTTTGGGCTGCCAACGCTGCCGCCACCCCCAGTTCCACCTCCAATTCCAGCTCCAGCGCGTCGTCGACACCGACGCCGGGGCCAGTCATTCGCGGGAGGAGCACTGCCCCTGCACACGCCTCTGCTCCGTCGCTGTCGCTCGCAAGGCAGAGACGCCCGCCGCTTTCGCCCACCAAAGACAAGCACGCAGCCCCGGCGCATGAGGACGACACGGACACCGACGCGGACACAGAGGAGGAGGCGGAGGAGCGCGCGCTGGGCCTCGAGTAGGGCTGGCTAAAATTATGATTATATTCCATTATAATTTAATGTAATTGAAATATTACGATTCAATACTGTCGCAGGCGGAATATTAGGCCCAAGTACAGTATAGTAGGGTTCCTTGGATACCCACTTTGATGTTTCCGCTGCGGCGTCCGCAACATGAAGAAATAAAATCTGAATTTAAGTGTGAGCAATGCAGCGCAACTTCCAGAATTTACCACGCAAATTGTAGCCACATGCAAAAAATATGCTATTGATGGCGGATCGGTCACAGGGAGGGTTCCTTGGATAGCGTGATGTCACACAGATCATTCTCCTCGGCTCATCTCGGTTACCCTTCAGCGGCCATTCCCGTGTGGTTGCCGTGAAGGTGCAGCAAGCAGTGGGATTTTTGTACGGGAACCGGGGAGCCGGAGAGCGCTTGTCGATTGGACGAAAGGTGATTACACCGGATGACCCTGTCAAGAATGGTTTCACGTGCTCGGAGATATGTCACGCTTTTGGTCCGTCGGATCCCCGGGATTTTCGCCAAGATAGTGGCCGTGAGTGTGAAATTTCTTTAGAAAAATCGGGTAGGTCGCTGGTGCCCGGATTAATGCACAATCGATGAGAAGGAAAGTGATTTATGACGTCATCAGCCGTGAGCCCGTCTAAAGCACCTGTTGTTTAAGCACCAAAGCGTCGCTGTGCCTGGATTTTTTTCCAGAGATGGGGCTAAAATGCATAGTCTACCACATGAAAGAACATTGACCCAGGAAGGCACTGGGGAGCTTTTAAAAAACAATTACCCAAGGATGTCTCACTATCCAAGGAACCCTACTATACTGTACGGACGACCTCAATGTCTTTGGATATGTAAAGCCTTCAGGATTTGACTTTAATCAATGGTATTGGAATGGCAGGTAACTGCAGTACCTACTTACATAGGACGGGGCCGAGGCGGGGAGAGGGTTTTTTGTCGCAGCAGCGCAGGTTGCCAAGAAAACCCTTTGCCCTACCCGTTGCCGGGCCGCTGATGATAATGTTGCCGCGGCTCGGCTCGGCTCCGGCTAGCCGTTGAGCCGAGCCTAGCCGTTCACATGATGGCTTCCGTCGGCTTGGCTACGGCTGGAGCCGGCTAACTGACGGCTCAGCCGTGGCTTCAAATGGCTTGGGCCAGATTTCAGTACAGTTATCAACCGGTCATTGATACACCACCACTCAATGATACACTCACAATACATGTCTGATTACCTCAGGATAATGTACAGTGGGACTGTGTAATTTATTCTGGGTACTCTTTAGGATGTTTTGAATGTCCCAGATGCTGGGTTTGGCCTCAGAGTCCCTGCTCATTGCCCTGGAAAATCTTCTCTCAGCATGACCGTTGTGATGCATCATAAAAATTTAAATAAAAAATGACTTGGAATTGGGCCTCTTCGAGGCGGGTGCTGAACCTTTAGGTTCAACTTACTTGTCAATTTTTAACAATCGGGTTGGATAGGCATCAAAGTACTTCAATAATCAAGCTGCTTCAGATTGTGATAAGTATGGAACTGCTATAGACCCCAATTGGTCTGTACTTCTTCTTTATGTCTATCATTTCTTCCTCCCCCACCTGGAATTTCCGGGATACCTACATGCACTATTTTTCTTTTCTTGTGCGGTCAGATTGGCATCACAACAGATGGGAATTTGAACTGGAGCACAGCAGAGCACAATCCTCACTATAGGGTCGGCTACACTGTTGCACCAATCTATCGAGAGCTCATCTCTAGCACAGTAGATGTGCGAAAAAAATATGTACTTCAGCAAGCAGTTCTCGATTGGCGAAAGCATCACGAAGGATCATTGGTCCATGCCAACAGGATCCATCCAAGTGAAAATTCAACAGAAAATTCTTGTCCTGTCCTTACTGCTTGGTATCTGCACAATTCAATAGGGATGAATTGTGGAGATTCTATCTTTCCAGTTGAGATTTATCTAGTTGCCAATCAGAGACAATAGCAGTAACTGTGTCTGCTAACAGCGGGCTAGTGGCAACTCAAAGGTGAGAACCATTCTTCATTTGTGTATATATTCTCATTATTTCTGAGTTCCTGATTCAACTAAGCAATACAACCTAACAGTGCAGCTCTGAAACTAGAAAGGAAACCACAACAAGACCTGAATGAGGATTTTAGCTGATGGGAGTACAGGCAAATCAACATTGGAGACCTGGTAGTGTTTGTGAGGCGGAATGCTTCAAGTCCAAGTCAAATACATCGACTGAGATGCCCGAGGAATATTATTACTGACCTTCTGCGATATTTTACTTGATTTTCAGGCTCTGCAACTTGTCTTTCAACAAATATCGTGCAGTAGGATACATCAGACATTCAAAACAATATTTCTTGGTTGCATAAACTTGAAACATTCAAGCCACAACCATTTGGGGGCGAACACAAAGCAAAAATGACAAAGCCGCAGAAAGCGGGCCATTCGGAAGCAGAAATGACTAATCGCAGAAATCGTAACTTGGTCCAGAAATATTTGCATCTGGTGTACAGCGCCAATTGAGGCAACAAAGATGTACACTTCAATAGGATAAAATATTTGAGAGCTGTGAATTTGAATATTTTGAACAGAATGCCTTTCACTCGATTTTTCTTTAAATTTTTGAGATGACCAATTTTGCATGAGTAATTTTTGTTTGTACATGTAGCAAAACGGGCCTAAATCCAAGTTCCCCAGGGTAGCCAAACCTAAAGGTTCAGCAATGAGGAAAGTTTGCAGCCATATTCTGTAATGTTTGGGAGGCCATATGGAGAGGTACATTGGTGAACTAGGGTGGAGAATGGTTTCGCAGAGACGATTTCCGTCTTGCTCGTCCGTTTTGGGAAATTTGTCGATCACGTGAGTTTGCCGTCGAAATCTCTTTGACGCGTCCATTCGACTCGCTGGGCTTTGAATATCATTGTAAGCACAAATAAAGATGCCAGGACACAAATAAGTATCACAGTTTCCGGATTAGCTGTACAATAACTCTGTACTGCGAGAAACAGGTCTGCGACACGTGACTGTATCACTGAGTGGTGGCAGAAATTTGCTTCGTCTCTCCCTCGTTTCCTCATACAAAATTGAGACCTCACGTACAAAGATGTACCCTCTATAGATGACCACTTTGGCCTAATAGAGTTTCCCAAAAAGTCACTGCGTTCCGGCCAAGGGGCTACCATTTCCCGAAAAATATACCTTAGGTCGAAATTCCTATCTCAGAGGGTCGAGGGGGGACCCTCCCTCCCCACGTGATGGGAAAATGACCTATATAAGGAAATTCTCATTAGATGGCGCTCGGGTAACATTTGCCGAGATCGCCGGCAGCTGCCGCTGCCGCGCGGCCGATACCCGTCCCTTCGTCTGAGAGCAGAATCACACTGAGAGTCTGACTGCATCTCACAAAAGTCTTATGATCCTTTGCACCATTGTTGTTTCATCTTGTCTTCCATCAGCTTTCTGGTGCAAAGTTAAGGGCCTTGAGGTTTGGTAACTTACATAGTAAGGTAAAATCCTATTCAACGAGATTTATAAATTAGTGAATAGCCAATAAGTCTTTCAGGAAAGCTTGTAAGCATGTCAATTGAGAAAACTCAATATAGTAGTCATATTTATCGCAAGCACAATCTAGGTTTGCCATCATGTCCACCTTTCTTATGGTCAATTTATGGCCATGTCTATCCTCACAGGCATGGTAAGGACACAATTTACCTCCGGGATGGCTAAAATACACTCAAATGCCCCGCTACCTAAAGTGCATATAATTTTTTTTTCGCGACCCAGGGAGCCCCCCTCCCCCCCCCAAATAAGGAAATTTCTTATCTTGGTAGCCCCTTGGTTCCGGCCTCCCCTAGACTCAGACTCAGGTTAGGTACCTAGGCATATAGCTCTGGCCAGGTGACTAGACTTAGTCTGATTAGCTCTGGGTAGGTCTGCGTAGCTCTGAGTAGGTCTTTGGAGGTCTGTTGAGATTAGTTTAGGTCAGTGTAGCTCTTTCTAGTCATCTATACAGAGGTGCCCCCAGCTGAATGTCTGGCCTTTTGTCAAATTTGGCCCATATTTTGACAATCTTTTTTGAACACTGGGTATGAATAGGCCGTCTAAATTTTAATAGACAAAAATTCAAAATGGCTACAATGACCTATACAGATCAGCGCTGAGCTACACGGAGTCAGTCTATGTAATCTGTCACCAGGCTACACAGGACTAGAGTCGGCTACACTCAGCTGTCCAAAATGTGAGTGTAGTGATCTAGGCTGATCTAGTCTGGCCTAGCCATAGCTACAATCCGCTGGCCAGACCTGAGTCTAGGGGTTAGCGGAACGCAGTGAGTGTCAAAAAGTAAAATAATGAGCCAACTAATTTTAGTGTATCAGTGACTGGTTGATAACTGTATGCCTTTATTACAACCCTGTATCACGTCCTAGACTATCCTCGAACTCTCATGCCCAACACCGCCCGCTTACCTAATACCTTGGCCCCCGGCAAACGCGGTTCCAGAATCGTGCACTTATATAAGCGTGATCCAGCTGTTTTGATGGCAAACTGCCGTTGTGTCCCATTCTCGTCTTGATGACTGCTTAGGACCTCACTAATGTATTCTAACCTAGAATAAAGCGCATGGAAATTTCTGGGAGGGCTGTGTGGACGTTCTAGTGTAAAACCCTTCCAATTCATCTTTGTTTGCTCCAGCTTTCACCGGCTTTGCTACTGATCGAGATGTACCTTACCCGAGCTCCCACGGACTCGATATGGGCTCGGACACAGGGTCAAATATTATTTTTCACAATTCTACATGTATTGTCCAGAAAACACGCCAGATTTAAAATTGATAAGGTTGCTTTCAGTGCGAATTTTGAGCTGTGGATTGAAATTTAAACATGTGTTCTGGAAAATACATGTAGAATGAGTTTTTAGGGTTTTTGGGACTTTGAGTTGAGCCCCAGGTTGCCGCCACAATTTTATACTAGGTACATCCGTTTGGACTCAGATCTTTGGCAGTGATTACCCAATCTGGCGTGCACGGTGATGCCATCTATTTCCCGTTGCATTGCCGGGGGCCAGATATAATACCTTGTCGTTCCCCGGGTGACATGAACCTGACAGCGCACGTGCCGAAAATCAGCCAAAGTTGGAATACGGTTTTCTCACTCAAAATGGTACCTGCTCAATGAGATTTGCCTTCAAGGCATTCGCTCATGAATTCAGTGAAGCCATTTTCATTCGTGACAAATCCGACTAACTCGCTGTCCGCGCTGTGCTTGAGAAGCACGGCATTTCCTAGGAGTATGCCAAGCGTGCGCATGCACCAGCTCTCAACCGTCGAATTCGACGCTCCATTCCGGGGCGCAAAAATTCTTTTGAAGCGGCTACAGACCCTTTTCGACGCTTATGAAGACCTCCAGTGCTCCACCAAAAAGAGCCGGGGTTCGTTCTTCTCCGACGAGGCCAAGGAGATGGCGAAGAAGGTGCGTATTGCTGAATCAGTTATCGTACTTGAAGCGAGACGACGAACGGGCGGGAAG
Source organism: Mycena galericulata (assembly GCA_029289565.1). NCBI lineage: Eukaryota > Fungi > Basidiomycota > Agaricomycetes > Agaricales > Mycenaceae > Mycena > Mycena galericulata. The sequence goes on along the minus strand of JARKIA010000008.1, from coordinate 1,423,569 downwards.
GAGTACAAGTCTATGTACCTGAACTGTTAATTTACACCACCTGGCCCAGAAATACTAATCAGGAAAAACTCTCCTTCCCTAATTTACGGGAAATTTGGTAGCCCACTCCCAAATTAGCAGAATGTGGGTAATGGGGTCAGATTGCCTGGATTTCTAGAGTTAGTCCATTGCAAATATTTTTTTGTGCCAGGAATGACTGATTCATACCAAGTGATAAGCGGGCGCAGTGTCGGATACTCAGTTGAGCATACGCAGACAAACCCCGAGATGTCACAACTAAGGCTCGGTCTCCGTCCAAGGTGCACAGTGCAACCAAGGATTGGGGGGTGGAGGGTAAGAGGAGCGGTAGAAGAACTGAATAAAAAGTCTAAAGAATACAAGCGACTAGCTACTGTACTTATACTGTTCAAGAGTCGCTATAATTACTGACTACACTTGTCCGTCGTCCCTATTGTTCGTGTACAATAACCCGTCGTCGCGTTGCACTTGTTGATTGACAGCTTGTGCGCCCGTCGTACGTGTTGTGACGTGTTCGTTCACGTGTCGGTTACGCGGTCACGTGGGTGAATAAAGAAAACTCGTCGGGTACGTCGGGGATGCACGTGGTCACGTGCGGCGTTGGAACGCGTCGAAGCGTGACACGAGACCTAGTTGACATGCTAAAAGTCGCAAAAAAAAATAGGTCTCCAGATGGATGGCCTCGCGTTCTCCAGAGAGATCATGTGCGACGCCCGAATCTGGTACCATGTCAAGACCACCTCCACACGAGGCATATTCAATGTTGGCCCCGAGGTCAAGTGCTTGAAACAACAGCACAAAATCAGGACAGTGCGGGAGGCCGAAGTCCTCGCACGGAGACTCACTGATCGACACCACCCAAGGTCCAACTGTGCATGTGAGGATTGCAAGACAACAAGGAGAGAGTGCCCTGGATGCACCAACCCAAACAAGTGCTACTTAAAAGCACAACAGCTATTGAATTCGTTAGAGCCCAAATGGAACCCGCTCCAGCCCCGGCTAGAAGATGCTAGAAATCTCGCAATAAGAGTCCCTGGTGAACTGAAACAGTCAAATAATGTGGCCGAAATACTTGCAGTTAAACAAGCCATTGAACTTTCTCAAAAAGATGCAGTGCTGAGGGTCAAAAGCGACTCGAAGCTCATCATAGATAGCCTTACAAAGAACCTGCATAAGTGGGAAGATGAGGGATTCTTGAACACGGAGAATGGCCACCTGATTCAAGTCACGAGCACGCGTCTGCGCGAGCGCAAGGCACCCACAACCTTTGAATGGGTCAAAGGCCATGCAGGCATCGAAGGCAATGAGAGAGCTGACCGCTTAGCAGATGAAGGCAGACAGAAGGACACTGCCCCCACTGTGGATCTCAGCATCCCTGCCCAAATGCTAGTTACTGGGGCTAAACTACAATCCATAACCCAATCATCAGCGTACAAATTCATCCGGACCCAGAAAATGGAAACGGACCAGTACCAGGAGGCCCTCGACCGAAACGCCACAGCCCGGAACATAATATATGCACAGGATGCTGCGGCAGGAGGTGGCGAAGATGTCCCAACGGCACGACAAATATGGAAGTCTGTAAGGCACAAGGACATATCTAAGAGCATCTCTTATTTCCTCTGGATGAGCATCCATGAGGGCTATGCGCTGGGAGACCACTGGCGCCACTTCCCGGGATATGAAGACCGAGGGACCTGCAAAAAATGTGATGTTCCCGAGAGTCTAACGCACATCCTTACCCAGTGCGAAGAAAATGGGCAAGAGAAAATCTGGGAGCTTGTCTCCGAACTCTGACAGCTTAGAACTGGCACTCCAATGCCCCCTCCCTTGATGGGAGAAATCATGGCCTCTGGCCTTATTAAAAAAGGGAACCTCCCTGGTAAAACTGACGCAGGCACGACGCGTCTATATAGAATTCTCATCCCGGAATCCGCACATCTTAGTTGGCACCTCCGCAACGAACGAGTCTTGAACGGCAAGGACCCATCGACGATAGCAGAAATATGCAACCGATGGATACACACCATAAACCTGCGACTCAGAATGGATTGCCTAATGATCAATAAATCGAAATATGGCTCCAAGGCATTCAAAAAATCACTAGTGCTCAAGACGTGGTCTGGAATCCTTCAGAATGAAGACAGACTCCCCGCCGACTGGACGAGGGAGACCGATACCGCAAAAGAACATCGACCTTCTGATGTTCCATCCTCATCTCCGTTGTCATGTACTGACATGGCTTCTAGTTCCCGGTTTATTTCATCCTGGTCAGTTTCTTTCCATTCAACTCCGCATGGTATCCCGGCTTCAGGTAGGTCTGCTATACTTTCGGGGGATATCTGGAGATCTTCATAATCCTGATGATTGATCTTCAGCCATTCCAAGGCATCTCTCACTCTGTGCCGCCTGACAAGCATTGGTGTCCTGGCATTGAACAAAGGAAAGACCAAAATGAGACTCTCCTTTGTTTCAGCGATTATCAATGAATCAATCGATCGATCTAGTTGACATTGTTCCAATTTGGATGCGACCGCTGTTACCGCTTGTTACCGTCTCTCCTTGAGTCCTTCACGTGCAGTTCATAAAGACGAAGATGGCTGGTTGCCCCTGCGAACTCCCGCCCAGAATGAGGAAGACGGGTGTAGGGGAGAGTGGGAATAGGTGAGTGGGAGTCTATTTGAATCATTCCTCTTCGACGGGTCTACATGCAGGTTGCGACACTGTCAAGGAGATGATACTTGTGCTAAGGTTAGCAAAGCGGTGGACTATCAAACGGAGTCAGGCACCAGAAAACGAAAGCAGAGGGAATTCACCAGGTAAGCAGGTGCGACAAGATTGATTCACTTAATATTCACGAGTACATACTCAAGTCCACCGGCTAGAGACAATCCAGAGACTGTCGGATGTCAAAAGCTAAGACTCAGATCCGCAGGGAGGACAGAGGATTGCAAACAAGGACAACAAAGACTCCCGGATAGGAGAGGAAAACAGAGGAAAACAGAGCAGGAACGGAAGGAGGAGATGGAGAGGGATAAATGGACTGAAAACATTCGACCAGGCGCCTTTTTCTGTTGCCATTGCAGCCGCGACCTAAAACTGCACAAGAATAGGAGGTACGATTTAACTGGGTGGCGGAGGCATAGGGAAAGATGCTCTGGCGGCGTTTGATTCGTGCAGGATCCGGAGAGACTTCAGTAAATCATTTCACGATAGACGGCATCAGCATCTTAGCAACTTGGATTTTCTGTAGCTTTTTCATGTTTTCCACAACAAAAAGAAAAAATATCACTCTCACAGTCCGTCAGTCAGTCAAGGACCCATGATTATCCCAACATAGGTCAGATACCAAAATAGAGCCCAAAGTCAGGTTCCTACCCAGCCGTGTTCCGAGCAGGTTCCTCCCCAGCCACGGTTTCGAGGATAACAATCTCAGTAGCGGGAGTTAAAATTGATATCTCAGAATTTTGTGTGATCTTTTGACGTGTGACCAGAAAACGTGATGTTGTTACTAGTGACTTGAAGTTTGGGTTATCCTCTCCACTGGGGCTGGCGGATAACATTGGTAAACAACATAGCCACATTTTCAAGAAATCGTTGAGAAATTTGCGTAAGGTCTTTCCACAGTAAATATAAAATGTTATGAATGGATAAGGACCTGTATAGTGTCATTGTGAGGCTATTTCCAAGGCAAGGGATTCATCGACTAACCACAACAGACTTGTTGCAGGAAATACAGCCAAAATCTGCTCCTTCGTGCTTCTAGTTTTCTGAGAAGAACAGAAAATACTAATCCTGGCTCAAGGACACTCAGGAACCCCAAAGGTTTATATGGATGACCTCAGAGTATTTTATTTCGGCATGAGGGAAGACAAATTCTATTTTCTCGATGGATTCGAGAAATTGTGGCTATGCTGTTTACCAATGTTATCCGCCAGCCGCCGTGGAGAGGCTCACCCCAACTTTCTGTCACATATAACATCACGTGTATCACGCATAACACGGTCCTATATTTCCGTAACCGATTTCTATATTCGATTTAAACTCCCGCTATTGAGATTGTGAGCCTCGAAACCGCGGCTGGGGAGGAACCTGTGTTCCGAGGTTCTTCAATCTCTGTAGCGTAGTTTTTATTCTAAATCTCAGAAAATGGGGTTGCGGAAATTTCGGACCGTATGTGATGTGACGAATGATGTGACCTAAGTTGGGGATGAACCTCTCCACAACGGCTGGCACAAAACATCCGTCAACAACATAGCCACAATTTCAAGAAATCCCAAGGAAACTTGGGGTGTTACCCTGTACTCGGGTTAAGTATTGTGTTTTCCCGCCAATGACTATATTTATGACATGTCTACGACCCTCCAAAGTTAGTTGTTTCTCACTCCAACGTGTCAGATCTCTCGAAAATTTCTCCACAACCTCTGGCCAAGGCGTTAGGTAGGGTACATCATCTCCGACCCACGCTCCGAGGAATCGGCAGGTCTGTGTATCTGGTATGATGGTGAGATCATCACGAATTTTTGTAGACTCGGCGTTGATTTTCTATGGCGGTCCCGATGCACTTTAATTCCCGCCCCGCAAACATTTGACCCCGCCCCGCAAATTTGCCTTATTTGGTGTCCCCGCACGCGAATTTGGAAGTTTGATCCCCGTAACATGTTTTGCGCGGACGGCATGTTCCGCCCCGCGCGATTTTGGCCCCGCGCGCGAAAATCCGAACTTCCGCGCGCGCGCAAAACTTTCTTTGGTGATCCCCCCACAAAAAATCAACTTCATAAGCCAAGGGTCTGAGATTAAATTCGATATAAGTAAGGTACGTGAATAAGGACGTGTAAATGGTATTCATTGTCGTTCGGGTCCGGTGGGGCTTGGGCTTGTGGTTGATTTTGTCCCTAAATTGACATGAGGCTTTCAATCAGTTTGTAAGTATTCTATGGGACTCAAGGCACACCTTCGACCTTCAGAACTCCATTTAGAACTAGTATTCCACTCCATCAATGAATGGTATCACAGGAAGGTACCAAACGATGCCAGATGGTCGTGTTGAAGATGCAATGTGCACGTAGTAACGGAGTGCACGGATTTGACCGTAACGTGAAGACTCAAGGGCTGATCGGGGAAGCCGATGTGGATCCCGAGAGCCACATATGGCGTCGCTGTTGAACTACGTGACCGTATAACTTTATTGATCAATCCTGTCATTCATCCACTCCTGTGTCCCCCTTGGCCTCCTTCCTTTTCACTCACTCCCTCCTGCTATATGTCCCATTTATTACCCACTCTCATCATTTATTGGACTTTAGTAACTACCCAATTGATGCTCTCTGTTCATAAATCATCTGTCTGTCAGTGAACCTCACCTCACAGCTAGGTAAAATTAGTCCGGATTGACCGGCTTTCTATCAATACTCCCTTGTGCACCTGCAGAGCTCTTCAGACCCTGAGCCCAAGGCTCTTGTGTAGATTTGAACCTTCCGGCATCTGCGGCACTGATCACATGCCGTTACGAAAAAAAAAAATGTTTTTTCACGAACATAAGCAAAGCACTGTAATACTTGTTCTATCTTGAGGTGGTACGAACGATTCCGCACCTTTGATGGAGTTGAAATACCAGTTCAAAAGGGAGTTCTGAAGGTCGAAGATATGCTTCAAGTCTAATAGGACACTTTCCAACTGATTGAAAAGCTCATGTCAGTCAAGAGAAAAAATCAACCAGGCCGGGGCTTAAGCCCAAGCCCAACTGACCCGAATAAAACTAAATACCATTCACACACTCTTAATCACGTACCTTATCCCGAATTCAATCTCAGACCTTTGCTCATCACGTTAATTTTTGTGGGGGACCATCAAAGAAAATTTGTGCGCGCGCGCGGAAGTTCGGATTTTCGCGCGCGCGGGGCCAAAATCGCGCGGGGCGGAACATGCCGTCCGCGCAAAACATGTTACGGGGATCAAACTTCCAAATTCGCGCGCGGGGACACCAAATAAGGCAAATTTGCGGGGCGGGGTCAAAAGTTTGCGGGGCGGGAATAAAAGTGCATCCGGACCGCCATAATTTTCCGGTCAGTCACGACGCGATTCCTGTATTCAGGCGAACCAAAGGGTAAGATGACAGTCTTCTGCATATTAAATTTTGCAGTTGACGCTGTGCACCAAAGATCCAGGATATTCCACAGAACTGTCCAGGAGTCTGTATTGGACAGATAAATCGTTGTGTCGTCCGCAAAAAGAGATAAGATCAAGGTGCGGTTAGTCCCAGGTTACATTGATACCTTTCAGTTCAGAATTACGCAGCAAACAAGCGAGCGGTTCGATAGCCAAATTAAAAAGGAGGCATGACAAAGGGTCTCCTTGGCGAACTCCCCTTGTTACAATGAAGGGGTCGCTCAGTTCGCCATTGACCATCACACGGGTGTTGGCATCTGTGTACAGCATTTTGATCAAGATGCGGAACTTCTCCGGGAAACGCATCCTCTGCATGACAGCCAACAGGTAATCATGATCCATTTTATCGTAGGCCTTCTCCTGGTCTAGAGCCACAACAATCCCATTCTCTTCGAGGGCATCGGCATAGTTGAGCAGGTGTTTCAATTGTTTGACTTGGTCTTCAATCTCACGACCTTTCATGAAGCCGGCTTGATCAGAGTGTATGACTTGAGGCGCAACTTCAGCCAGTCTAAGCGAGTAGCTCTTTGTTAAGAGCTTGTAGTCCACGTTCAGAAGTGTGATCGGCCGGTAATTTGCAACATGGGCCCGATCTCCTTTCTTATAGATGGGACACATCCACCCAGTGTTGAAGTTTGTACCGAGGGCAATCCCATGTTGTTCAATGTCTGCTACAAGGGATTCAAGCAACTCCATGACATCCAGCGCATTATCTGGGTCGAGGCGAAGTTCAATTCTAGCCATTTGTAAAACTCGTAAGGGAGTCCATCTATGCCGGGAGCGGTGCCATTTTTTGACATTTTCAGCGCATTCCTTAACTCAAACGCAAGTAGCCTTTGGTTCATTGAATCATGCTGGGATATATTCAGGTGTGCATCGCACTGGTCAAGTACTATTTCTGTCGCCAGCAGCTTTGCATAGCTGTCAGGTTTATCCTTGGATTGTATGCTATCATGGTATTCCCGTCCCATTTCGGCCATAAATTTCGGTCGAGACTTGTATTGCGGTTGTCGCAGGAGTGAGTATACGCTGTCCAATAGTCGACGTTGGACGTCTGAAGCTGAAGTGGGTTTGGCGGGAATGTGGCGTTGACAGCCGATGTCAAGGTTACAGATGTAATCCAAGACGATCACGCTGGAACTCGTTCATGTACTCAGTGTTGTCGGGGTCAGACAATAATAACGGTCAATAAAAGTCAATGACATTGACCCGGCAATGCAAAAACCCGGTCAATGACCGGTCATTGACCGGTCCGTGCCCGATTGAGAAATTGTTCCCACGCTAGCCTTGACGCGCGACGCGCCTCTTCCTAAGACTTCTACACTCTTTCTTGGCTCTTCCTAAGCTCCAGCCACAAATACTGTACCCTTTGTAACGAATATGCTCCCAAAGTCACCCCTCTGGACCCTCTTTTGGACGAACAAAACCCAGTACGGGACCGACAAGCATCATGTCAATACATGGTGTCGATCTTGCCTAGATGTTATCGTCGCGAGACTACGCAACGCGGATATTACTGCGGTCGCAAATGGAGCACCTCCTCCTTTAGCAAAGACAGAAGATGCATGGTATACTATGGGTATGTTATATCTGTCGCCAATGACAGGCTGTATAACTCGCACCTCCACTGGCAGCACTTGCGGACCCGTTGTGTCCGAACCCCATGTCTGGGAAGATAGACAAGATGCGCAGGCATGCGACAGCCTGAGGCTGTTCCAATCTCGCTCAATCCCCCGCTCGTATCAAACAACGGGATACAATATTTGCTTCGTTGGATAGCACCAAAGCCACTTCCCAGTCACAAGGGTCGGCAGTCTCCCCAATCCATCCTATCAGTTCCCACATCAAGCTATCCCCGGACCCTCGCATATGCAGATGCCGCCTCCGGGCTCCATGTCTCCGCCATCCGGCTCACTGCTATTCCCTCCACTACCTCCCTCGCCTTCTCTGTCCGGCTATCATCAGAAAAATCCTCCTTTTAGAATCTGTCAGAATTTGGCAGATCCGTGAGTATTGTGCCAAGTGAACCTAAGCGACACAAATGATACTAAGCGATACCAATCCGTCACGGTTTCTGATTGATTCTGAATTACCTCTCCAAATTTTGACACCATCCAAATCTCAACCAGTGGTGTTTCCGACTTAGTTACAGTAGTGTTTCGCATACAGTGCTGGACTGTTTGTTTCTGGTAGTCTTACAAGACATTTTAGTGAACCCGCCAATGATATTTTTCCAACAGAATCTACAAGTCACAGTGCAAGCAAAGATGAGAAGGGTCTTGTGCCATTAGTAGTAGCAGTCTAAGAGTTTTCTCAATGCCGAAAGAGGTCCACATACTGTACATATACAAGATCGTACATGTCAAAGTCCGTACTTCATGATAATACCAATAGAAGATGTATATGTACATAGTTACTACAAGTAGGGACGAGATTTGACACGGGCCAAGAGGGGAGGAGACTGATAGAAGTCAAGCAAGTCCGTAATGGTGAAGGCCAAGCGAGGGTTCAGGGTTCGGCAGTAAGTCACGTGTTAGGTAAGTTTGACAAGGCCGAGACAAACACGCCACGTCGAGCCTTCTTCCCTTCTAAGTTCTCCCACCATCGTCTTCACGCTTTCGTCCCGCATAACCTGCATCCGCACTCCTTTCATCCACCAGCTCGGTATGAGTCCGTCTATTGATCTATCTCCTCTTCTCAACTCCTCTGCTAGTCAAGCTTTCTTCACTTTCCACCATCGTCGTCACACTTCCGTTGCCACGACTTGGAGGTGACTCTACACATCTCAGGTATGCACTCATCCTATCCCACTCATCCTCTCCTTCATTTTTCTTATACTTAACTCGCAGTATTATATATACAAGAACCAGGTGACTCCGTGGTTACGTTGGAATAACACGTTCTTCGACGTCTCCTCGCTAATGCCCCGCTTTCCGGCTTGTTCCAATGCACATCTGTTCTGCCCTTCATTTATGTGCGTGCTCTATTCTCTCTCCTGCACCCACCCGTGTTAACTAACCCCTTGCAGAATGGTACAGTATTGAGGTTTGTCTCGTCCCGAACACTGTTTCTTCGCTGGTAAGTGATATTTGTTTTTGCTGTTCATTAAAATCCTGCTGACTGTTGTTACAGTCCTCTACATTTTTTGTGGTGGATTCAGTAGCTGGCGCCTCTACTCTGCAGTAGGTATACTCTGTTTGTCATACATACAAACTTTGGCCCTCATTCTTTTCCAGGTAGCACTGTATGTCTCGCGTCTGCTGTGTTCTCCATTAGTAGTATATTGTTGAGCTACATGTACATGTACATATATAGTCAATATATATCTGTTGTGTTTTATTCGTGAATTGTGAAAGTGAGGATGCCAGAGAGGAAAAGGATGCAAAATGCGCGACAGGTCTGTCCAAATTGGTGAAAATTTGGCGAAAATTCGGTGGACCAATAATCGGATTTGGAAGATTCTCACAATTTAGCATTAGGTAAAATTTGTCACAATTTTGTTCGGATTTGTTCCATTTGCCACAATTTAACCAAACTGTCACAGATTTGAGAAAGAGGGTTTTCCTGATGATGATTATCCGCCTTCACCCCACCTTGATAGCCCCAATTTAAAACGCCGTCGTACCTCGACCTCTTCATTTTCCCAAGCACCCCCTCCCTGGAACACCGATCAACAGGAAGAGTTTGGCCAGGATCTTTGTCGACTCTTTGTTGCATGCGGCTGGTCTTGGAAAGCGGTCGCGAACCCCCAATTTAAACTTTTCTTTGACAAATACCTTCCTGCTGCGAAACTCCCAGACCGTCGTGTCCTATCCGGTCGAATTCTAGACAAGGAGGCAGATAAAGTTGTTGCTCGTACTCGTCAGTTGATCGAGGGGAAGTTGGCGACGTACTCCGAGGACGGCTGGACCAATATCGCTAAAACTCATGTTGATACTTCAATGCTGAGCGTCGAGACTAAGGTGCGTTCAATCATTTTACCTTCAGCTTTCGATACTCAAAATCGCAAAGCCCTACCTCCTCCGCACGCACGATATGACTGGGCGGCCGAGAACCGGCGACGAACTCTGGGGAATTGTTAAAAGCGATTTGATCTATGCCAAGTCAACGTACGGCGTGGAGGTAATCGCGCTTTGCACGGACGACGGCCCAGATGGCAAAAAAGATGCGACGTCTTGCGAAGGAGGAGATGCCCTTCCTCGCTACATTCGAATGCTGGGCACATCAGTCAAGTCTCATCACCGGCAACTTTCTATCGATCAAGGTGTCGTGGATGGGCGCGGCTAAGCTCGCCATTGAGGTCATCAAGTGGTTCAACAATCACGGCACGGCGCTCGATCTCCTCCGTACACAACAAATGATGACTTTCGGTGAATTCCTTGCCCTTATCCTTCCCATTATCACACGATGGGTTTCGCAGTACTGCTCCCTCCGCCGATTGAAAAAACTGGAACGTGCCCTTCGTGCTTGCGTCATCACTCACGAGCAAACATTACGCGTTTGTGCAGGCCGCAAAGAGGAGCAGGTCGACGCCGCGGAACGGATCATCGAGATTGTGAAAGACGATGGATTCTGGAAGAACATAGGACGGTGAGTTGATTTATATCGAATGAGAAACTCCGTGATAACGAGCACGCAGCATCGCTTCGAATCTTGAGCCTCTTGCGATTGCATCCAACCTCCTCCAAGCGCCCACTTGTCGGCTCGATACCGTTCTTCTTTGCCTCGGAAATTTGTTCCGCATTTTCGACTCTAACCAAGATGAGGTTGTCAAGACGACCGTGCAAGGGAGCCTCGAGCGGCGGTGGGGCAAGACCGACCAGGAGCTCATGATTTTAGCTGTGTTCTTGAATCCGTACATTCGTTCGCGTGCTTTCAATCCGGCACAGCTTCCACCCATGGCGTTTTATCACCTTCTCCGCCGCGCATATAAGCGATTTTATGGCCAGGACGCAAGCACCGACATCGATTTCATGCAAACATTCCAGTTATATTGCGACAATGATGGCTACTTTTCGCCTGACTCGATGTGGCTAGATGGGTATCGAGCCATGTACAAAGAAGCTGTAAGTTTATTTTTTGTTTTGTTTTCTATGCTCGCATTATCTTAAACTCTCTACATTAGAATCAGCCGATTGATATAATAGCAATTTGGAGGCGCATGGACTCTGGGACAGGTTTGGCCGGCCGCGGCGGGTTTGTCAAGCTCGCAATCCGGATCCTCAGCATGGTACCGAACTCCGTGGGACCGGAGCGCGTATTCAGCATCTACGGTATCACTCACACAAAACACCGAAACCGTCTCGACCCTCTCAAGGTCCACAAATCGACTACTGTACGCATGGATTGTCAAGAAAGTCATCGCACGGCCGGCCTTATTCCACAAAGGCGACCTCGCCGTTTCAGTCTAGCTGATGATCAGGACGAAATCGCTGCGATGGACGCCGACAATTCCGCCACACCAGCTCCTGAATCGTCAGCCGTTGAGATGGATTTTACAGTGATGGCTGATATGTTGGTCGATCTGGCGACGCGGGAAGAAGCGGAAGACGCAGCAGCCGAGCTACTTCCTCCCGTCGCAACTTGCGCTCCTCCACCCCCCTTTTTTTTTTTTTTTTTTTTTGAATCTTTGTTTTATATCCTGTGTGTCTAAGACATATGGTAGATATAAATCTGGCTAGTGTATCGTAGGGTATCGTATCGGGTCCATAAAATGGTAGCAGTAAAAATCGTTCGTACTCGAAAACTTAGCAAAACCGTGACGGGACGGCTGCAAAGCGGGAAATCCGCGAGGTATAGGGGTATGTGGCCAAAGCCTCTAGAGGGAACTAGATGTCGTGATGTTTAATAGTAAAATATACGTAGGAGAGAGAGAGAGAAAAAGGATCTAAAAAGAAATCTACTCGGGGCGGTCTAGCGGCTTGAAGTCTCCAAAGACAGATTGGAATCGGCCTGTGCGCTGGATGTACGCGAAGAGATCGGGCAGTAACTTGGGATCGGAAAGCAGGTGCTTGGAGTAGCGGGCGAGGCGGTTGGTGGCGTGTAGTGCGCGTCTAGCTTGTTCGTGTGCTGGGCAGAAATGAAGGAAATGGTCGACGGTTTCGTCAACCATGCCGCACAGCACGGGCAGGTGGGGGTCGGGGACTTCTTCAGGCGGAATAAATGGCGGGCGAGGGGAACATGGTGAGAGCGAAGCTGGAAGAGAAGGGAGGCATGCTTGCGAGGAAGAGAAGAGGAGAGTTTGCGAAATTTCGCCGAGGGAGCCGATTCGTCCACATCTTTGATGCGGGCGTACCGGGCCGACCTCTTGAATTGCTTCTTCGCGATCTTCTGCAGCAGTCTCGTGTGGGTGAGAGCCAGCGCCGACTTGCTGAAGGGCAGGTTCTTCAAGACTTTGGGAGGCCTTCCGAAAGTGCCCGACTGCGCAGCACGCTTTGCTGCTTCATCGGCTGCCTCGTTCCCAGGAATGTCGACATGGCCCGGAGTCCAGTCAATGCGCAAACGAAATTCGCGATGCTCGCGTCGCGCCTTCCCCAGCTGTCTGTGGAAAATGTCTCACCACTCCATCCACACACAAAACCCCCGCTGCGCCAACCATCCCATCGATAAGCGAGCCATCCGAAAACAGCGTCACTCTCGCGGATTCCCCGAGCGCCCACTCCTTGGCCTCCTCCTTGGAGGCAGCCACGTGCACATCCACCGGCGCCACCCATTCCGCCCGCCATCGTACTGCTGGTATCTTTTCCACCGTCGCCTGCGAAACATCCATGTAGGAATTCATGAGGAAATGGAGTGGGGAAGGGTGCTTCTTGACGTGTCCTCGCCGCTCGACATCCCTTATCTCCGTATAAAGGGGGTGCGTCTCTGGAAGAGTCGCATATCGTAGCGCAGCTTTCTGAAGATGTTTGTCGATGGCGAGGTGTATAGGAGGGAGATCGGCGTGTGCATCCAGCAGATCCCCTGGCGAGGAGAACATACCCCCTACCATGAGCCTGGCTGCACGTAGCTGGATTGACCCGAGCTTCTTCACCAGAGTGCGTGTGTCTTTCTTCCGGTCTGCTCCTCGGACGCGCTGACGAGTTGGCGCTAGAAAAATCTCCGCACCATATAGCATGCGGGGGACACAGATGGCCAGGTAAAGCCGCCGCACGTACGCCGCTCCCATCCCCCTGGAGACGCACGCAAGACGTCGAAACTTCACCAACCACTGATGCCCTTTCGCCAAAACTGCCGCTCCCTGGTCCCGGAAAGTCAAGCCCTCGTCTAGCCAGATGCCCACCAGCTTCACAGCTTTGGAGGGCTCCACCACCACCCCGTCAATGACGAGGTTCGGGCGTTTCTCCGGAACCCACTTGCTTCGCTGACCAAAAGGCTGCGCCACCTTCCGCTTGCGCATCAAGAAATGGCACACCTGATCCTTTGCCGCGCCGAACACACTATTGTGCGTCACCCCCCACTCATTCACTCCTCCCTCCCTCGTCACCGTGTCCACGATCGCTCGGCTCGTCTCGCTCAAAGTGTCCCCTATAGCCAGCATGTGGAAGTCGTCGATGTAGATGCCAGAGTTCAGTTCAATGCGAGCCAGTGGAGAGTTGTAGAAAAGGTAGCAGATGACAGAGTGCGGGTCACCCTGATCAAGTCCGTCCACAATGTCGAAGGGTTCAGAGGCGTAGTCGTCAAAGAGCAGCCGTGTAATCCTCCCCGTGAACCAGCGCATCATCCAGTCAGTGTGCTCACGAAGGACCCCCGCCATCCTCATGTCGTGCACCACTCGCGATAGCATCGCACTCGGGAACGCCCCTTTCACATCACGCAACAGCAACGTTGCCACCTTCCCATTCCTCCACGCATGCTTCACTTTCTTCACCAACCCCTGCACCATGTCCACTCCTGTCCTCCCCGGCCTCCCCCCATAATGATTCGACGGCAGCATCCCAAAAAATTCCGCATTCGTCGCAACTTGAAGGGTCTTCCCTGCATTTCGTAGGCGTGCATGGCCGTGCGACAGGATTATTGGCCTGTGAGCGTTGACCAAGGAGTAGTCGGGCTTACCAGGCTTCCAGGCTACGATGGTCTCAGTGCGCTGCCAGTCCGGGGGCTCGTGCTGATAGACGTCCAGAGCGCGGAAGATCTTCTGCAACCTTCGGACCAAGAGGCTGGCGCCGAACTTGTAGACACAGTTTGGGAAGGTGCCCGAGCGTGTACCTTTCCACGGCTTCATCTTCTGTATAACCTGATGGAGCTGCTGCTCGGTCAGCGCTTCATATGTCCACAGCGGATTGGGATACTCCGTGTCTTCCGGAGGATCGGTCGCCCCTGCACCCCTCCCTGGGTAAAACTCCTCCACCATCCACGCACTCTTCAAATCATTCGTTGCCGCTATCTCCTCCACCCCCCTAGGACCCTTCCTCTTCAAGTCCAGCATGCGTGTCTTCCCCCCGTCAGAAGCAGCCCCCTTCATCATCTGTCCTGCTGTCCACACATCCTCCTCATCGATCTCCTCCAGCCACTCCAACCAGTGCGTCTCCCGTGCCTTCTTCAGCAGCGCCCAAAATCGTTGCGTGCGCGACGGTATTCCTCGTGGACAGGACTCTCCGGAACGTCGCGCTGCCGGTACGATTTCGTCGCCAGCCTATCGCGCTCCTTCTTGCGTTGCGTGAATTCCGCCTTCCACCACCGCTTGGAATGCAGGCTGATCTTCGCAATCGGTACATGCTTGCGCACACACTTCCACACCACCGCATCCAACTTCCTCAACGCCTCCATAACCTCTTCCAAACTGGCATATCCGTCCACCTCACCCAACGCCTCCAACTCCCCTGACAGCTCCTCCTCCCACTCCGGCCAATCCGCGCCCCTCCAGTTCCACCGCTCTTCCACCTCCTTCACCGGCATGACCAAATCAATCTCGCTAATGATCGGATAGTGATCAGTGGTGCCCGGAACGCGAGTGGGATATGTGTTGCACGAGATAAAATGAT
Organism: Mycena galericulata; assembly: GCA_029289565.1. NCBI lineage: Eukaryota > Fungi > Basidiomycota > Agaricomycetes > Agaricales > Mycenaceae > Mycena > Mycena galericulata. The sequence goes on along the minus strand of JARKIA010000008.1, from coordinate 1,408,402 downwards.
CGAGGAAGTCACGGCTACAAAAGACGTTGTCAGGGCGAGTCTCGTTCCCGGTCCCTTTTGCTTTCAGGGTTGCAACGCCCTTGGGCAGGGGCACACGCATGTCGTACCCGAGCAGCTGAAGCAGCAGGTGCACCGCGTTTTCCACCTGGTTCGTGAAAAGGTGCCAGTTCCTGTCTTCATCCCACATCGGACTATGTCGATTGAAGTCGCCCAGCCAGAGATAGAAGGTGCGGCCCCCGTTCCGCGTCCGCGCTCGCGCCGTACGCATATAATCACGTACCGCCTCCAAACTACCGTCGTGGTCGCCGTCGTTGTATACATTGATAATGCGTAGGATGCCAAATGCGCCTCTCAACTCGATGCCCACCACATCCATCGACGGGATATAGATCTGTGACCACATGTCCGTCGGTAGGGAGGTGCTCACCAACATCACTGCCCTCGGTCTCGGCGCTCCCTCCTCTCTCCTATGCTCCGACGGATACACCACTCTCCAGTGCGAGTTCGCCCTTGTTGCGTTCCCCGGGCCCACGTATGGCTCTTGTAGTGCGGCAAAATGGTAACGGTCTCTCCCCATTGTCTGTAGAAGCTCGTGCTGATTGTTGAGTCCACGGTCCAGGTTTTGCTGCCAGATCATCAGCTTTTGCGGCAGCGGACCTCCCCGAGGTCGTGGATTCATACGTCGCCGTCCACGGTAGCAGAGGCCGGGTCCCGAATTACCACCTGAGAGAGAGGCGAAGGCGTGGTAGGTTGATGTGCGAAAAGGCTGTTCAGAGGTGGGCGAGCCGCCAGGGAAGTATCTCCCCAATCCAGAGTTTCTCCCTCCTTGTCTCCTCCCGCACCAGCCGCTCCCCTGTCCTTCCTCCCGTTCACTCCTCCTCCACTCCCGCTCCTTTCCTTTGCGCTATTCGCCATCGCCGTCCTGCCCAGAATTCCCTTCCGCTGCGATTGCGTCAGACCGTCTGCTTGTCGTTGGAAGGCCTCGTAAATGGCCGGCTGGCGACGTCCGTCTGACACCCACATGTTACCCGCCAGTCTCGCTCGCCGTCCATCCCACCCCTGATCAGCCACACCACCATACCCACTTCCCCTATTTCCCCCTCCTTGCCCCGCATATCCTCCCGCAAGCCTCCCAGTCCCAATTCCTCCGCCTCCTCTCTGCTGTGTCGCTTCTGGCTCACTCGCTGCCGGTTGCGGCGATGCCGAGGAAGCCCAAGTGCGGGGGTCTTCAGTCCGGAAGTAGCGGTACCCCGCAGTGGGGTCTTTGGCCTTCCGACGCTGCTGCTCTCGCTGGAAGACAGGGCACTGGCGATCCACCGCCCCGTGTCCGTCAGCCTCGCAGTTGGGGCAGCTGAAGACACCCGAGTCGGTCACCGGGCAGTCTGCCGTGCGATGTGCTTTCGCGCATCGTCCGCACACGTCGACATCGGATTTACACGCACTCACCAAATGACCATCATATTTCTGGCACTTCGCGCATCTCCTGGCCTCCTCATCCGACTTCCGAACCCGTATTCGCATTCCCTGGATAAAAAGATCTCCGTCAATAGCATGGTTAGCAGCGTCTGCAGACGCAAACTCAATCTTCACGTGAGCAACCTTCTGGCCTGGCGAGCGACGATGCAGCGCCTTGATCCAGCGGCCCCCCACAATGTCTCCTTCCTTCAACCCGCTCTCCTTCTCCACAACGCGCCACGTCCCCGCATCATCAATGCGTGTCTCAGTGGAGACCATCTCTGCTATCATTTCGAGCCTTCGTGGCCTGTAGACACACGAACCGCCTAACGCGGCCACAAACTTCGCCATGACGTCCGTGGATTTGACCCAAGACGCCGTCTTCTCGTCCACACAGTCGAAAACCACCCCCCTGTTCTGCAGGCGGCGTGCAGCCACAAACAACGCATCTTTTCCGGCATGAGTCCCAGCGCCAGATTTGCCTTCTCCTTCAACTCTAGCTCCGACAATCCCGCGAGGGAATCCGACGCCGCATCCGCCGCCTTGTCGACAAGGATCTGGCGGCGCATCCGTACGCTCCTCGCCAGTACCCCCGCCTGCTCTGCGGTCATGACCGGAGCCACTGCTGCTGCATACGACTTCGGACCAGTGGGTACCGGGCGCGCTGCTTGCGTTTCCACGGCCTCCACCGTCGTCTTCCCCACCTGCTCCACCGCCTCTTTCAGGTCTTTGACCTGCGCCTCCAGCGCCCGCAACTCCTCGCGCGACTCTTCTACCATTACGGTCAAAGTGGACGACGTACCTAGCAACTCGTTCACAGTCGTCTGAATCCCTCCCTGGCTATTCACCATCCCGTCGATGTATGGAGCTACCGCCTCGGCGACAGACTCCGCGCAGCAATCTGCCACTTCCTGTGCCACCGACGCGTCAATGACCTCGGCCATGAAGGCAAGGGCGTGCAGGGTGTCAGACATGGACTTCTGCAAGGTCTGCGGAAGTAAAGAGATCTTCAGCAGCACCGCGAACAAATCCGCGCGGGTGAACGGTGCGTCCTTCGCAAGCCAGTGGCTCTCCACGAGGTAGTGGCGAGCAGTGTCTGCATCTCTAATACCATTGTTTTTAGCTTTCTCATTCGCCTCAATGAGCAGGGGACGGCTAGTGTGCCCCCCCACTCGCTGCTGTATGTCATTCACGGTCGGAGGGGCCAGCGGTGTCGGTTTTGGGGGTGATCCCCTAGGAGAAGTCGACATCCTTCTTTCACAATTTGGGTGGTAGCAAGTATATTGGACTGCCTGAGTAGTTACAGGTGAATCTGATTGAAGTTGCACGCGAATGACGCGCCGAGTGTTGGTGCCACTGCCGATTTCCGGGGTCCTATTCGGGGTACCACGTGGTTGAGGTGAAAGAAGGGTCCCTCCTCCACCCCCTCCATCAGCCTCCGAATCCGTGACGAATCCCGCGCTCCGCATTCCCGCCTACAAGAAGATCAAACTCGCGGATCTATTCTCGTATCCAGCTGCAGGAACACCCGCCAATGAACTGGATTTTTTTCTGGAATGGCGGAATCAGTGGTCTGGAAGAGGAGGAGAAGGAGTTGGCCGCAGAGGCGGAGGGTGCATCGTCACCGACCGATGGGTTTGATGAGACTGCCGCCTGATTGTATCGCATGACCGTGCATTAATCATGATCCAATCCCTTCATCGTCTTCACATTATTGTAAAATGCTATGAAATACATGGGTTAATTCATCCATTGAGAGGCTGGATGGATCAGAGGGTCGTGGCGTTGGAAAAGACTGCAGAATTGTCGCGATCAAAATGCCCCGGAGCTTACCAGCAATCAATGACCGAGGTCATTGACCGATCGGTCAATAGTCAATCCATTGACCTTGGGGACGGGCATCGGCCGATCGGAAAGCGGCAGCTTTGGTCTTGTTTGGTTGGCAGAAGGCATCGGTTCCTGTTTTGCAAGGTCGATACCTTTCTACCTCACGAATGTAAAATAAATCTGAATCGTACAATTTACTTGAAATATGGCAAATAACCGTGTCTTCGTGGCGGAATTTGAAATTTTCACCATATATGTGAGATGAGAGCTGATTGGTGGTACAGCACCCAATTTCTCGGCTACCTGGCGGATTCTCAGAGATCCGGCACAGAGATGTTGTAGGGTGGCAATTTCTCCATGACTTTTGTTCTGTAACTTAACCAATCTATCGTAAATTGAAAAAGTTATGGGTATTTTGCCCAATGCTGTTGAAATTCATCTACAGGATGACAAAATATAAGGATTTACCTCAAGACCGGTGCAAAACCGTTTGAAATACTTCTAATTACCTCCTTGTATCCATTTGAGACCAAATCCCGTCTGAGGTACTGAGGCAGAGGAGAAAATGAGGCTGCTCCAGTTTGCAACCTTCGTCCTTTTGGCATTTGTCCATAAATCCATATGTTTTTGCAGAGAAGGTTGTCGGTGGAGAACCCGTACACAATGCCTTCGTGCCTAAATGTTGAAAATCTATGCACCTCCCAAGCAATGATGCGAGATTCTGCGAAATCCATGCCCACCTTGCATATGTAGGGGGAAAAGAAAATTTTGGCACGGGGAGCTTGTAGGAATAATGTTTTTGGATAGGTTTCTCCGCAAAGGTTTTGCATTTCATCGAGATTTGACGAAACGATGAGTACTTTTCACCATCAAGTTTAAGCCCATTGTCACGAAGTGACAGGCGTCACACTTCATCCGAACTTGCAATTCGGAGTACCAAGGTGGATCCATGGTCTTAATTATGGTCTGAAAATATTTTTTAACACTAAAAGAAAGTCATGGTTGTGCCTCCAAATTTTTTGACCCCGTCTGGCCTCACCTATTTCAGAAAGCTCATCGGGATAAGGGAATATCTGCAGATGTCCGACCGAATGGGGGAAGATTTTCCCGCGCCCGTATAGTTATCGATTAAATGAAGGTTTTATTTTGTTGTAACATGTCCTCAATGTGTATGAGGAAGTCAGAACATGGAGGAACATCGAACACTGAGTTGCAATCGAGAACAAACAAGTACAAAGCCGCCGGATCGATCAAGGGCGGTGCCCGTCCCCATTGACCTGACCCCTTTGACAGACCGGTAAGGTAGGCGCCAGTCACTCACCGTGAACGCTCACGTGGTATGTAACGCGTGACGTGTGATGGCAAAAATTTCGAGACCTTGAACAATATAGCTCCAAATTGCTAGATTAGACGTTTCCCGAGGTCCGAAAAAATCGGAGTTTTTCTGGGGCATGATCAAATCAGAACCAACAGTCTGAAGAAGGTAGAATACGGAAAGAATACATTTGGTTAACTCCCTGCGAGACTGCCGACTCTTTCGGCTTGGTGTTTGATACGTAGATTACTATACATGAACCGTGAGAACCTTACGTCAGCGGCAAATATTTTGCACCCAAAAACCCAAACCGTGTCCATTCGATGAAATAACTCGTTCTGCATTCAAAGAAAATGGGTCATAAAAATGTTATACTGCTCTACATACAGGCCATATTTTAACAAACTGAAACCAGGGATGTCTCGGGAGGACCCAAATGCTTCATTTCTAGGTTTTACTTTTTGTCCAAATGTTTTGTGGCCAGAGCCAACACTGCATGTACTCGCCGGCGTGGATGGCATTACATGTCTATTCCCCACTACTCCGTGGTTCTCGTCGCCTGCCTCTCCTACCGCCCGGGTTATGCCAGCAGCTTGGTCAGTCACGGTAAGCTCGCGATACATCGTGATTGCTCCATGTGCTGATACTTACGCTGTATACAGCCACAGATTTCCCTCTCTCCCCTGGGCCATGACAAGGAAGAAGAAAAGTGGGAATGTCTCCCTTACCTTGGTGCCAAATAGCGACAGCGACAGTGACGGCGACAGCGAGCAGCCTGCGGCGCGCAAGCGCGTCGATTTTCTACCGGAGCAACACATCCACCGCGGCACCGACGGACACATGCGCCACGATTTCAAGTTATTAGAAACCCCAGCCTCGCCGTCAAAGCGCAAGGCGCTGCCTGGCTCACTGCTCCCCGACATTTCCCCCCTCGCGCCCATCACTTCAGACGACTTCTTCGCAAACTCTTTCCTGGCCGAATCCGAGGGCCCGCCAGTGTATGACTTGGTGGGCAAGGCGCACGACCCCGAGGAGCGTGGACCAATTCGGAAGGAACCACGAGCGCTGCGTCCTTCGGTACGTTCACTCGCCATCGTCGATGATAGTGGCTGATTATTCATAGGATGATCCTGTTGGAATGTGGGTCGCCAAGAAAAAGCCACAGGTGTATTTGGACGAAATGGTCTTACTGGAGGGCCGCGGCGAATACCAGCTTTACGACGAGTGTATTGTGTGTGGGGCGGCTAGTCCCTCCTACCGTTGCATGGAGTGTTTCACGGACCGATCTTTATTGCCGGGCGTGCATAGTCGGCGTGCATGCTGATTCACCATTGCATAAAGTTGAGGTAACGGTCTCCGTGTGGATGGAATTCGTTAATCTTTACCAGGTCTGGAAAGAGGACATGTTTGAGCGAACGACACTGAAGGCGCTTGGCTTACGAATACAGTTGGGCCATGGAAAGCCTGGGAAAGGGCGGCGTGGGCGATGCGTTCTTGCCAGCGAGGCCGTGGACGACTACTTCGTTGTCGTTGCAGCAAACGGGATTCACGAGGTCGCCCTCGATTTATGCAACTGTTCGACAGCGCAGCCCCACGACATCCAGCTCATACGGGCCCGATGGTTTCCGGCTACGGGCAAGAATCCTCGCACCGCAGCGACGTTCCAAGTGCTACGCCGATTTCACCTGATGACACTGGAGTCGCATTGATCTGGCGCTGAATTCTACAACACCCTGGCGCGGGAGACCGACAATTCGGGAACGGAAGCAGTTCGGGTAAGTGTTTGGAAACCACTGCGAGTAGGACGCGTACTGATGATAAGGGCAGGATCGATACGACGAGTTTCTCCGCATGGCGCGTGAGTGGCGACATCTGCAGATGCTCAAGCCCGTTGGGCGCGGCCATGCGCCGGATGGCGTAGACGGCACGAAGGATGGCGAGTGCGCCCTTCTCTGTCCTGCGTGCCCTCAGCCGGGGAAGAACTTGCCGCCAAACTGGAAGAATGCTCCAAAGGAGAGGTGAGCCTACAGGCTGCGTGGTCCGGATCGTAGCCTGTCTACGCGCGCATAGGTTTCTATATGCTTTGTTCCTGGCCTTGGACGCGAACCCGGTCTGAACCGTCCTATCCCAAAACGCAACCTTGAATTGCACGTGGTCGTGTTTTGATATACAGTTGTGGACAAACAAAGTCCACCAAAATGAAAGTCGAGTTTTTTAGCCGAGATGAATGTTCCAATCGATAGATCTCGTCGAGAGCTCTCGATTGCGCTATAAATTAAGTAATTCTGTCGAGCCGTTCCTCCGAAAAATGGCATTTAGTATCCAGGAGGGTCCAAAATTTTGGCGGCCCCTTAAATATCGTGGGAAAAAGGTTTTAGCTCGCTTGGCCCTCTTCTTCCCGTCACTAACAAGTTTGTAGTACCATCGCAGTTGTCAATTTATCAGGCCATGTCGCTCAGGATGACAACTTTACATCCACATTGGTTCCTAAGAGCAAGATTGCCAAGTTCTTGGACGAGGGGTTGAAAATCCAAGACAACCAGTAAGTGTTGAAGTAGCCGAACCAAAATATCTGCCGACATCTCTTGATCAGACTCAAGCTGAAGCACCTCATTCAAGACACGACCGAGCACGATCTCCAGGCATGGAGGAAAGAAATTGCGGGCCGAACCTCGAAACTCCGCGATCAAATTGCAGCCTTCCGTCGCGACCAGAAACACTTCATGGCCAAAGTTGGCGATAAAGTCGCAGCGCAAACTGCTCTCGGAACCCCAATTGAAGACGAGAAGTTATTTCTACCCTCGGACCTCACTGGAAACGAGAGGCAGAAGATGGATGTCGTTGCTCTAGGCATGGAGGAGTCCAAATGGCGGGAAGGACAGGCATTTGACATTCTGCGGGCGCTCCAGCACATCGTTAAAACCATAAGTGCTCTGCGCAATCGCAAATTCAAGAATAATCGCCAGCAAAAACAGAATTCACGTGCCGGGGACCAGATTGCAGAGGCCACCAAGCGTCAGAATTACCGTATCGAATCTTACAGCGCTGCACGGCTCGCGTTGATTTCTCTGAATGGGTCTACTGATTTTCCTGTCCTCACCGAAGCAGATCTGTTCATGAAGTCGGTTCAGCAAAAACGTCGTGTAGGTGACTCTAAACGAACCGATGGGCTACTGTGGAGGGCAACAGCTCTTGCTACCATTGGGTCGTACGATAGCGAAGTTGAAATGGGTGAACTTGAACAGGCAGAGGAGGGCGGCGACCGTGAGTGATGCATTCAAAAGCTTCTTGGCTGTTAAATTCACTTGTTTTGTTGCCAGAGACTTCTGTGGCAGGAACTCAGATGGACAGGCGCAAGTCGGGTACACAACTATTTCTTCAGTTCCACCGGAATCTGACTGTGATCTAGGAGCGAAGCCGAAAAAGATCGCCGAGAAGTCTAACAAAGATGAAATGGAGAGACCGGAAGGATGGTTATGGCAGTTGGGTAAATTGACGAAAATGTCCAGCACCGAGATGGAGGCTTGGTCAAATGAAGGTGAGTGGCTCTTGATCTTGGCGACATTCATTCATCAGGTATCCAGGGGACCGGGTCCAGTGGTTCCGCGCCGAGGCTGAGATGCAGCGATGGCAAGAGCAGTGGGAGCAAAAGCTTGTGGAATTGCTGCGGACTCGGCGCAGTTTCGGCAAGATGGAATCTGTTTGGGCACAGCTCGCAGATATGCAACCTTCGGAGGCACATGGGGCAAAGGCATATGCTCGACAAAAAGCAGCAATGTACGCCCGGAGGAAGTCAGAGGCAGAGATGCAGGTCAAGAAGGTCGGGTACGGACAGCTTCTCGATGAGACAGCGAATGTTGTTGCTCTTGTTGAGGCAGAGAGAAAGACGGAGGCGGCTGTGATAGATGCGGCACTCAATGGCAGAAGGGGTCCCCGAGGAAGACATGATGGCGAGATAATCGCGGGCAAGCGAAGCCCAAACGGGATAGCGGTGCGCGTTCATCTGCCAGATATCTGTCAGACGACGAAATTATGAGAGAAGGTGGATTGTTTACGCACACCCCACCATTTAATGGCGTCCATGCCCTCCGGAATAACCTCGCGGGTGGCGAGATACAACTTATACTCATCCTGCCACGGTTTCAGAGGGTCAGCGTGCGTTTGAGCGGTATCTGTCGTGCCGAAGTTGTCGTCCTCGATGACAACTGACCGTCGCAACTTGAGGTTGGTTGACTTCTTAATAGGGGCCGAAACACTGGGAGGTGCTTCATGAAGCTGAAGATAGCGTTGTTTGAACTGTTCAAGATTAGCTCCCTGTAAAATGAGACGGGTACAAATAACGCACAGTCTCCTCCAAAATAGCATTGACTTTCTCCTGCAGGTCGTTGGGCCAGTGCTTCTGGAAGTATGAGAGTTTCCTCGCCGGGTCCAGAACTGAAGAATCATTAAAGGCGAGGATCAACAGTGATACGTATGGAAACCTACTCATCGCCAACATATACGCATTTGAGTTCGATGTCTTCTGATAGTATTCGTCGACCTTTTCGAGGGCTTCTCTGAGTGCTGGCTCGAAAGAACTGAACTCCGAATCGTCGGCACATTTGGTCCAGTTGGTGTGCAAAGACTCGAGGGCCGGCAGAGCAAGATGAAGTGTCGACTTGAGATCAGATGAAAATCGATGTTGGGCATGCTCGGCATACTGCAGATGAGTTAGCAAAACGTCATAACATGGGGACTGATCCTACCGCAAGTAGATTCAGGAATGAATCAATGCGTGACCACTCTTCTTCAGATAGCTGGAGGCCCACCAATTTCTTGCGTTTGTCTCCGGTTTCATCCATGGTGATTTCAAAAACGAATTTATCCACGTTCTGTATCAAGAGTAAGAATATAAAAATGGAAAAACAATGTACAGCTCACCTCCTTCAGGGCGTAGGCGCGATCCAGCATTGCATAGGTTGACGACCAGCGGACCTTCATGTCGAGGACCATTTGCTTGGCAATGTCGGTCGCATCTGTCTGGTGACGACGCTGAATGGTCTTAAATAAGTCCTTGCGCTTCGAAGACGAACGCTCCCACGCTCCTGTAGTGATATAAGTATCCCTCCGACTATATCGTAACGTGCATCAACCGACCTTGACTGCGATCGCGCGCACAAGTCCGATTTCGTCTCGCACCGGCTGTGACATATCCGGAATGTGTGCCGTTGGCTCGTGCGCATTGAAATGTGGAGACTTGCTATACACCGAAATAAGTTTCTGAGTGGCGATGTTGATTACATGCGCGAGGCAACTACACGGGGCATCGAGTGAGAACCACACACTGGTACGGACTGAGACTTGAGACTTACCCGATGCGTCGCTCAATGGGGTCCCAGATTTGTTTAGTTGCCAGCTTGATGAGTCGACACTCAGGGACCCGGCCCATTTGTGAGTATATAGCTCAGCCTTCCAATGATGACTCCCCGTGTCGGTCCTTATCTGCCACCACCTTATAGACATTCAATATCAATTTAACTGGCCCTTCCCCCCAGCACTCCACTTTCTCCGTGAATGATCGCGCTGTGCCCGACGACGCTGTACGCCAAGCACAATCAAGTAGAGCAGGAAGAACTGCAAGAAGGGCCGCCCCGTCTCCGTCTCCGAGTGGCACCACGCAACGTCAGCGCCAATTCTTGATCCCCCGACGGCGGCGAACACTCTCGACTCAGGCTGACAGCCGAATTGTTGTAGTTCCGGAGACCCCACAAGGTTCTCAGGCATCCAACGTGGATGTCATTGAAAGCCAGGCCGTTGAAGCACCGAAAAGCCCCCAAAGTGCACTGTTGGAGGACTCCGATTCGGAAACGGAGGATACGGATTACAGTCCGTGGCAGTTCCATGATAAGGAGCCCGTCGCCACCTTCAGTCCGAACTGTCAGGTATGTGTGCCATTCATCGCTGTACATCCATTTCTCAATAATACCTTTCTGTGCCAACAGCTTGTAACGCCAAGTCGTAAGCGCAAACTTGCGAATATGGCGGATGATGCGGACAGTCCACAACCCCAGCGCAAATTTAACAGTTAAGATATTTTGTAAATTCTCTTCATACAGAGCAAATATGATTACCTCCCAATACGTTGACGCTTGCGCCTCACGGGTTCTTCCTCCTCTGATTCATCCTCTGGTTCGCTTTCTTCGTCCGATGTAAGAGCTCCTCCACTTGCAATTTTCTTGGCCTTCAACGTAGCTCGGCGCTTCGCTTGTGTCCGCGACCGCTTCCGAGTTTGTGCTGCACGCAGACCTATCGCCACCTCGTCGTGATGAGCCTTTCGATCCAAGTAAAGAGGTCGAGGGACTGTGAGAGACACGGGCAGATTACGACGGAGTAGTGTGGCATTGTGGATGGCGGCCATGTTGATCACGAAATGTTCATCGTCAGCGTGTGCCAAAAGTTTCATGGTGCGCGAAGTTTCTTGCCGTTCCTGCATTATTGGCCGGAGTGCTGTGGGAGCACATTTGGCCAGGCGACAATCGTGCTGCGCAGAAAATCTAAACATGACCGCAGTTGCAAGAACGGTGATCCTGTGCCCATTGCTGTCTGCAGGTTTCTGTAAGACTGGCATTCCGAAATCCGGGTGCAGGATCTCAGAAACAGCAAATACATCCAGGGTAACGAGACCCAGTGGAACACCCTGAGGACGACTTTCAGGGAATAATAGTTCACAGATGCGTCCCACAACGACTTGATTCTATTAGGGATGGTCATCAGTGTTATGTCTACAGCAGAGTAAAGAAGTCCGTGACAATACCTCACTATCTCGAGCGAAAACCCACGAATTCATGCGGCAAAAGTCTCCGGACTGAGCTGTGACACCAATCGCGCTATACCACCGAACAGAGCTCAGAATATCGGAATTATTGTTGGGAGAACATGATATGGTTTCCTTTCATCGTAACGAGGGGACTTTGGACTTTGCGGCAAGGCGCATCTTTCCTGATAAATTGTGAGATGATGCTTCTGAGTGCCTAATATATTTACCTGGAGTCAATGTGCGAGGCGGTACCCAGCCCAGATGGCGTTGGATGATTGGCATGTTTTTCAAGACGGAACAGACTTTTGGCCCGGCACAGACCCATTCACCATTCGCTTTCCAGAAACCGCCGCTCAACATGTGTTTGACGCGATCCATTGAAGCAAATTTGACAGCTATATCTCGGCTCGGGGCCTGGTGGTTGCAGAGGATTGAACATAACCGAAAAATTGCGTTGAAGCATTCGAAAACCTCTGTTGAATTTCGTATGGGTGGTCCGAAACGAATGGCATCCTCCACAATATGCGGCAGAAGGTGGAGCTTGATTTTCAGGAGAATCTTGGCTGGATCCTGATCACCAAAGGCGTCGAGGACATTTCCAATCAGGACCGTTAGATCTTTCTGTCTGGTTTTAAATAACAGGGTGTAAGAGCACAAGAACTCGACTATACCACATATTGATCCATGTCGTCGATTTCGTGGACCCAGAGCATAGCCCCTAAGGCTGAAACAGATTTAACCAATGTGAATAATTCGGGAGAGACAAGGTCGTGCATGTGGAAAACCATGGTCTGCATGAGGGTCTTGAAGTGTTTACCAATCAGACCGCATCATATAGGCCGAACGGATGGGAGGGACAGTCAGGCCATCGATGTCCGTGGATTGGAGCCTGATAACGAATAGATCGCGCTGTGCCTCGGACCATCCGGAGTGAAGGATGTACCAAACATACTTGATAATTCCGAGGAGGATTGTGTGGAGAATTTCGACGGGAGTATCACGGTTTGGATCAAGGCCTGTGGTTCTTATATGGTAAATTCTTGTATCCCAACAAATTTTGAACGTACTTACCGGATATATCAAGTAAAGGGTTCACCTTATCCCCTGGTTGATCCAATAGCCAAGCCTTGAGTTCCGCTGCGATCGAATCTGCCGTACGTCCCGAGTCGTTTGCCTTCATTTCCCGAGCTTTTTGTAACAAGATATCAATCCAGTACTGCGCGACTTTATCCTTCACACCGGTAGCAGTTTGCAATCGGAGTATCGGAGCTTCAATACCATACATGGCTAGATTGATTTGTTCTTCGAGTGTCTTCTTAGTTTCTGCAGCAAGACGAGGAATTCCGGCCTGCATATGACCAATAAAATCAGAAGGAACCAAAAAACTGGACGAGCTCTGCGTGTCTCACATAGTGCATAAGGGGCGTAGGCAGCATCAACTGCAACATTAGTATATGCCATATCATCATCGAGTTCATCCTCTAAATCATCTAATTCTAGAGGAATTTCAGCACGAAGTCCGGAAAATTGCAAGCATTGATACAAACCTAAATCGTTGAACCCGTTGACCAACCATACCGGGGAGGGTTATATCGTCTTCATCTTCATTTTGTTCTGAATGTGAAAGGATTTTCTCCACCTCCGCTCTCAAACGGTTGCGCTCCTCATGCGGATCAAGCAAGGTCATGCCTATCGGAATGACAGGGGCGGCTAGTCCTGCGGCAGCGAAATCATCGTAACTTGGGCTCCAAGAGTCGTCGTCCTCTGCCTGGAACATCGCAGGTAGTGGAATACTCGGTGCTTGTGGCCCCGAATCGATTTGACGAACTTCGGGACCAGAGTAAGCTTCTCGAAGTTTACGGGCATTTTCTGCAAGTTCTGCGGTCTTCTGTGCTTTACTCTGACAATGTGCTTCATGTATCCCGGACCGTAAGTGGTTAGCAAGGGATCCTTTGTGAATCCATTTGCCAAAGTTCGTGGGATCTCCCTCTTTGCAGATGAGGCAGCGGACATCTTTGGTAATAGCATCCTGCTCGACAACTGGATTCATTTAGTAATGCTCGTGGATATATGTGCCCCGGAAACTCACACTCAGGCAGCTCTCTGTTTTTGCGACCCATCGTGGAGCAGAAGAGAGAGAGGTAAGAGGCCCAAGCGTCTGTGTCCCTATTGTGTTTCCGAATTCAGCCACTCAGGGGTCAGCTTCAAAGTACTCGATTATTTTGAGTCAACACAGCGAGGGCTGAGCAAGACAAAAAGTTTGTAAGGTTCTCAGTTCAGAGGGGGGTCATTAAAGCAGGAAGCGAGAATCTGTTTGCATAGTATATCGGTTCGCTGGTGGACGGAATCAAAGCCACCAATGATGGCGTGACAAACCTGACACCTACTCTTCCTCTTTCCTTTTTGGTTCACGCCCACCGAAGCACAATGCATGCCACCGCGCTGAAGACATATAAGATCATCTGAACGTCTCCAATGCCTCATTTCTTCCCTCTCTTCGTACCCCATGTCGCACACCTTCGTTTCCGCCAACATTGATCCTCAACTCGGTGGCGGCGATCCTGCTGCCCTGATGTTGCGACGGCTACGCGAACATGCCAGTACCCCCGCCACGCCTGGTCCCTCCGAGTCTCCTGGACCCAGTGGAGACGACAAGATGGACCAAGACCAAGACACCAACCCTCCTCCGCCACATTCGGCTTTCAACTTTGCACCACAAATCCCGTCGCTGACTGCCTTCGGTAATCTCGTCAAACGCCAGGTCACTTTGAGCGACAAATCGACGGTGGCATTTGACCAGTTCTGCCAGGTATCATGCCAACAGTGTCCTCATATACTCTCGTTGATCTTTTCCCATCCCAGAACCGGTCGCCCGAAGAGCGTTCTGTCCTTCTACTTGCCCATGTCCTGGAGTTGCTCGACCTCGCCCGAAAGAACGAGAAAGCGGAGCTTTGGGTCATCACTCCAACTCTTTCAGTACGTAGCATCTTGCGGCTTCTTAACTCCTGCTCATCATCGTCAACAATGCCACAGAAAAAGATCAACTCGTACACGCAAGCTTTCATGTACTCGCCCACCATTACTGCTTACCGTGGCCTGAGCATGGCCGAACACCTCTTGGTCTGTGATTCATGCTTGGGCTACCCTTTTAATATACTAATACACTACGAGCTTAGAAGGCCATGCGCGACAGCAACCTTGCAGAACTTCCCGCTGAGGAAGAGACCTCTCATTGCGAGATGGTGCTTTCCAAGATACCGCGACAAGGGCACGCAGTATCGGAATATCCTAAAGACTGCAGTGCGTCATTCTTGAGTGTTTCCCTCTACTATCTTTGACACAGTCCGTGCTTATAGGTCAAGGAGTCGCTCGAGACCGACTCAGACACCGAGAATATCGCAGCATTGGCCGACAAGCTTCTTCGTGGTACCAAAGTCAAAGCCACTGTACAATTTTACATCCGGCTTGCATTCATCGTATGTGCTGTCTTCTATTTTGTTCTCGACTAACTTCTGCTCAGCGCTTCGTCATGACCGACTACCCTTGGCTCACCGAAGAGACCTTCTGGCTCAATCATCAAACGGATCATAAAATTGTGACATTTGATCGAGGAAAGAACATTTTGTTGTGCAAGAACCACTCAATAAATTATTGTTTTCTTACAGATTCAGATGCAGCTCAACGATTGCGCTATTTTTCATATTTTTCCCACGATATTTAAGGGGCCGCCAAAAGTTTGGACCCTCCTGGATACTAAATGCGCTTTTCCGGAGGAATGGCTCGACAGAATTACTTAATTTATAGCGCAATCGAGAGCTCTAGACGAGATCTATCGAATGAAACATTCATCTCGGCTAAAAAACTCGACTTTCGTTTTGGTGGACTTTGTTTGTCCACAACTGTAATCCTTAGGTTCGGAACAAGCCGTCTTTCCTCGTGACATGCACGTGCTTCGAAGGGCATTCTGAGAAGGGGCTTGTGCCAAGATCAAGAAAAAGGGCAATGTGTTCTGCACGTCCTCCCGACTCGGGAACCGCGTAAATTACTTAGGACTTTTGATACAGTCTGTAGATAAGAAGTTTGAAAGTGTTTCCCTCGACTCAGAATGTCTTTTGGACTCCGAGACATTTCACAAAGCCGCGGCCAATGTAGGCTTTTCACACGGAGCGTCGCTTTGTAAATGCTTCGATAAAATCATTTCTTTTAACGATAAAAAGAAGATCCGAGGCGACAGAACGCTAGCACATATGTTTAACGTTCCGAAAGAGCTTTATTTGAGGTCGGGATGACCAGAAATGCGCGCGTGAGGTGAGGACGGAAATTGGCCTAATTTGGACTGATTTGTCATTGACGCGTCGCGTCCCTCCGGCTTCCTCTACCTTCACACAAACATTATTTGAGAGCTCTCTGCACTAAAACATGTCAAGTATCCCGACACCTACGCCCCCGACACCTCGAACACCACGCCGTCGCCCGTTTTCACCGGTTGCATCCCGGTCACCCGGCACTCCTCGAAAACGTGTCCCTCCGCGCTCGACACGTCTCCAGGGTATCAAGGAATGGAAACACATGTTTGAAGAGACCCGGAGGATGATTGTAGCCAAGCTAAAGCTCACCTACACGCCCGACGACTGGCAAATTCATCTCATTATCCGAATTCTGCGCGGATTTGACTCAATCTTCCCTTGCTGGGACAGGCTATGGAAAAAGTCTAATTTTTGAGGCTGTCGCCGTTCTGGGAGGAAGGAAAAAAGTCACCATTGTTATATGCCCTCTCAAGGCCCCTGAGGCAGACAGGTACATATATTATTGCGAAGACTTGCTGGGATACTGAAATCTAATTTCGCTTCTTTACAGGTCAAGCAGGCCGGTGAAAAGGGTATCAGCGCGATTGAAATCAATGAAGACAACGCCAACGATCCCACCGTATGGAGAAAGGCGGAGAAGAGTGCTCAGCTTGTCTACATATCGCCCGAGATGGCACTTTCCGACCATTTCGGGAGATTGTGGATGGATGCAAAATTTCGGTATCCAGTGCAGGAGCTGGCGGGTCGAAATGGACAGGAAAACCATCAGCGAGAAGACAAGGCTTCGAGAGGGAGCTCCCGGAGGCCCTTCAGTTCATCCCGGGTGAATTTGGGTTGCCAGTAGTCATTGTCATACTGGAGAGTAGCCAGGTTGGAAGTAAGGTGTGCAGGAATACAGGAGTTGTGGTTGAGGAGCGAGGTACGCGCAAGACAGTAATTTTTCAAATGGTCGCGTCACACTTGGTCACTAATGAAACGCGTCGCGTCACGCTGCCCGATTCGGCCACGAAACTTGTAGCGCGTTTTCTGAATGACGAGAGATGGTATGGACTCAATTCTTGCTGATAGATATTCTCAAAATAATATTGTGAGTTGATCGAGCCCATAGAACCTGAGGATTTCAAAAGAAATGTGGTCGGTTTGCTGGTAATTGATGGGGCAACTGGTCGCTCAAAGTCAGGATATAAAATGGGAATGGCAACATGTCCTGCCAAACTAAATAGCTAGTCATATGCACTACCATCGAATGAACAAAAAAATTGTTTACACTAAGGGAATCGGTCTCGAAATGGGGGAGAAATCCGTCCGAGAACACATGCCTTGTTTTCACGAGTTTGGACCAAGCCTCTCTCCGAGAATCGCCGGCTTGCCGGCGCGGAGACAGGCTTGCTCCGAACCTATGTAATCCTATACATGAAAACAAGACTTTGACAGGAAGTCACGCGTTTTTTCCTTATACGGACGTCTTCACGTGTTGTCGGCGTTAGTCGGCGTTATCGGCCTTTCGGTTTGGGGTCTTTGAGTGGCGGGTTTCTTTTTTGGAGATCGTACTTAGAATCCTTGAAGCAACCTTTCGAAGGCGGGTTTTTTCGTACATACTGCGGGTCAAATACTATTGGCAGCCCGAGGAGGAAAATTTCCCTCGAGCTAACCTCCCGTGTTCCCTGTGTGTGTGTGTGTATGCCAAGTCCTTCTTCACGTGATCTCTTGCCGCAAATTTTCGAAGGACCGATGATTACCCTAATATAGGTCGGATCCCAAAGTCCGGACAAAATTTCAGAAAATCTTTGAGCAAAAAACACAGAAAATGACCGCTTTGCGGAGAAAACGATTTCCGCAGTCCCAGAAAGCGTGGGAAATTTTGAAAAGTCCGGAC
This sequence comes from Mycena galericulata, assembly GCA_029289565.1. Classification (NCBI taxonomy): domain Eukaryota; kingdom Fungi; phylum Basidiomycota; class Agaricomycetes; order Agaricales; family Mycenaceae; genus Mycena; species Mycena galericulata. The sequence goes on along the minus strand of JARKIA010000008.1, from coordinate 1,390,826 downwards.
AAAAGTCAGATTGAGGCCGATTTTCCGGATCCGACCTATATTGAGGTAATCATCGGTCCTATTTTCGACCGTCGCGTCCATTTACCCTGCGTCCGTCGTCTGCGAGGTACACACCAAACCTCTTTTCGGTTATACATGGTACTGAAACAAGTATTAGTGCCTGCTCCCCTCCCCATTTCATCCATTTGGTCTGTCTGGCTTAGTGATGTTCTGGCTTTGGCCTCAGGCCAAAAAGCCATGGCTTTTTGGCTTTGGTACCAAGGCCAAAGCCAAGCCAAAATCTTGGCCTGATGGGGCTTTTGGCCTGGCCTGACCCTCTCTTAAGCCAAAGCCAAGCCAAAAAGCCAAGGCTTCTGGACCACCTCTGTGTGCAGTAAGATTGTCAATAAAATCTCGATAAAAACACTCACCCAGACTCCATAGATATAACTCCATCGGTTGTTCCACCATTCAGAGCTGCGATGAAGTGCCATATCACAGACTCGCCCTCAAATGGTCCACAGAAGGTGTAGATTCAGCGAAACAAAGATTTCAACATCCATTCTAGAAGATCTGTGAGCCGTTTTGGTTGTACCTAATAAGATACTAATGAGGTTGGAACCTCTCTAGCCCTCAAGAATTTTATCCGCACACTCCACACCTTTGTTCTTGTGCAGGTATAAATTTGATGAAAAGCCATGGCTCAGGCCAAAGCCAGGCCAAGCCAAGCCAAGGCCAATTATTTTGGCCTGGCCTGGAATTTCGGCAAGCCAAAGCCACTCCAAGCCGGGCCAAAGCCATGGCTTTCAGGCCAAGCCAAAGCCAGAACATCACTAGGACTCTGGCTCAAGCCTTCTCTTTTTTTTTTGTATGTCTATTCTTATACTATTCCCGCAATTGACTCATCATCTGACTCCTTTCGCAGGATATTCTCTGAGGTCCTATTCAGATTTTGTATGATTCCATCCCATCCCCAGTAATCTCCCTTGCTGACCTGGCTAATTCAGATTTGGCTCTGTCTTGGGTTTGCTTTCTTTGCCTCCATTCAACTATCTTCACTAATTAACTCCATTCCTTGCACAGATTATTGTTTTTATTTATCATTTATTTCTGATTCCCAGAGCAGGGGTTGAGCGCCCGGGTGAGCATTTCATCATTCAGATTGTACTGCGCATAGCATCTGGGAGATCAGTGGAGGAAAGCTGCGAGCTGCTTAAGTTCCTACTACCTGGCCTCCCCGTAGTAAGGGGTGTTACGCCGGTTTCAAAGTTCTTGGAACCTCTAAGCAGCTGCAGTATTGCACGGAGATTGGGTGGCGGGGCATTCATTTGCCAACGGACAAATCAATTTTGTCTGTTGCAGTTGCCACCCCTTTCGTTTAAGAAAGACTCTCCTTAATTGCAATCTGTAGACGGCTATTCCCCTCCTTCACTGTGATCCTGGGGGCTATCGGGTACCATATCGGTGTGAAATCCTTACATCGTGGGCGCTCTTCCTGTCTGTATCTGCTACACAAAATAGCACTGTTACACCACCAACAACTCCCCAACGCCATAGTGCTGCTGCTCGGGCCCGTGAACGTGAACAAAGACTTCTTGGCAGTCCATCACATGCACATCATGAGCAGCGAAATAATCCACGCCCTACTATTGAACCGTTCTCTCTCTCCCCTAATCGTGTCTATCAACCATGCTACCGCCCTGTCATCCCACCCAGACCTCACCACATGACATCAGATCAGATTGAGGCAGCTCGCCGACGCTTGGCTGAGCTTAACCAGCCCAATGTGTTCAATCCACAGTGCAATCCTCCCATCCGCCGTCCTCCTGCTCTCACTGCTGAAGAGCTTGAAGCAGCCCGTCTGCGCATAGCAGATTCCAAGAGCAGACAGACCAACGGCGTTACAATGTTCCCACTGCAAACGAAGTGGCTGTCATTCTTCCTGGGGATGGATCTGTTGTGACCGATTATCGGGACATCATTTTACGACTTCGCAGTGGGCCATTGCGCCGCATATACGAGACAAATCCTGCATATCAGCCACTGCTATATGTTCTTCTCTTTCCCCGGGGTGAACATGGTTGGCATCCCAAGATCCCTTACAGTGCAGCACACAATGGCGAAGATGATGTTGATCTTCTTGAGGATGAATTTCGTGAACCTGGGGAGGAACAGAACCGGAGATCCAACACACGAAGTACAGTCTCTTTGCTGGAATACTTTGCATTCCGTCTACATCCATGTCCAACCGATTCGCTTCACCTCTTCAGGGCAGGCAATTTGCTTCAGTTTATTGTTGATGCATGGGCAGCCACAGACCAGTCTAGGCTTTCTTGGCTCCGAAACAATCAGAGCAAACTTCGGGTTGATGTTTACAAGGGATTAGTTGATGCAGTAGCCCGTGATGGTGAGGGTGCAAATTTGGCAAACATGGGACAGCGCTTCATCCTGCCTTCGTCCTATATTGGTGGATCACGGTTCATGTTCCAGTTGTACCAGGACTCTCTGGCACTGGCACGATTTTTTGGGAAACCAGACTTCTTTCTCACCATGACTGCCGATCCCAACTGGCCAGAATTCAAGGCGGAACTCCTTCCAGCACAGACACCTTCAGACAGGCCTGATTTAGTTGCCCGTGTCTTCCGAGAGAAAGTTCGGGTCCTCCTGAGGCGAATCAAAGAGGGTGCCTTTGGACAGTGCAGTGGATTTGTATACAGTATTGAATTCCAGAAACGCGGCCTGCCCCATATCCATATACTGCTATTTCTCGCAGAATTTTGCTCCGATTGGCCTCAAATAACTTTTATATGCCTACTCTGTCTTGTTACTCAACGTAGGGACTGGTTACGAGTCTAGATGGATTGTTCCATACTCTCCATCCATGCTTTTGGAATTCCTCTGCCATGCCAATCTTGAATGTTGCATCTCTGTAAAAGCAACCAAATACATCCACAAATATGTATTCAAGGGCCACGACCGTGGAACATTGACCTTAGGAGAGGAAAAAGACGAGATTAAGCTCTACCTCGACAGCCGTTATGTCTCTTCTTGCGAAGCAATCTGGCGCCTTTTCCGATATGAGATGCATCAGGAGTACCCCAACGTTGTTAGGCTCCAAGTTCACCTCCCTGATGAGCAGGCAGTGGTTTATGATGACGATGCTGATGCTCTGGATGTTATTGACCGTGCGGCCAGCAAGGATACCACATTGACTGTCTTCTTCAAGGCAAATGCTGAAAATTTACCCCATGCACGCAACTGTCTTTACCAGGAGTTTCCTCAGCATTTTGTCTTTGAGAAAACTAAAGTGCGGCAGGCCTGGAAAGTTCGGCAGCGAGGTTTTGCAGTTGGGAGAATTGAGATGACCGGCCGGTCCACTTGGGAAATGTGTGATTCCTTCAGAATAAGGTCCTTCTGCCGGCCACTCTAGTCAATCATCAATCTAGTCCTCTGGTATTCCTTCACTCTTGAGATATAATTCAACTAACCCAACAATAATCCAAGTCCAACAGAGACGAGCTAGAGTTGGCCCGCCCAGCTGTTGCTGGATCACTGATGAGCCGCCTGCTGATGGATCGTACTGCCAAGAGAATGTGACTCATGCAAGGCCTTCGTAATACTATATTAGCAATACGGGCCTCCGGCGGTCCAATATCCGATCATCTCATCTGATTCATTCTGATTCTGTACCTGAGGTCCCGCCATACACTGGCGATGGCCCGCCGTTCAGATAAGCAGCCCGGCAGCCTGACTCTCAACTCTAATCATTCATAATTGTAACAAGCCTGGCGACTGCGTCAAATGAAGTACCGTAAAACTTGAAAGTTCATCTAATCCAATAAATCTTGAACTCACTCAATAAAGAGACTAATGGTGGCCCGCTGGGTCGGTTCAACGAGTAGAATAGACTTTAGTAGTCTTAATTCAACCCCGGAGGCCGGGCACAGCCACAGGAATCGCCCGCCAGCTTCACAAGTCAGTTCCGACTTTGTGATATAAGTCTCATATAATCTTCTATTCTGGCTCGGGCCTCCCGCCGGGTTAATAGCTTGTGAGCTGTTAGTGGCTGTACACTCATCGGAATTAGGCGGCTCGCATGGGTTCGATCCCTCATAACATATCAGCCTAACTTCTCCGACAGTACTGAAAAAAAAAAGAAAACAGAAAGACGATACAAAAAAGGGCAGAACTCCCGCAGCGCGCCAGATGCAAGTCAGCTGTCCTCATCTTCCTTCACTTGTCCAACATAGACTGTGCAGGTTTGTGTTTGTAAGCCGCCCTTTCGCCCGAACAGATGCACAACAGAGATGACTTACGCCGGATACAAATGCTTCAAACCCAGACCGTACAGCTGGCATCCTGTGTTCTCAAATGTCCAGCCTTGCGCATTGAGGCTGCGTGGAAGATGCTCATATCCATAACGCTGCCTTATGTCGTACCACTCGGGGATCTCGTAAATCGTCGAGTAGGGGCACCCATATGCTCCGGTGTCGTTCGGACATTCGGATGATAAACATTCGGAGCACAGCTGTGTATTCACCATGTGGTTGGCATTCTCGGAGGGCTGAAAATAATGCCAAATTAATGGCACAAAAATGGCAGGAAACTCACTCACGAACACGAAGGGAAGATGTGAGTGAGTATCTTCAGATATGCAGACGGCCACGGTCCAAGCTAGAATCCTGTTAAAAGTTTCCTCCTGCGATGGGTGCATCATCATGGTGGGTGTGAAACGTTGGGTCTTCCGGATCCGGATACCGTTGTGGTATTGAGGAATCATAAAGCAACATCCGAAATAAGAAGTTAACTTATATATGATATATGTAGTGATGAATTCAATCGATCAATCATTACCGGCCTTTTGTTTGGTGCATCCCTATTGAGACATTCCCTTCATGTGCTCTCTCTTCTCCAGTCTCAGTATGCACATCAACGTTCAATTCTGGAATCAAAAGAAAAAGATTCCAGCCCATGGGTTCGATCCCTGATGTTGGTATTTTTTTTTTCGGGGCGTACATAGATAGCATTTACCCGGAAATAGATTTGAGCACTATAGATACAATGAGGTTTGCAGATATCAGGCAGATATCTTCACATGCCTTGGCATGGTTGCCTGAACGCAAAAACCTTTTTTTTAACCATGGCCCTCAACTACTTTGATGTGTAATGAAGGAAGCATGCCCATGAGGACGTCGACGTACATGTTGTTTGCTGGGATTTTATCACAATGTGATCAGAGAAATGTGAAAATAACAATACAGTGTGCAGAAAGACTTACAATACAAGTCACCAATCCAGTGTGTAGGCCAGGAAGACATTCAGTCGTCCGCAATAGAGTATATAACCCCTACCACGTTGCGTGTGATATCCTCCCTCACATAGACAAATAGTCTGACCCCTTGGACTGAATAAACCCTTCAGGCTCTGCCTTCCGCCCTGTCTCGATCCCGTCATGGTACCATGAAGACCCATCTGGATCTATAATCCGACAGGTAAAGTGCAAGTTTCCCTCATAAATTGCGGCTCGCAGTTCATACCTTTGACACTCATTATTAACTATCACATTGAGAGCAGGATCTATGTTTATTGTGTTGTCAGACAACGAAAAATATAGCAAAGGTGGAGGCCGGTCAATGGTTGTACGATACAGACAATACCACCCCTGCCAAATGCAGATCACGTGCACATAACTCTGCCAAACAAAGCCACCGTTTTCGCTTTCCCTTTCGTCGCTCCACATCGCCCGAGTGGCTACTCGACCTCCTAACCCCCGAAATTGTTAGATAGCTCACTTCTGCTCAAATACCACTTCTTTTCTCGTCAAATAATCATCCTCAACGCGACTGACTGTCCCATTATGACTGGTATCGACATATGAGCAACGCGAGAGTAGCAGAAGTATTTCTGACCACTGAATTTCGCTTCCAGGTGCAGACATTCGCTGCTCCCGATGTAAATACACCGGCCCACAGTCGTCTTTATTGATCCGACATGGGCTCCCGGTGTATCGTCGGGGTGGCTTGAAGATGGTGTGAGCGAAGAGGATGCAGAGATGGAAAGACCAGCGCTTGCGGCGAGGAAGTACAAAAGGAAAAGGACGCGAGAAAAAAAAAAGCGGGATGTCACAACACTTGCCTCCGCATCGTTCCCGCCGTTCTCCTCCATCCCGGTGTCCCCTTCCTCCACTTAGCCAGCCACTCTCGCATCCCCGCCCACCGACAACGCACACCACGCCGACGCTGGCACCAACCTCGTCAACTCCACCCGCGCTCCGCCTCCGCCTCTACAACCACTCGGGTTCCCGGCGTTCGCCTCCGTCTCGTCTACCTCTCCTCCCTCGTCTACCTCACCTTTCTCTCGGACTTTTCCTCCGCATCCCTGTCCGCCTCCCATCTCCTGCGCGTTCCGGCTTCCTCCTCCCTCCCCTCTACCTCTTCCCTCTCCTGTTCTTCTTCCTCCGCATTCCTGTCCGCCTTCCTCTCCCCTCTCTCTCCGCTGCTCTCTGCCCCTACCTCTGCGGCCGCCAACACAAGCGCTGCGTCGGCACCCGCGTCCGCGTCCCTAGGCGATGAGCCCGTATCCGACCCCGTATGAGCCCCCCGCGGACTCATAGCGGCCGTCGGTCGACCCGTATCCGTTCTCCGGTGGCCGGGCGGAGTTCGTTTACGCGGCAGTCCCGGGCCCATGGGAAGCAACACGTCGATCGACTCGCTCGACGACAGCGCGTCGTGGCAACGATCGGGTGGCCGCCCGTCGACCGCCGCGTCGTCGATCAACGCCGCGTCGCCGTCACAGGCCAACACGCCGCCGGTGCAGGACAACTCCCACGGGGAGACGACGGATATCCACCGATGTGAGTCCCGCCTCCTTTAACCCAAGCGTCGAGCCCCCGTTCACGATGCCTGCCATCGTTCCGTAGTTGCCGACCCTGGTCCTGCCCACCCCGCGCACCCGGTTTACTGAAGCCCCCATCGCAGACTCGCCTGACTTTGGCTGCGTCCCGATGAACGACCATCTCGCGCAGCATCAATACACGAAGTCCCCCGGCGGAATGTAGCTTGGACTTTTTTTCTCCGCTCTCTTCTCTCCCCCCTCCGCCATCCTCCTCCGCGTCCGTCATCCGCCTCCGGGGTCTCCCCGATTGCTGCCGTGCGTCCACCTCCGCGTCCGCGCCCGTCTCGGCCCGCCTCCGCCACCGCGCCTCCACCTCCGCGCCTCCCATCTCCAGTAGATCTCGAGTCCGCGTCCGCGGCGACCACTCCACTGCCTCTTCGCGTCCGAGTTCTCGCAGGGGCGAGTGAGTGTTCGTGTGTTATCGAGTAAGAGCCGCGCTAACATTTCGCGCAGCCGCGGGTGCAGCCAAGGCACGCTCCCGATGGGCTGGGGCAGCGGCAGCACCGCCGCCTCGCTCGCGGACGCGTGCCTCGTCTTCGTCAACGCGAAGTGGGCACCGCCCCGTCGCCTTCGTCTTCGCTGTCCCCCGTATCGAGCACCGCATCCAGCCCAGCCTCGTCGACTCGGGCGAGGGGTACATCACCGTCGACGGCAACACGGGCGACCGCATCCGCATGAATATCACGCTCTGGCACGGCGGCGAAGCGCTCATCGCCGCCACCGCCGCCGCGTGCGCGAACACGATCGTCGTGCAGCACGTCGTCGGCCCCATGCTCGTCACTGACTGACGATCTGCAGATGGTCTGCAGATGATCTGCAGATGATCTGCAGATGGGTTTAAAGGCGTCTGAAACATAAAGTCTCTTATCCAGTTTCAGGCACCTTTAAACGAGAATCTATACTTCTCATTTTATCTTCCTCTAAACCTAATTCAAAATCTAAAGTATTGACAGGGATATCGACAGGCTTGATATCTTAAGTTTTGGAACCCATTTCAGGATCGTTTATTCGTAAATTTTCTTATTGCATTTTGTCGCTGGCGAAAGGTGTTGCGATACTCAAAGTTTCGCCGACTTTTATTTGGACTTTGATAGATTAGATTAGTGATTAGATTTTGTTAAGTCCCAAATCAGATATAATAAATTAAGTTTTGGGCCGATATATTTGGTTTACCATACTTAAAGAAGTATAGCTAACTAATATGCCCATTTAATTGAGGGGCCAGCGCTGTGTATGGTCTTCGACGGATGTCACGTGAAATAATCTCAAAATCATGGGCCAGGGTAAAATCAAGGTAAAATGATGTACTCAGAGCACTGTAGAGGCACCCTGGCTTGAAGATCATTTTATCTCTTATTGAAGAACTAGGTGGAGTGAAAATCTTAGCCTCTGGCGGGCTGAATCAATTGCCGACCGATAAAAAATCAACTCAGAATGGAAGCTTGGGCACTTTTTCAGCATATTTTTGAAAGGAGCCGATGGGGCGGGTTTATATGCTGCTCAAGTTGGTGATTTAATCATCCAACTTTATTTTACATCTTGGGTGGAAAGTTTTTTTTTTTGAGCGATCTCTTTTTTTTTTCTGGTTCTCTTTTTTTTTTTTCTGTTCTCTGAATTTTCTTTTTTCGGTTTGCCAACGTTCCAACTATTTATTTTTGAAACTATTTTTGGGATGTCGGGCTTCGGGGGTCGGGCCGACGCTCGGGGAGTGATTTCTGGTGACAATGAGAGCATCCGCGTCGTGAGCGCCGTGTTCGACACTGTTTGATGTGATGAGCAAGAAATGGCGGTTGTGTGCTGGTGTTATGCAGCAACACCTATCACATCATCCCGAGCGGCGGCAGCGGCGCGCATTCCGTGCAATGCTGTGCAATGACGCGTCGGTGTATATATTTAGTCAGGCTGTGCGGGAGAGTGTAGTTGGGCCTCACAGGTTTGTAAATCACCAACTTGAGCAGCATAGGTTTACCAGTTCCCCTCGGTAGGTTTATCAACGCCCTCATATGCAACAAGATGATAATTAGGTGTGCGTCGATATTTCTGGAAAGCAAAAACAAAAATAACATAAATAAAATACAAAATAAAATAAGAAAGGAAAGCGGTAATTCTTACCAGCATTTGAAACCCATTACAGTTAAAAGGAATGCAAGTTAAGCGCATTGCATACGCTCAATCAAAGGCTTTTTAGATCCAGTTCAAAAAAGCTCAAAATAAATGTAAAAGCTCAAAACAAATGCTACCAGGCAGAATCGGGAAAATCGGTCATTCCCAGGGCTTCCAGATGCCGGGAAACGGCCTCTGTGAGCCCAGGGCTTGCCGGCCGGCACCTTCGGTCTTAATCGGTCTTAATCGGTCGTCGAGGTCAACCCTGGGAATGGCGGGGTTCCCCGGTAGCTGAACCTTTAGGACTTTGCAGCATTATCTCATTATTTTTATCCAGCAAAACAATAGACAGCAGGGGTGCTTAGATAAAGACACACTTGATAATGGCAAAGAGGAAGGTGTGATCTGGTCATAACACAAGAGCATGCAACACCCCTCAGGCTGGACACTACCTACTAACTAAGTACCCCCTCTGTAAAGTAAATCAACACTCAAAACTTAAGTGTTTTCATCTGTTTTATAAGGTAAATCGGCGGCGAGACGAGGCTCATTGCTCCAACATAAAATAAATCATGCATCTCGAGAATCTTTTTTGAGCCTGTATTCGGGCTGAGTGCCAATTTTACCAACCAAAATTCAGCCTTCGACGCGGAACAGCCGAAACAACCAGGATATGAAAGAAATGGACTCCAGGAGAAAAAAAAAGCATTTACTGATGACTTGGGTGGAGATTTTGGCCAAATTCCCTCTGCCGTAAAGTAAACTGGTAAATCAACTGGGATTTTAGATTTTGGCGGAGGTAGGTCTGGGGGCCTAGTGTGCAGCATGGCCATCAAATCCAGTAGAGAGAAGTAAATTGCAAAAGATAGCAAAGGTTAATAAAGGGAGGACATGTAGGAGAGAGCCAATGTACACTGGGATGTGCAAAGTACTAGTAGTACTTCAAAAAGTTGAGGTATCAAAATTATCATGATCTCTGTGTACATTTCCTGCCATTGTCCAGTCCCCTGCACCCCTGGAATTGGCTGCATTTTAACCAGGAATCTTGCATACAACCTTGCAGTCTAAGATGTTGTGGTTTCCGGGGCATGTTGAGTTCTTACACCGTCAGCAGGTGCAGACTGCTCACTTCCAGATGGTTGTATTTGAGATAATGTGGGGTTAGTCAAAAAATTGAGTGCTCCCAACAGTATTTTCATGATTTATGTAAGAGCACAAATTTTTGAGGTTAGCCAACCGACCTGCGAAGAACAGCTGATCGGAACATTAACATTGTCCGGGCCCAATTCTCACGTCAACGGATATTGGCCCGAACATGAAGCAGAAATGACTAATAGCTAAGATAGAACCAAGTGAATGTCTTCAGTGAAATATGATAGCCCACAGGCAGACAAATCAGTAAGAAGGTTGGCAACAAAGTAGTTACACTTGAATTGCTTGTTTCCAGTTTCCTCACTTGCTTTCAATTTTTTTGGTGGTTATGACTAATTCTCCATGACAAACAGATCAAAAATGACGTGGGATTAGGCCTCTTCGAGGCGGGTGCTGAACCTTTAGGATGGGATACATAGACGAGATGTCGCCTTCAATTCAGGTTTCAATCCTGGTGATGTTTGGGATCACCCATGGCTTAGGCAGGCTCAGCAGAAATTATGGTTCAACCTGTTGAATATGGACCAGGTAGAGTTTCGGAGCATACCTGTGGTTTGCATAACATTCATGAGACTCTCCCATACCTCAAAATTGGACCAGGACTCTTTTCAAAAAAAAAAATACCCCCAAGCCCAGGCTCAGGCCTGAACCCCGCACACTGTCCCAGGGCTCGGGCTTGGAAAATCCGAAACCCAAGCCGGGGCTTGCTGGCCAAGCCAAGCCCTGAACATCACTTTTTCTCCCATATTCTTGGTCATTGTAGAACAATACTTGTGGAGAGCAAGAGCTTTTTATGTACAGTAATTGCGATGAATCACACCCATTGGGAGAAACCACCTGGCCAACTCAGGACAAATTGAGATTTTGAATTTTGTGATTTTAGACTACTATTAGCCAAAGTCATTCTTGACCACTGTGTATATTATGCAGAGTCTGCATTAGATTTGAGAAATAAGAGAAGCTTCTGAACAGAGATGGATCAAAGCTCGTGTCACAGAGTGCTCATGCCCTTTTGCTTTCACTGAGGTCTGGCAGTCATGTTATGGTTGGAATCATTTTTTCATGATACATGACATTGCATAACCAGAAATGTTGGTTTTTTGGGTGCGCGTAAGAATAAGCTGTTAGGCTTAGAGCAACGAAGAAACACAGAGGGGTTTCAGTTGACTAAAGCTAGGGCATTGCCTGGCAAATGGATGCCCTTGCCAGTAGATTTCTCCGGTATTTATACTACAGTACAAGTAATCTAGAATATTCTACAATGTTCAACAATGTTTACTAAGGAGCAACAAACGGACCCCCTTGCCAGTAGATTTTTCGGGTATTTATACTAAGGTACAAGTAATCTAAAATATTCTACAATGTTCAATAATGTTTACTAAGGAGCAACCTAGAAGGTTCTCCAGCTGACTGGTTGCATACACAGATTCTCAACAAGAAAGTGTTTTTCACTTGCAAGCCAAGGTTCATCAGAACAGCCTGACCAATCAAATTATCATTAGTTGCACACTCCTCTGGAAATTCCTGCATACAGCTGAGTGTTTTTTTTGTTGCAATATTTACATCCAAAGAGGATTCATTCTATCCGGCAGGTGCACCTATATAATTATTGCCCCTTCCAGGCACAAGCAAATGTTAGACGGGGATCACGGGAGGCAATCTCTCTTGGTTCTTGCCTATCCACGTTGTGCCTTCCTGTTCTCTCCTTACTGCTTATGGTATATTGTGAGTAAACTTAAAAATCCCTCTCAATAGACTCATGGTGGGCCCAACAGGCTTTCTCGGGCCTTCCCGTGCTATTAATGCAAAGAAAAGTGTCTCAAACATTACTATGTACCAGGCTTTCCATGAAATAAAAAAAAATGTAGGTGGTCAAATCAAGTACATTATCCCAATTACATAAAACTTTTAAAAGAGTAATATACCACCATCAGTCTGCCTAAGGTGCTTGACGCACCTCAGAAACACATCCTTGAGCATACCCCCTTTGCGGCACGTGGTCGTGTCACCGCGGATCAGGAACTCTCTCACATCAACGGATACTGGCCCGAACATGAAGCAGAAATGACTAATAACGGAAAATTGAACTTGTGAATTTCTTTGGTTTCAGAGGATGAAATGTGCTCGTACTCAAGAAATCAAGTGGATATTAAGTTGAAAAACACCTTGATTTATCTCTATGTCTTGCCCCATTTTCTCTAGATTTTATTTCTGCGATGACCAATTGGTGCTGACGAAATGTTATTTGTACTTGTAGCAGAAAATGGAACAAAACACATCTTCTCCTGGGTAGCCAAACCTAAAGGTTCAGCAATGATGCACAAAATCGAAGTTCCCCTGGGTAGCCAAACCTAAAGGTTCAGCAATCATGTCACGCTGGCTGGGCGTTCCGATCACCTACAAAAGCCACTGATTGGCGGCAAATTGGCAGTTGGAACACAAAAATTGGTTGGTTTCGGCTTATGGGTATTTCTTGGAGCAGTTTGGGGCAAAAAATAGACAAAAATTTTGTTCATCAGCTCAAGAAAAGTGAAACACCGTGGGAAAATTCGGTTTCAAGGCATAAATCGACGTTTTTCGTTGAGCTGGTTCCGGGAAAAATAATGATAAAATCTACAAAAATCTTCCCGCCGGTGCCGGCGGCTATCAGAGAAGTGCCTGGGTGCACTGTAACTATTACCCCAGCTGGCATGTTCTTTCACGGCATTACGATTCATAGTAAAACTGGCCGGGCTTCAGAAGCCCGGCCAGTTTTACTATTGAAGGCTTATGGCTTATGTCTGTTGTCGAGGAGATTTTATGAAGTTTTATCAAGAGGAGAAAGAGAGAGAAAAAAGAGAAAAGGGAGGGAGATTGTAGCATACCTTGTACACACTATAGACTACTCTTCCTGGCTCAATTTCGTGCGGGAGCCCACCGGAACAACGAAGAGCGCCAGATATCAAGTGGGTGGTGATGCGTAGAAATCAAGTTATGTCGAATGGGGACGACTGCCGAAACGAGTTAAGCCCCAGCGAATGAAAATCAAGATATATTTGGCCGACTTCGGAGACGGATTCGGACAAGTCACACGTCACGCCTCAGACTTTCTGCCGCTTTAACCTCGAACTTCCCGAAACCGACCTGTTCCTTGGTGAAAATTCCCCCCAGAAGACTTTCGGCTGCTGCTCTCAGGACCAATTCTCCCGATTGTATCAAAAGTCTTGTCGGGAATCCGAGTCGATCGTCTCGAGGAACCTCTCGGAGGCTTTGAGAGGGCCCGGGCCTGAACGAAGGCATTTGAAGGGAACAACAACTCGAATTTCATGACGGGAAGGGCGGTCAAACAAGAGGGGCAGCGTACATTGTGATGCCATCGACAGCGGGTCGGGGCAGGTGAGCGCAACCTGGACCGTAACAGAGGGGGAGGGCCTATTTTACCAGCTCATTTTGGGCTCGAAAGATTTCGGGTTAATTAGCAGCTAATTAGCAAGGCTAATTAGCCGAGGTAAATTTCAGACACCTATTTCCCGCCACACTAGTAGCGATCCTAGTCGCTGGGAGGTGTGTTTGCAATTTGTTTTTTCATCCCTTTGCGTAGCGGTGGGGCGGCGCGCCCCTGGTGGATGCATGGGCGGATGTGCAGGTGTGGGGGAAACAGAGACGTTGAAGGGTGATGGGTAGGGCAGAATTGTCTGCACAGATTCAAGGTGCGTGGATACACCTCAATCTCCCCACCTCACCTATTGACCCTTCAAATTACTCACCCGTAGCACGCCACCACCGCCTATCTCGACTCAACGCCGCCCCTACCGACTTCCTTCGCCCACTTTAAGCCATAAGCAAACCTTAGCTCAATTCATTTCAATCTCACGCAAGCTCTCAAGATCCCACAAACAAATAAGACGTCGACTCATTAGAAAAGGTCTTGTATTGCAGGTCATATCGTAGGTACAGGGGGAGGGCGGGAGGAGCGGGCACGGGGTCAGCGAGGGCGCTGGCAACGCGTATGGTGGCACATTCACCGATGGCATCAATCCCACCACGGCGATGTACGCGCAACGATGAAGATGACGGGGAGGTGGGCATCCAGTGCAGGCGTGGGCAAAGGGACCCGGCGTTGACGTTAGCGTTGACGTGGACTGGCGGGTACGGGCACGAAGGAAAGGGAAAGGGTGGAGGCGGGGCACACCATGGTCGTTGCAGCGTTGCGCGTTCGTGTTCGGTCGCGGCAGCATCGGGCGTGCACGCGTGAGCGCTTGGGCACGCGAGTCTCATCGTGCGGGAAATGAAGTAGGGTATCGATTCAAAGCATAGCTAATAGTAGACTGGTGTATCGACAACGATAAAATCTTTCAAACCCGCTTTCGATGCCGTTTGCGGGTCGCCTGCTCAAAACGGAGTTCCCGATGGCTCGGCTGGTTCTTGTGCTCGCACTTCTCCCGTCCACCCCTCCCTTTGCACGTCTCCTCCAGTCCGCAGTTAGCATGAGCGCAGAGGGCAGGGAGGTAACTTCCCAAGAATTTCTACAACCAGCTTCTGAAACTGCAGGCGTGGTTCTGCCTCGCAAATGACAACATGAAACTCAGGTAAGTATTTAGTCCGCACGTTGACTATGCTTCAGAGACGCTCCCGATCCCTATCGATGTTTCCTCCTCCGAGAGCGACACGAGGCGGAATATTCCCCTCTTTCACGAACGCGTTCCGTTTTTGCGCCAGAATCTGAAGCCGCGCCGCCCTTGAGTTATTCTGCCATAGTCGCCGGGCTTCACACGTATCTGGAGATCAAGTCAATTATGGCCGGGCTTCTCGGAGACACTGCACAACACCGCGCTGCCCGCTTGGGTTTCGGACCTCCATCCAACCGTGCTTTCTTGGCCGGACGCGCCATTTCCATTAACTCGTAGTCGCCATCATTCATGCCTGGTAGGCGTGAATGCGAGGATGGTCTGTTGGAGCTCTGGTTGCGGGAGCGGTTGTTCCTCAAGTTGAACAGGAGGAGGTTCGATATTTGGGACTGCAGCAATCGCTGCCTGGATGGTGCATTCAGTTGACAACTGCTGGCGCATCACCGTAGGGTTGAACGAGGACATGTCAACACCAACGAATGCTGCGAGAAAATGAGTAACTATGTGCTCAGGTTGGTAAGCACCTACGATCTGCGTCATAGTTGACTTCAACAGTTTCGTGGGTGATTGCAGGGAGAACGACGGCCTTGCGAGATGGATCACGAAGGAGTTCATGGATCGCCTCAAGCGCGGCAACATTCTCCCCCATGTTCAGCGTTGCCCGGGCAGTTTTCCACTGGATCGACTTCTTGTGGTGGCGTTCAAGCTGCTCCGGAAGCTTGAAATATATTCGTTTGCTTGAGTCGAGTTCGGTGGGCGACTGTTAGCGCTCTGATCACGGAAAACTCCGTTCCGGCCCGATCAACCAAACACGAACACACGCGACTTTCAACGCGCTCAATTCACGCGTTCTCCTTGCGGCATATTCCTCCGACGTGTTCCCCTCTTGTCCCCCTGTTCTCACACTCTCCGCATTTGTCTCGGAATTAATTCCGCAGCTTACTGAGACTCGTACAGCCTCGCGGAGCTTGATTCGGATCCACATTACTTTCCGGTATAAATACTGCACCCCCATGTACTTTACAACAGATTTTATATATCGCTTTTCACTCCAGTTTTCGTATGCCGCCGTCTTGAGCCTTCGTCGTCGCTCATGCCCGCTCTCGCGCTTGTCTTGTCCTTCGTCGTTCACCTCGCGCTCCTCGCCTCATATTGTATCGTCCCCGTCGCTGCTCGCCGTCTCGCCAACACATCTTTATATGATGTTCCCTCTTTCACATCCATTTCCCACCAGTCGAGCACTGAGGATGGATTGACCACCTCGCACACACATCGTCTCACGGCTGTTCTCGGAGTGTTGAGCCTGGTATATTATTTATCAGCTCGCGCTCTCAGGCGTGCCGTCTGCGTATCATTTTGGAGCCCACCGCGAGGGGTCTCAACCATTGCGTCAGGCTCGTCTCGCACCTTCCCTCATACCTCGCCTCCCAATTATTTTCCATTGCATTCTTCGCCACAACCTTCGCCTACGCCGCCGCTCGCACCCTCGCCGACGCTATCCGATGTCGCACAGCCACCATCCCCAGTTCTCCCGCCGACTCCGCCGCTGCCCCCAATGCCCGCTCGTAATGATCGCATAGCCCCCGCGTTCAATTCGCAGCATCCCCGAGAACTCCGCAGATATTTTTCCGACCTCGACTTTTTATTTTCACGCTCTAGTATCACCGCCGACTCCGAGAAGAAATACCACGCGACTCGTTTCTTATCCCTCGACGACCAGGACCTTTGGGAGTCCATCCCCGAGTTCGCCGACGACGCCGCTTCATTCCCCCAGTTCACCGCCGCGATATCTCGACTAGTGCTGGGTCTGGATGGTTTAATACGTTGTATAATACGAGAGGGTCCAGCACGCTGCTGGTCTAGAATGGAGGGCTTGTATAATACAATAAATACCGGCGCCGCCGGCCCGAAATTTTCGACGTATTAAATGTATTATACGTGTACTAGTCGCTACCCGTGAATAAATTCACGGGCTGATATCACTTGTATGCTCAGACTTGGTGCATTCTCCTTCTTTTCTCGAGAGCTGTTGCCCAGGAAAGGTGATTTCAAATAAACATTATATTCTCCTTGCCTGTCAAGCTTGTTTTCCCAGTAAAGGTCATTTCTCAAAATGTTTTGCCTGGTCACCCACCCCACTCACAGTCATTTTTTGAACCCAGTCTAGACTCTTGGTCTAGTTGCAGCCAAATTAAGTTGCATCGCGTGGCAGCCTAGAGTTGGGGCAGTGGGGGTTGATTCAGCACTTATTTGGTGCTCAGTGTACCCGTGAATAAATTCACAGACTTGTACATCATTCAGATTACCTTTCCCTTTGGCTGTTTATCCAGTATGGCTTGTTTCCCCAGTAAAGGTTGTTTCACGGCAAATGCTCCTACCCAGCAAAGGTTGTGGGATGTCACGGTCGGTTGACAAAGGTTGTCTTACAGTAACTTGCTGATACAATAAACACATTGTCGCACGTCCGAGATGCCCGGGGCCAGGCGCTTATTGGGCGCTCGGTGCTGGCGGCAAGAGCGGGAAAACCGGAACCCATCGGAAATGACCGTGAGTATGGAAGATCAATGGAAACATCTGTATGTCCCCCATTCTATTATATTATAGATTTAAGGCTAGTCTGTAGTTAACCCCGTGCCGGATGTATGGTGGTTGACCTTATTACGTAAAGTGCGGAGCTTGAAATCCATCCTCAACGCTGGCTACCCTTCAAACACTCCAGCACCAAAAGCTTTGAAGCAAAAATGGATATATTCTTCCATACAACAAACTTGTCTCTTCAGAATTTGAACTCTCCCTTGCCTTTGATACAAAATGAGATGGCGTGATTTGTCAGCTGCCGGGCCATCAATTTTCGGCATCGACTTCTCGGCGCCGTGGAGGTGAAACTGGTTGGTAGAGTAGATTATTCTAATAACTTCAATGATATTCCAAATGAAAATTGGTCAAGAATTCCCTGGAACCTTTGCTTCAACGCCCGGGAAACAAAATGATTACCTAATAAGGTCGACCACCAATCACTCGGATCAAGGAGTTGACAGACTACAACATATGAGGTACGAGTAAGATTTGTTGTAGCGTCTGTTTATAAGAGACTAATTTAAGGCTGTATTTGATGTATTCTACTACCTGTACCGCTCTTGAAGGCCTCCCAGGTGGCTGTCAAGTCTCTCTGAAGAGCCTATGATGGGATGAGCTAGGGACGTTCTGTACCAAATTGAACACCTTGCCGTCCTTCCTCTTCTCTTCTTCTGCGCCCAAATCAGCCCAATAAGTCTTCCATATTTGGGCCTCCATCGAGCTTCGATCAAGGCCGAAGACAGTGCTCATAGCTGCCTCTGTTTGGGGGAAACCAAACTTGGCTTCCACCAAGAAACGCGCCGAGGCTGTCTTGAAAATTTCATACTGCTCTGAAGTGAGCACCATGGCTCTCGCGTCGGCAGGACTGTGTGATGGGAGGAAAAAAAACTCGGAAACACGGCCCATGTGGCCCGCAGATGATCGTTGTTAGCCGCCAGCCTCAGTTCCGAGTCATTCCGACCTCGATGAATTTAGTGCTCTCCACATCCGGGAAGTGGTCGGAAAATTGCTCTACCATGCTCATAAGCTCTGTGCCCCATTCCCACTTCCTGTAGAAGACTTTGGGCATTGTATACCTATTAAATACATGGCTTCCCGGAGCCTCGGGGTATGAAATGTATTATACGCGTATTATACGCCCTTGTATAATACAATCAATAAATACATCAATTAAAACCCAGCACTAATCTCGACTCTATCCTGAAGCTGATCCCGATCGCAGATATTCACTCGCAGATCTCGACGCCCTAGTCACCGAGTTTTCGTGCCTTCCTTCGCTATCGCGTCCCTGCTTCCACGAATTTTATCGCAGGTTCTTCGCCACATCCTCATTCTTACGCGCTAAAGATCGGATCAAGGATGCTGGGGAGCTCGCCAATGCCCGTGTGATTGATTACCCCAACTGGCATGTTTCTTCATTGCTCCGGAAGCTTGAAATATATTCGTTTGCTTGAGTCGAGTTCGGTGGGCGACTGTGTAGCAACTCGACGGTTCCAAAAACATGCAAACTCGTCGTATTTGGTGATCTTGTAGACCTTCTCGGGTGCGCTGTTTGTGCTGGAAGGAATGAACGATCCAATGTTCTCTTGGAACAGTTCAAACTCTCGTCGAGTGTGAACCGGGACAACCGCGGCGGTTGTCCGCTGGCGCAACTGGAGGTAACGATATAGGTTGACGGGTTTTGTGCTTAACTGTGTGAGAGTGAATTGATGATTGTCGTTGTGGTGTGGTGCGAGGAGAATATTGGCCGGGGGAAGGATAGTGATTTCATAAGCAGTTGCAAGTGCGGGCGTAATTGGGATGATGCCAAACGTCTCTGAAGTTGCGATTCGGGTCGCAAGGAGTTTCGGCTCGGGGAAGGTGGGCTTAACCTCGAGCCGGATTGCGGTTTCAACGATGTCATCCAACAACCAGATATCGAAATGGTTGTTCCAGTGAGTCCCAGTGCGATTATAGTGCCCAATCTAAACGGTTTAAACCATGTGTTGGATACGTTCACAATAAAAAAGAGCCACATACCCGACGATTACGACGGTGAAACCAGTTGCCAAGAATCGCCTCCGTCAACACCAACGATGCGTTCAGTGAACCGAAGATTCAGCGGATCTGCTTGTGGACTCCACCCTCAACAGAGTTGGTTCCACGAACAGTGCGATAAAGATTTAGACCGTTCTTGTCGCGGCCAATCAAGTAGTACACTGCCATGCCGGGAGGGTCAGACAGGAATCCGAGCCGTGCAGTTTCAACGAGTGCTGCAGCCTGCTTCCGCGCGTCCTTTGTAAAAAACTTCTTACCGTCTGCGTCGAGCAAGTTCTGGAAACAAGTGAACAATAGCAAGAGATCCTTGACTAGTTTCTCGGGGGAGGGAATATATCGGCGGACACGGCGGTTGATAGCACCCTTTTAAGCACGGATGGCATACTCCCAGCGAATCCCCTTCTTCTTTAAAATCTCACGCACATTGGCTTCGTCCTCACCGTGCCGAATGAAGATGGTTTCCCTGAATAAATGAGCGAACTCCTTGTAGGCGGGATGCTGCTTGGAAATGAGGCGGAGGAGTCGATCCATGAAATGATATGCATCGTCCAATACACGGCTTGCGAGCGTTTCAGCTGTGCGCGGTTGGTGGAGAATATTCTGGGCGTGTTGGATAGACTCGAACAAAAGTCGTTCGAGGTCATCAGAGGAGGGTTCGGGGGATTCATCCTATAAGAAGCATCAGTTTTGCGAGACTTTAGAGACCTAAAATCGAACCATGAGATCAGTATCATCGTCGTTTCCACTGTTAGAAGCTATGCCCGCATCAAGTTGATTGCTAATTGCTGCAGCAACTTCTTCAGGATGAGTATGCGGCTCCTGTAGGAGTTGTTCAGTAATGGATGGGATCGTGACCGGTGCTGGAGTGCCAAGATCAGAATCATCGGCAGATCCAGTGGCGGGATGAGGAGGCTCGGGAGCACGACTGCGCAGTGTCCGCGTTTGAACGACCGCATGTCCACCATTAACGTTCAACCATTCCAGAGTTTGGCCATGTTTTGCAATGATGAAACCGGGCACAAAAAGCGTGGTGAGCTTCATCACCGAGTAGGCTTTCGAGACCAAAATCATACCCTGAGTGACCGGAACAATAAGAGAGCCATTGTGCTCAACAAGTTCTCCCCATGCCTGCGTCTTGTTTCCTATGACCAACGCAACAGGTTGGGCAGCGCGCATTTGGCTAGGCTACAGCGGGATGCCCATTGAGCCCAGCTTCATCAGGGCGACCTGAATTGACCAAGCACAGTCAACTTCGCGTGCAAAATCAGCAAGTTGTGAGGCAACTGGGGGAGGGGGAGTGGACATGTTGTCGCCACTGAGCTGGAGGGACAGAGCAATGTATATTGAATCGTCCGCCGGAAGCGATTGGAGAATCTCGTCACAGAGCGTGTCAATGCGGTCCGGCGAGCTAGCAAACAGAGAAGGGCCTGAAATTTTGAACTCAGGGAGTTCTCGGAACGGGTTGTGAATGATATGCTCCACGTTTCGCTTGAGGGATGGTGTGACCGTTTCGTGCCAGTTCCGTTCTACTTGTGGGGTTTCAGATATGCAGTACGTAGAAATGGGAAAATGGAAACTTACGACGAGATTGTCAGTGTAAATGGCCTCTGTCGGAGGATTTCCGTGACGTGCAAGCTCGACTTGGAGACGCTTGTACATCCCTTGGAGCGGTGCAAAACCTTGCGTGAGGGTGAGGCCGTAAAAGCGGACCTCTTCAACATCATTGACAGCGTCATAAAGGGCGGTATGGATAGCCTCTCCACCGGGGAGACGGCCTTGATGGTTATAACCCTCCCCGATAGCGATGACATGATGTGAAAACACTGTCTACACAGATGGCTCCGCAACAAGCAATGGCAGGGTAGATACCCGTGCAGGCTCCGAAGTCTACTATGGGCTAGAAGACGCTAGAAATCTTGCAATAAGGGTCCCCGGTGAACTTAAACAGTCAAATAATGTGGCCGAAATACTTGCAGTTAAACAAGCCATTGAACTTTCTCAAAAAGATGCAGTGCTGAGGGTCAAAAGCGACTCGAAGCTCATCATAGATGGCCTTACAAAGAACCTGCATAAGTGGGAAGATGAGGGATTCTTGAACACGGAGAACGGCCACCTGATTCAAGTCACAAGCACACGTCTGCGCGAGCGCAAGGCACTCACAACCTTTGAATGGGTCAAAGGCCATGCAGGCATCGAAGGCAACGAGAGAGCTGACCGCTTAGCAGATGAAGGCAGACAGAAGGACACTGCCCCCACTGTGGATCTCAGCATCGTTACTGGGGCTAAACTACAATCCATAACCCAATCATCGGCGTACAAATTCATCCGGACCCAGAAAATGGAAACGGACCAGTACCAAGAGGCCCTCGACCGCAACGCCACAGCCCGGAACATAATATATGCACAGGATGCTGCTGCACTTGGTCGTATTTTCGAGTGATCCGAAGTGCTGAGAGATAAAAAAAAATGGGACATAAGTACGAGTTTTGCTAGGCTACAGTCGGAAAGACCAGGCAATCTCCGATCCCAACCGAGCCACATCTGATCCGGAGTTTTTTTGAATTGAATGCTGACCGAAGGTAAGTCACCTCCTGCAAATCTGCACAGATTTTCTTGGATCCTACACACCCTGGGGTCTCACAACTCTGTCCAGTGTCCGATCTTTACACAGTCCCCGCGAGGTGTAACACGGCAATATGTAGTCGTACCAGGGTGAGTATGTAGGTCATAACTCCTCCAATTCTGGGCCGAATTAGCAGATCAAGCCCCGAATACAAAGTTTCCTGGTAGCGACGGATGCAAACAAGTTCGAGTCAACATCGGTTGTCAAGGTGTCTTAGTAACCTAGTTTGAATTGAACAAAATTTACATTGGCCTCATTAGCCTCCCTTTAGTTGGGGATACGTCGGCAGGACAAAAGAAACAGCGGGCGCGCGATGGATGAGTCGGAGTAACGGAGGAATATATAGAAGTTGTGGAAGCACCGAGGTAACAGCTTGCCTTGGCCGGGATGGACGAAATTCGGCACGCACATTCAAATGCCAAAGACGGCACATTGTGCTACCCTGAATATTTCTGGGTTGATTTAATTGGGGGTGCCGCAGTGGGGCTCCTCGAGATTATGTTTGTTTGATGGTTCACTGTTCTGATTGGTCTGCAAAACTCGCATGCATTTGTACCCACAATTGATACTGAGAGAAGATATGATTCGCAAAATGATTGCTTTAATCCCAAGTGAGTGGGCTCTGCTGTGAAGCGCGTTACATTTGTTATTCTGACTAATATTAGCAATAACGGATGCTTGACAGGAGGTGAACACATCAACAAACATGTCCATGACTCCGCCTTGCATCTGACCACGACAAATGTGGGGTGTAGTTACTGTAGTTTATACACCTCTTGTATCCTTCCCTAAACTTGCTGCCATAGCACGCTGGGCTTTCGTATTCTATACAATTGTGTTGTATAAGTAGTAGTTTAATTTTACTACGTCCCTAGGCTCAAAATCCAACACAAACGCGCATACACTCATACCCTCGAATCTCGCTGCCATTGTCTGGATTTCGTCGACGATCGTCTTCCTGACTCTTACCGCCGAAAGCCCTCCATCGACGATGGAGGCAAGCCGACACCCTCTATCGACGACAGTGGAGAAAGCCCTTGCGAGACCAAGGCACTGTACCCTTCATCTGGATTTCGTCGACGATCATCTTCCTGACTCTTACCGCCGAAAGCCCTCCATCGACGATGGAGGCAAGCCCACACCCTCTATCGACGACAGAGGAGAAAGCCCTTGCGAGACCAAGGCACTGT
This sequence comes from Mycena galericulata, assembly GCA_029289565.1. Classification (NCBI taxonomy): domain Eukaryota; kingdom Fungi; phylum Basidiomycota; class Agaricomycetes; order Agaricales; family Mycenaceae; genus Mycena; species Mycena galericulata. Next base: position 1,367,664 of record JARKIA010000008.1, on the reverse strand, counting down.
ACCCTTCATCGACGACGAAGGAGCAAGTCCCCGCGACAACGGGGCAGACGATACGATTCGATTTTCTCGTTACATTTATCTTTCTGATTCACTTTCATCATGTCCGACACTCGCTATTCCTTCATTCGCCTCGGGAACCAGAACTACGCCAACGACTGGGATTTACGCATGGAGGCTGTGCTTGTACGGAAGGGCCTGTGGGGTGTGGTTCAGGTTTTGGTGAGCCGAACCAAATCTGATGGGACCGCGACCTCAGGATCAAGACCTTTTCGGTATATCTCGGTCTGAACGGAGAAGGTGAAACTGTTGAACAGTTTAACTACTTTTTCCTGGTTGTCTTCTAACCCAATGGTGTTGTAGATCTCAGACCATTCGGCAACATGCGCGGAAACATCTTTCGCGCCTTGGAAGCATCGATTCAAACGCTTCCTCTGCGTGTTGCGGAAATCGACGGGAAAGCAGAATTCGAATAGTTCAATGAAGAACCGCTTCAAAGACCAGCTTTCCTCATCGGGGATCACCACCTGGTTGTAGAAGTCAAGCGCTTTTCCATCTAGGTAGTATGAAATGAAGAAAACTTGTTCTTCCTCGGGGACACGACCCATTTTCACATAAGTCCTAGACTCTCTTGCAAAGCGTTGAATGGCATTCGCGTTGGATTCACCGTTGTAACGAGATGGCGGAATTGGCTTCAACAGCATCTTCAACTTGCGCGCATGGCCTCGTCTACGTTTAGACGACAGACGCGGGCTTGATGCGCCGCGCCGCGAAGATCCAGATCCGTCGTTACTCGATGAGCTGGAGCTTTCGCCCGAGCTCGAACTCGAATCGTCAGACGGTTCGGAAGGCGGCGGTTTAGACTTCGTAGCAGCATCATCGACGAGGCAGAGTTTGCCATAACTCTTCTCACGTCATTACCCGACTCGTGGGACAACTGGGTTGGAAGTATCGACTTGGCGAGCATTAAAGGCTCAGACGACATCATTGCACGCATTCTACAGCAGGCAGGACGCCCCCATGCTTGTACTGCGGAGGCAAGGGTCACACCGCCGACAACTGCCCCAAGCGTCCCGCCCGAGCTGATGCTAAAGCCGCGCAGGCCATGACCTCCGGTAATGCTGCCCCGGCGCCTCTGGTACCTCCGGCTGGCGAGTCAAAAAATTGATCAGCAGCTCGGAACCCACCGCACCTGGTCCGAGTTGCATTGACTCCTGGGTGCTTACCGAGGTTCGTCTCAACGCTTCCGCTCTCTTACTTAATGCCCTTTATGTCTTTCAACCATTCCTCCGTCTCTTCTCTCTCGAGTAGTCGCGGGATTCAACTCCCGTGTACGTGCGCTTGTTGACTTCGGATCGTCTCATTGTTTTATATCTTTGAAAATCTGCGAATCTAATGGCTTTTCTATGTATACGGTTGAACCGGTCCGACTCCGGTATCTCGACGGCTCCTCTACCTACCATCATAAACCGGATGCTCCGGCTACTCCTCCGGTTTCCTTCTGGTGAAGTCCAATACATGGACTTCTTCGTCACCCATCTCGATTCTCCGTGCGATCTGGTTTTGGGATATAATTGGCTCAACCGCATTAATCTGTTGATTAACTGGTCTGATGCCACAATCGCTTTCCGGCCCGGTCCCGCGGAGGAATCACTGTCGACAAACCCGGACTCTCATCCGGGATCTGCTTCGGTCGCTCTGGCAACGGACAGGGCGCCTCCGGTTCAAGACGATCCGGATCCCCTCTCCGTTTACGGAGTTCCCTGAGGCCTCCAGGCCTCCTCCGGTCACTACCCGACCCCTCGTTTCCCTCGTGTCAGCTGCGGCTTACCGCTCGATCATTCAGGACAAGAATTGTTGTCAATATACCTTGCGCGCCACTCCCTCGGAAGAAGCCCGTGCCCGGTTTGCTTCCGCTTCGCCTCCGGACCTTTCCGGCTTACCTCCGGAGTACAAAGAGTTCGCTGACGTCTTTGTTGTTATAAATCATATTCCCACGGTTCGGCCTTACGCCGACTCCCCGAAGTTCTACCCGATTCTACTACTAAGTTCTTACTCAGATATTCTCTTGTTCACTTTACTTGTAGAATACTCTAGATACATTCTGTACAGTATATAAGCTCTCAGTTGAGCCCCCCGTAAAGTTCAGTTCAACTTAACTTCAGTTTATTAACTCTCTCGTGCGATCTCAACAATAGGTTATGGGCCCCGGCCGTAACTGATCTTCTCCCGTAACCTCGCACATCATTCCCACGTCAATCACCGCTTAGCCTAACTCGCTCACAAAAGTTATTTTAGCGACGCACACTACTACGCCTCTCGCACTACACCCACAGCCCAGCCACCCATCACACAGTTACTATGTCCGACAGCACGACATCTGCCTATCGCATCCAGCATCTCCTTGGCGAGGAGAACTACCCCACCTGGGCCGTCAAATTGACGGACATCCTCACGGATCAAGGACTGATCGACTATGTCCTTGGCACCATCCCACGCCCTCAGCACACCATCAGTGCTAGCGGTGATATCGTTGATCCGCAGGGCACCCAGGCCCAAGCTATCTCGAATTGGGATCGTAAGGACCGCCAGGCCCTCTCCCAGATTCGACTCCGTGTCTCGGACGACCCGTTGGTATACATCACCGACGCCACCACTTCATCGGCAGCATGGAAAACCCTTGCCGATACATATCAGCCAAAGGGTGTCATCACTATTGTCCTGCTCCGCCGCCAGCTCTCACGCCTCCACTGCGAGGAAGGTGGGAATATTGAGGAGCACATCCGCGCCCTTACTCACCTGCGCTCGAAGCTGTCAGCGCAGGGAACCAAACTTTCCGAGGAGGAATTCTGCATCACTCTCCTCACGTCACTGCCGGACTCTTGGGACACTTTTATCTCAGGCGTTGACACGGCATCGTTGACGGAATCAACCAAACTCGTGGCTCGAATTCTTGAGCAGGACCGCCGTCGTAAAGCTAAACCCTCTTCTGACGAGGTAGCGCTTCCGGCCCATTCATATAAACACAAACACGGCAAACAGTCCAAATTCAACCCGAAAGTTACCTGCTACGGCTGCGGCAGGATCGGGCACATGATTGGGGACTGCCGTGACGCGAAGGCTGGGAAAACATTTACCTCAGCCCAGAAGGAGCAGAACACTCGCGAATCAAAGGAGCGCTATGCAAACAAGCATCACGCGCACCTGGCACAGTCATCATCAAACTCCGAAACCACCGATTTCGCATTCATGGCACAATCCAATGCACCATCCCTTCCTCATGGCTCCTGGCTTGCTGACTCTGCTGCCAGCAAGCATATCCTCATCTCCAAGGATTTTTTCCAGTCGTACGCCACCACTGGGAATCACACAGTATCTGGTTTCGGAAGTGTCCGATGCCACGGAACCGGCACTGCTGCCGTCGCTTCCCACGTTAAAAGCTCCGCCTACAACATCACTCTGAGGGATGCTCTCCATGTCCCCGAGGCACCTTACAATCTACTTTCTATTGGACGCATGACAGACGCTGGATTTTCTGTCCAATTTGATGGTGATCTCATGCATGTCTACACCAAGGGCTCTAAACGCCAGGAGATCATGCGTGGCAAAAAGATTGGTAACCTTTACCATGTCACTATCACCCGTGCCGCCATCCGATCCACTCCTTCCGCGTTCCCAGCTACACCAGCCCCGCCATCACCAGTGTCTACGCCCACATCAGTTCCTTCGCCGGCCATCACGTCACAGGTTGTTCCGCCGGCATCTCCGCCCACACACGGGCCATCGCCTTCTTCATTCACTCCCGCCTTCGCCGCCGTCGCCCCTACTCATTCCTGGGATAAATGGCACCGCATTTTTGGGCATATTGCTCCAGCTTCCATTAAATTGCTGAAGAATAACAATATGGTTGAAGGAATGAATATTGATTCATCCACTACCCCTTCTGCCCAATGCAAGACCTGCATCAAAGCTAAATCCCACGTTGCTCCGTTTCCAGCTCAGGCTGAACGTGAGTACTCCGAAATCGGCGAGATGACATTTACAGATGTCTGGGGACCATCGCGTGTCACCGGCATCCGCGGCGAACGATATTACATCAGCTTCACTGATGGTGCAACACGCCGCACCATAATTTACACCATGAAGAAGCGCACGGAAGTTCTAGGCCGAATGAAAGACTACGATGCGTACATTTTTACCCAAACCGGAAAACGCGTCAAGGCTTTTCATTGTGACAATGCCAAGGAGTACATCTCCAAGGAACTTCGTGACTATTTGAGCTCCCGAGGCATTCGTCTCGAGCTTACGGCACCATACTCTCCGCAACAAAACGGTGTTGCGGAACGCCTCAACCGTACTCTTATTGAGCATGCCCGTGCCATGCTAGCTGCCCACAACATACCCCAATTCCTTTGGCCCGAGGCTGTTGCCTACGCCACTTACCTCAAAAACCGGTCTCCCACGCGTGCTCTCGGTGATAAGATAACACCGGACGAGGCCTTTTGGGGCAAGAAACCGAATGTTGCTGCTTTGCAGGAATTCGGAGTACCATGCGAAGTTTTGCAGCAGGATGGGAAGAACTCAAAAATTGGAGTAAAAACCAGTTCCTGTATCTTCGTTGGTATTTCTGACGAGTCCCGCGCTTGGAGATATTACAACCCAGCCACACGCCAAGTTCTTACATCACGGAACATCACATTTATTAACGCCACAACTACACCCGATGTGTCGCCTCCGCCCCAGCTCAAGGGGGAGATAGAACCCATACAAACACCACCGGTTGAGCCCGAGGCTCCGTCTGAACCATTGGCAGCCCCGGCACCTACCTCTACCTCGACTTTGAGCACCTTAACTCCATCTCCTAGCCCTACTCCTACTCCTACACCACGAAGAGCAGCCCGCGATATCAGCAGCGCCATCACCGAGGACAACATTATACTCGGCCCCCGAACGCGCAGATATGCCAAACCTGACAGTGCACTTCTCGGCTATGCACTAGCCGCCATCACAGATCCCATCTCCAGTGATCCCCTCACAGTTTCCGAGGCAAAATCACGCCCCGACTGGCCTGAGTGGAACAAAGCTATGGATGATGAGATGGACCAACTACGCCAACTCGGCACATTTTCCCTTGCACCACTTCCCAAAGACAGGACAGCAGTTGCCTGTAAATGGGTTTTCCGCGTCAAACGCGACGCAAACGGCACGATCACACGCTACAAAGCCCGGCTCGTTGCCAAAGGCTTTTCCCAAATTCCAGGCATTGACTACGACGAGACCTTTGCACCCGTTGTTCGAATGGAGACTATTCGACTGCTTTTCTCTCTTGCCGCGCGCTACAATCTCGATATCCACGTTGTTGACGTGATTGGCGCGTACCTTAATGGCAAACTTGATGAGGAAATCTATATGCAGCAGCCGGAACTTTATCACAACGGCACCACCCATGTTTGGAAACTCAACAAGGCTCTCTATGGCCTCAAACAATCCGGCCGTGTGTGGAATCTAGAACTTAACACCTCTTTCCTTTCCCGCGGCTACACCCGACTTCTTTCGGACCAATGTGTATACATCAAACGCAACGGTGCCGACATCACGGTTGTTGCAGTCCATGTCGATGACATGACAGTTCTCGCGTCCTCACCGGCTCTCATGACCGAGGCCGAAACCGAGCTCGAATCCATGTTCAACATCAAAAAGCTTGGTCCCATTCGCCAGCTTTTGGGTATGGAAATTACTCGAGATGCTGATGGTTCAATTTTCCTTGGCCAATCTCAGTACATCACCAAAATCCTCGAGCGGTTCCAGATGCATCAATCCACCCCCGTCTCGACACCCATGGACTCCCATGTCAAACTGGTCAAGACGCCGGACTCGGAATCCTACTCCGAGATCAAGCATGTCTACCAGCACATGATTGGCTCACTCATGTATGCCGCCATTTCCACCCGACCAGATATTGCCTTCGCCGTTCAGACCCTATCCCAATTTAGTCTGAATCCTGGCCCTGCACATTTTACCGCTGCAAAGCGAATTTTTCGCTATCTTCGCGGCACTATCAATCTCGGCATCAAATACAGCTCGGATCACCGTTCCGTTATCGAGTTGTTCTCCGACGCCGACTGGGCCAATTCTCCCGACGATCGCAGATCCGTCACTGGGTACCTCTCCACACTTTCAGGGGGAGTCGTTACCTGGAGTTCAAAGAAGCAACCGACTACGGCACTTTCTAGCATGGAAGCCGAATATATGGCTTTAGCTTCTGCCACCCGCGAGGCTCTTTGGCTTCGCAGCATGCTTACGGAACTCGGCTCTCCTTCGCGCCTTCCCACTCATATTTCTGTTGACAACCACGGCACTATCTCATTTGCGCAGAATTCTGGTTTTCACGCCCGCTCCAAACACATCGATGTTCGGCATCACTTCATTCGGGAGAGAATTACTTCTCACGAAGTGTCAGTTTCCTACTGCCCTACCTCGGAGAACACCGCGGACTTGTTCACCAAAGCTCTCGACAAATCCAAGCACGAGTACTTCGTCGGCCGCCTCGGTATGACTCGCGCTTGAGGGGGAGTGTTGTTATAAATCATATTCCCACGGTTCGGCCTTACGCCGACTCCCCGAAGTTCTACCCGATTCTACTACTAAGTTCTTACTCAGATATTCTCTTGTTCACTTTACTTGTAGAATACTCTAGATACATTCTGTACAGTATATAAGCTCTCAGTTGAGCCCCCCGTAAAGTTCAGTTCAACTTAACTTCAGTTTATTAACTCTCTCGTGCGATCTCAACAATAGTCTTCTCTGAGCAGGAAGCTTATAATCTTCCTCCTCATCGAGAATTCGATCTCAAAATCGAGCTCGTGGATGGCGAGGAGCCTCCGGTTGGTCACGTCTACTCCCTTTCGCCTACCGAGCTCGCTGCCCTCCGGGACTTCATCGATAAGAACTTAAAGTCGGGATTCATATACGCGACCCGTTCGAGTCATGGAGCGCCCATCCTCTTCGTCAAGAAGAAGGACGGTAGCCTCCGGTTGTGCGTCGACTACCGGGGCCTCAATCGGATCACGAAGAAGGATCGTTATCCTCTTCCTCTGATTGCCGATCTCCTCGATGCTCCCAGCAAGGCCCGCATATACACAAAGCTTGATCTCTGACACGCCTATCGCCTTCTCCGGATCGCTCCGGGTGACGAGCCGAAAACGGCTTTTCGCTCTCGCTATGGTTCTTTCGAGTTCCGGGTTGTCCCGGAAGGCCTTACCAACGCTCCGGCTGCTTTTCAGCGCTTCCTGAACAGCTTGTTCGTGGATCTGTTGGACGTGTACGTCATCATTTACTTGGATGATATATTGATCTATTCCGACGATCCGTCCAAACATTCCGAACACGTTCGGGAGGTTCTCCGGCGCCTCCGGAAGGCCGGCCTTTACTGCAAACTCCCCAAATGCGAGTTCAGCGTTACCACCTGCGAATATCTCGGCTACATCTTGTCGCCGGACGGCTTCCGGATGTCTCTGGACAAGATTTCAGCCATCGTCGATTGGCCGACTCCCCGGAAGGTGAAGGACAGCCAGTCCTTCTTAGGTTTTTGTAATTTCTATCGACGTTTTATCTGGAACTACTCGGCGATTACAGTTCCCCTTACTCGCCTCACCCGATCCAACGTCCGATGGGATTGGTCTTTGGTTTGCCAACTCGCATTCGACACCCTCAAGCACGCGTTCACGGAGGCTCCGGTGCTTTCGCATTGGATCCCGGGCCGACAACTCACCGTCAAATCGGACGCCTCCGACTACGCCATCACCACCATTCTCTCGATCATCGGAGATGACGGTGAGATCCACCCCGTTGCGTTCCGGACACTCAGTCCGGCCGAACTCAACTACAACGTTCACGACAAAGAACTCCTGGCCATTTTCGACGCCTTCAAGCACTGGAGGCACTACCTCGAAGGTCCGGCATTTCCGGTCGATGTCGTAACCGACCACAAGAACCTGGAGTACTTCGCGACGACCAAAATCCTCACTCATCGCCAAGTCCGGTGGTCAGAATACCTGTGCCATTTTAACATGGTTATCCGGTTCCGCCCGGGTAAGCTCGGAGCTAAACCTGACGCTTTGACTAGACGATGGGACGTGTACCCTAAAGAGGGGGATAGGGCTTATAGCCAATTGAATCCTCAAAATTGTCGCCCCATTTTTACCCAAGATCAACTCACCGCGTCCCTCCGGGCCACTTTCCTCGAGGAAATCACCCTCCGTTCCTCCATCGTTATGGATGTTGAGAAGCTTTACTCTGACATTCGTGCCCACTACAACGATGATCCCGCCGCTGTCGCCGGACTTACCTCCGCGACCTCCGGCACATCCCCGCGCTGGACTGTCGACCCCTCCGGTCTCCTCCGGCTGGACGAACGCATTTATGTTCCGCTGGTCTCCGGAGACACTCCGGATCAGCTCCGAGTACGTGTTCTGCAGAATTTACACGATCATGAGCTGGCTGGCCACTTTGGACAGAATCGCACTTTAGCCCTCGTCCGCCGCGAGTACACTTGGCCGGAGGTCCGGATCTTCGTCCGGGACTACTGTCGGTCGTGCATTCTATGCAAGCGCAACAAGAAGCCTCGGCACCGGCCTTACGGTCTGCTGAAGCCTCTTCCGGTACCCCTCCGGCCATGGCATTCCATCTCCATGGACTTCATCGAGCAACTACCACTCTCCGGCGAGTTTGACTGCATTCTTGTGATCGTTGATCGGTCTTCGAAGCAGGTCATACTCATTCCTTGCGATACCCACATCAACTCGCCGGAGCTCGCTCGCCTTTTCCTTATCCACGTCTTTTCCAAACACGGCGTTCCGGCACACGTTACATGCGACCGGGGCTCCGAATTCATCGCTTCCTTCTTCTGGTCGCTGGGCGAACTACTCAATATGGAGATCCACTACACCTCCGGTTACCACCCGGAGGCCGACGGTCAAACCGAGCGTATGAATCAAACGGTTGAGCAATATATTCGTATCTACTGCTCTTACCAACAGGACGATTGGGACCGACTCCTTCCGCTCGCGGAATTCGCTCTCAACAACGCTCCGAACGCTTCGACCGGCATCTCCCCCTTCTTCGCCAACAAGGGTTACAATCCGGCAATCACGGTCCATCCGGAACGTGATGTGGCTAACATGTACGCTAAAGACTTTGTCGTTGATCTTCAGGAACTGCACCAGTTCCTCCGGGAGCAAATCACTTTTGCCCAGGAGCGTTACAAGGAAACCGGAGATCGGAAACGATCCCGGGAGCCTATGCTGTCGATCGGGGATCAAGTTTTCATCTTGGCGAAACATCTCCACACCAGCCGGCCCACTCCGAAATTCTCGGAGACGTACCTAGGCCCTTACGAAGTTATTGGGAAACCCAGCGCCGCCTCCTACACCATCCGGCTTCCGAAATCGTTGTCGCAAGTCCATCCGGTCTTCCACATTTCCCAACTCGAACCCCATGTTCCGAATCCATTCCCCGGTCGTGAGGAACCGCCTCCGGCTGCCGTGGAAATCATCGACGGTGAGTCACACTTCGAAACTAAACAGATTGTTGATTCCAAGATTGACCGGCGCTTCCGGACAAAGCTCCGGTACTACGTCGAATGGCTCGGATACGAGAACACGGACGACCAGTACGCTTGGGTTGGTGCAGACGACTTGGATGCGACCGACCACATCGACAATTTCCACCGGCGCTTTCCGAACAAGCCCGGTCCGGAATATTAATTTCACTCGAATATAAATCAAGAAAATATATGTCGGATTCGAACCTACATCATATATTATTTACAACATTCCTTTTTCTCCTAGGTCTCTTTGGACCCTCCTCCCTACTCCCCGGTTTCCTCCGGACTTTCCACCGATACCTCCTAGTCATCGTCAATGACATACCTTCCGTCGTCGTCCTTGTGGAAGCCCTCCGGAGTCGAGTCATTGAGGACCAGTTGAACGGTCATCGCGGACTCGATGGGCTCGCTCTTCACCCGCTCCGGCACCTCCGGTGCAGGGGTTGGCTCCGGAACGGGCTCCGGGTCCACCTTGATGACGTCGAAGGTTGCGACGCGCGGACCACTAGCGGCTGCGACTGTTGAGGTCACAGTGGGTTCTTCGTGCCCCTCCGGCACCTCCGGTGCATCCACCTCCATCCGATCTTCCTCCGGAGCCTCGGAGATGCAGAACTCGGAAGGCCAGTCCTCCGAATATTCCCGAGGCGCTGGTGCCTCCTCCGGGACCTCTGCCTCCTCCGACTCCGATGCGACCCGTTGCGTCACCTTCCGACGCTTTATCGGTCGCTCCGGTTCCTCCTCCACCTCCGAATCCCCTCCGCGTTTCCTCCTGGCCTCCGCAGACCTCTGTGCCTCCTCCGTGAGGCGGTCCACCTCCGACAACTCCTCCGCGGTCAGCTCCGGGGCCTCCGACGCCAATCCCAACAACAGCAGCATCTGGTTGGCGAAGGGATGGTTATCCCCTTCGCCGCCCGACGCCGCCAGGGATTGAAGAATCAATTGGACCGCTCGGAGAAGGAGCTGGTTGTGCTCCCACTCCTCCGAGCGGACCCTCAACATCTCGTCCAGGCGCCCCGCCAGCACCCGGTACCTCCGGCTACCTCCGGTTGACTTCTTCCCCTTCTTCTCCCTCCGCTCACGCGCCGCCTTTGTCACGCTTCGACGCGTTCCAACGCCGCACGTGACCACGTGCATCCCCGACGTACCCGACGGTGTATCTCTATTTATTCCACGTGACCGCGAACCACACGTGAAGGACCCATGACGTCACAACACGACGACACAACAAGGTGATCGACGCCTAACGACGACGGGTTATTGTACACGAACAATATGGACGATGGACACACATAATTAATAAATGATCTGTTTCAGTAGTATACACGACCTTAAGTCGTTATTGTAGTCAGTAAATATAGCGACCTCTAAACAGTATAAATACAGTAGATAGTCGCTTGTATTCTTTAGACTTTTTATTCAGTTCCTCTACCGCTCCTCTTACCCTCCACACCCCAATCCTTGGTCGCACTGCGCGCCTTGGACGGAGATCGAGCTTTAGTTGTGACAGCCTTCGTGCTATCGCGCACTTCACGGTCGCGGCGATCGTCCCGGATAATCCGAACGGATCGCCGCATCCCCGAAGGTCCTGCGACCGGGCCCGAGCCTTGGCTCCGAGCGAGTTTCTTCTCCCGGCGCTTGTTCTCACGCTTCGGGGGTCCGGCGCGACTGCACTGAATGTGCTTCGCATGACAGATGTTGCAGGCCGAACGTCCGGGGTCGACTACGCAAATCGCACCGGACCTCCGGCAGGCTTCACAAACTAAAAAGGTGAAGTTAGTACCGGACCCTCCGGAGCAACTGCAACGCACCGTTCTTCCCCATCTGCTCTACGTCACTATCCAACTCGTCATTTTCCTCATCCTCGTCATCATCCGCACGTTCCGGGGTTGGCGACCGGGACCAGGGGAACGGAACCTCCGCATCGAACTCCGGTGCATCCGCATCGAGCTCCTCCAGGTCCCGCACGAGCTGTGCGGCCAACGCGGCCTCCTGCTCGGCGAGTTCCCGCCTCTCCGCCGCTTCCGCCTCCCGGAGCCGATATCCCTCGATAAGCGCTTGGCGACGTGCCTCGCGCTCCTCCCGGGACTCCACCTGCTGATCCTCCCTCAACTCCGCCGACGTCGCACGCTTTTTCCCCTTCCCGGTCGACATGTCGCCAACACCCTTCCCGACGTCCCCGGGCGTTCCCTTGCGTCCACCGTTGTCGCTTCCGTTGCTTTGCATCGTGTTATGGGAAGGTTGTTCCGGGATGGTGGTGGTAGGAAAGAGAGTTGCGTTGTGATTTGAAACCAACAGCACGTGACTTTTTGATCTTGTTTATTTTCTCACGATTCTCCATTGTTCTTTCGTCTTGGTTCCTCATGGGAGAGGAACCTAAGAGGGGGATACTGTTATATCCGTGCAGCCTCCCTCTGACGTCCGGCCAACTCCTGGCCCTCATCCGCCCCCTCCGACACCTCCGGTATTGCCGGAGCTCCGGTCATTGACCGGAGCCTCCAGCTGTCCGTGCTTCATCGGGTTTTTACGCAATGAAGGATTACTGAGCGTTTCCCGTTTATCCGTCTTCTTGTCTTCCTTCTTATTGTCTTACAACTTCCTCCAACACGCCTTATTGTTTAGAACCACCCTCCTTCCTATTCTGGAATACAATTAGCTACCTAGTATAAATACTACTCTAATATGCCATGTACTTCAGATTGATAATTAACGTTGCTTGGCACTAACTCCTTGCACTGAGTCGCCTCTGCACTCCTCGTCCTCCTCCGGTACCTCCGGTCGTCGTCCTGTATACCGGACTACCTGCCGGTCAAGGTAGTCGCTCACCCTTTACCCCCTGTGGTGTTGCGATCACTCGTCACTGATGGCTGAGTTGAAGAGCGCGTTCAAGGATCAAAACCTTGCGCAGGTGGCGCACCAGCGCCTGACGGCGACGCGGCAGGGAAGCCGCTCGCTTGTCGAGTTCATCCAGCAGTTTGAGCTGGATGCAGAGATGGCCGGGTACAGCCCGAACTCGGCCGACACCGGGTACAACGCGTTCCTGGTGGAACTCCTGGAGGACTTAGTCGCCAAGGAGTTGATCGAGCAGGTGTACGCAGGCGGGAACCAGGTTCCTGACATGTACAAAGGGTTCAAAGATCGCCTGATGGTGATCAACGGGAACCAGGAGCGGAAGAAGCTCCGAGCGGCTCAGAGGAGCCGAATGTTCTGGACCCCGGCGCAGAAGACCGCGCCGGTTGTCAAGGGGAACGCGGCGGTTGCCGGCGGGCAGCCGCATTTGATGAAGAAGATCGGGCCCGGAGAGGTGGCACCGATGGACGTGGACAAGACCGGGCCGCAACGGCCGGTCTTCAAGTTACAATTGTGGCCAGGAGGGCCACATGAAGAGGGACTGCCCGGCGCCACGCGCCAATAAATTTAATATCCGGTCGATCAAGGCCGAGGACTACGCACATGAGGACCTGGCCGTCCTCGCCGCCACTCTCCGAGAGGCGAGTTTTTAAAGGGGCCCCCGCTCAAGGCCGAAGCGGCGCCCCAGACTCCCAAACTGAATGCCATATATAAAATTGACCCTGTAGTTACCCAGGACCCCGAGGACGATATATATACAGATGTAAATGCTAGCCTACGAAAGAGTATAAACGATTTCCTCGTAGCCAGTGCAGAAAATAGTAGAAAAATACGTGTACTGGAGAATCAGAATCGGAAACGTAACTTAAAAAACCGGAAAAAGAATGAGAAGGATCAGGAGTGGAGTAACTTTAAAAAAGCATTCAAAAAGGCCCCTGGAACCCAAACCAGTGAGAAAAATAGCGAGAATAAAAAGGGCGGCGATGCCGCGAGGGCTCAATCCCAAACGAGGGAGGAAGCGCCCAAGAAGGAGAAGCGAGAGAAGTAGTGCGGAGCCACGCCGATCCGAGCGCCTGCAGGGCTGTCCAAGATGGAAGCGGCAAAGTGGCTAGCACGGAGAGCTCTTGGGATGTCGGAGAACAGACTCCAGGAGGAGATGCGGGCGCTGCAGTGAGAGCGGAAGCACAACGAGATGTTGGTGCCGATCACTCTCACGGCTCTGGACACGGGGAAAACGCGCTCGATCAAGGCGCTTCTTGACAACAGGTGCACTACCACGTGCATAGATCGGGATTATGCCCGAGCGGAAGGATTCGAGCTCAAGGAGCTCGATCGGAAGATCATCGCGCGGAATGCGGATGGGACGGAGAACACGCGGGGTAGGATCACTCATTACGTAGAATTGATCATGCAAATCGGACCCCATGTCGAGCGCCAGAAGTTCTTTCTTTTTCTTTTTTTTTTTTTTTTTTTTCTTTTGCATCTTTGTTTTAATTCCTTTGTGTCTAAGACATATGATAGAATTAATACTAGCAGGTTTTTAAACTACGTGGTGGTCATGTTTGCTTGCATTATCGTTCAGGCTCGAATAGCAACAAGGTGTGACGGGACACCTGTCGCCGCGTTTGCGGTATAAGCTATGTGGAATTCCCACGCTGTAAGGATCCTTTCCGGCTATTTGGACTTTGAAGTCCGACTTCACGTTCCCACACCCAACCCAATCCGTCACTCTCACATCTCGGCCCGTTCCTACTTTTTCTTCATAATCAGACTGATCGAATTCCCTTTCTCGGCACTGTGCAGTGATTTCTCCTTTTCTTTTTGTTGGCCCCCAATTGGACCCCACGCAACATCCACTGGGGGAACGCCAGGCCTAATAATACCGCTTCTGCAGCGGCCGGGACGGCGGGCAATTCTCGGGTATGAACGGAATACTGCGGAGTTGGAATGTGCAGGCCGCCGGGTGATTTCGGGCTGCATTCTGAAGAGAAATCAGATTGTTGGAGATTGCGGAGGGTGCCGTGATCATCAGAACGGTTTGGAAACGCTTCCTAAAGAAGGACTAACAAGGCCAAAGCTGGATAAGTCGGCAGTGAGAAGCCGGAAAGTGTCTAAAGTGTTTCTTTCCGGTGGGCAGGGGGGTTCGAACCGGCGGGTATAGGACAAAATGTCCCGTGCAGACCTGTGTGCAATCCGGTGATGTGTTGAAACATCGCACAGTAGACCACTACACTACCGTGCCCCTAGAAGTTCTTAGTTACAGGACTTGGCAAGGCTCGAGCATTCATCGGGTATGATTGGTTGTTCCAACACAACCCCGAGGTGGACTGGCAGGCGCAGAAGATCGTGTTCTCACGATGCCCACCGGAGTGCAATATGTCCGGCACGGAGTTCGGGAATGGAGTTCCGATGGAGGATGAGATAGAGGAAGGCGATTCGATCTTGTTGGTCGACTTCGCGGAGCAGATTGATCTGCGCGCCAAGGGCACACAGGCACAGCAGATGGCGGAGGATGCTGGCAAAGAGAAGCCGAAGAGTATGGCAGACGACGTGCCTTGTCAATACCACGAATACCTAAAGGTGTTCGAGAAGGAGTCGTTCGACGCGCTACCCGAGAAGAGACCGTGGGACCATGCGATTGAATTGGTTCCCGGAGCGAAGGCGGTGGATTGCAAGATCTACCCGCTATCTCGGGAGGAGCAGGGGAAACTCGAAGAGTTCTTAGAAGAGAATCTTGCGAGTGGGAGGATCCGGCCGTCGAAATCACCGATGGCCTCGGCATTCTTCTTTGTGAAGAAGAAAGATGGTGCCCTGCGGCCCGTGCAGGATTACCGGAAGCTCAATGAGATGACGATCAAGAATCGTTATCCTCTTCCGCTGATCTCGGAGTTGATCAACAAACTCCGAGGCGCCAAGGTCTTCACCAAGTTGGACATCCGGTGGGGCTATAATAACGTCTGGATCAAGGAGGGTGATGAGTGGAAGGCTGCTTTCCGAACGAACCGAGGGCTGTTCAAGCCGCTCGGGATGTTCTTCGGACTCACCAATTCGCCAGCGACGTTCCAGACAATGATGAACGCGCTGCTCCGTGAGGAGATCAACGGAGGGAAGGTCATCGTGTACCTCGATGACATCCTGATCTTCACGGAGGATCTGGAAGAGCACCGCGCGATCGTAAAGCGCGTGCTCAAGGTTCTCCAGGATAACAAGCTATTCCTGAAGCCATCAAAGTGCGAATTCGAACGCTCCGAGATGGAATACCTTGGAGTGATCATCTCGCACAACTCAGTGCAGATGGATCCCATCAAGATCCGCGGAGTGATGGAGTGGCCGGAGCCAAAGAACCTGAAACAGGTTCAGTCGTTCCTCGGATTCACGAACTTCTATAGGAGGTTCATTCAGGGATATGCGGACGTTGCACGGCCGCTCACATGGCTGACAGGGAAGGAGGGCTTCCACTGGGGAGAAGAGCAGGCGGTCGCATTCCAGAAGCTTAAGGATCGGATCGCAGAGGACGCCGTGTTGGCAATACCCACCGACGACGGCAAGTTCAAAGTCGAGGCTGATGCCTAGGAAGGCGCAACGGGCGCAGTACTATCGCAGGAGCAGAATGGGGAGTGGAGACCGGTCGTGTTTCAATCACACGTGTTGAACGAGATGGAGAGGAATTATGAGATCTACGATAAAGAGATGCTCGCGATTATGTTGGCCCTAGACGAGTGGAGCGCATTGCTCAAAGGGACCAAACATCAGTTTGAGATTTTTACCGACCATAAGAATCTTCAATACTTCAAATTGCCGCAAAAGGTCAATCGGAGGCAGGCGCGGGGGTTACGGAATTGTCGCAGTTCGACTTCTCCTTATCGCACCAGGCGGGCGCGTTGAACAAGACGGCAGACTTGTTATCGCGCAGAGCGGATCACGACATGGGGAAGAACGACAACAAAAACATCGTCCTTCTCAAGCCGGAGTACTTCCAATCGCAGGAAATAGTGATCGAAGGACCGGAGGCCGAGATCTTAGAAAAAATTAAAAATACAAAAAAAGTAGATAAGAGCGTTAGATTAGCGCTAGAAAAGAAGTTGCCCGGATGGGAAAAAATAGACAATATTATATATTACAACGGACTAATTTACGTACCACGCGATGAAGAGCTTTGCGATAAAATTATTGGATTACATCACGATTCCCCGCTCTTGGGCCATCCCGGAGAGAACCGGACCCAAGAGATAATAGAACGTAATTATTGGTGGCCGCGAGTCGGCAACCAAATATGTAAATATGTGAAGGCGTGCGAGGCATGCCAGAGGACTCGGGTGCATCGGTATCGGCAGGAAAAGCTGAACCCGCACAAGGTCGCGGAAGGGCCGTGGCAAATCATATCAGAGGATCTCATCGGTCCTCTGCCGGTATCTAATGGCTTCAATGCCATACAAGTCTGGGTGGACACATACACCAAGATGATCCACTGTGAGCCGACCTCGATGGAGCTCACGAGTGAGGGGATGGCCCGCTTGACGCGGGATCGGGTGATTCGGTACCACGGGGTGCCGAGGAAGATTATTTCGGATCGGGATCCGAGATACGTGCCTGAAATCCATCCGCATTTTATCGCCTCTATCAGAACGAAAATCTCGTCACTGAAGAACACAAAAGGCACTTGCAGGGATTTTTGCGAATGCACCCTGAGCTTATTTGGGTCGCTGAAAAGCAGAGGATGACCCCCAATGCATTCCTGATTCGGATATCAAAGCTACTTGATGAACACGCCCGCAAAGTAAATTCAAATTCGAGCGGTGCTCGAGGGATCAGCGAATCAGATCTTGTCTACCGTGATCACGCGCACCCCAATGAATTGGACCTGAGACGATTAGGAACCAATCTTCCGGTGTTCATGCGACGAATTCGAAATATGTTTCCGGAAAATCCCATTACCAAGCACGAGCAGAAACTTTTAAAGCTCTTATTCACTCGACGCCCAGCAATAATACCCACCGTTATCTTTGAAGACAGCAATCCACGCACTCTCTTTACTGGCCTTCTATTTCTTGTTCGTACCCTCCCTGAATATACCAGAATCACATCTCTGCCTGAACTCACCGACATATACGGCACGATGTCTCACCAGTACACTCCTTCTATGTTGAGAATATACTTGAATATTCTCTACCCTTCTTAGAGCGACTCAACGAGTACTCTCTACCCAATTGTAGATAGCTGTAGAATATTCTAGAACACTTGTAATTAGGTATATAAGGGCTCGCGAAGCTCGCCCAATGTATTCATCCTTTACTTTCAGTTGTCCTCCCATTCTACTTGCCCAATAGGTTATGGGCCCTGCCGCCCTCTATTGAACAGCTTACCGATATCTAATCCGCGTCGCATCCCTGTTCGAGCACCGCTCCAGTCGTGATCCGCCTTACCCCGTATATCCATAACTCGTGACAACTTTGAATCATGCCGTCCGCCGCCGCATCCAACTCCGACTCACACATTTACCGCATCGACCCGCTTCATGGAACCGAGAACTTTGCCATGTGGAAGATCAGGATGTTCCATATCCTGACTGACCTGGGCTACGATATTTACATCTCGGATACCGCTACCCCTCCAGCCGACACCGACCTTGCCGCTCTTGCCGCCTGGAACCGAGCTGATCGCAAGGCTCTTTCCACCATTGTTCTGCGCGTCGCAGACAATGTACTGGTCTATGTCTCCAACGCGAAGACCGCGAAGGAAGCCTGGAAGGCCCTATCCAATATGTATGAAGCCAAAGGTGCGATTGGGATTACTCTTACCCGTCGCAAATTTCACCGCCAAATATGTTCTGAGGATGGAGACATCGAGGAACATATTCGCACGATGCGCTCATACGAGTCCGAACTTATCCGGCTTGGCCACACCATCAAGGACGACGAATTCGCGTATACGTTACTCGAATCGCTCCCGGAGTCATGGGACTCATTTGTTTCCGCAATCGGCGATGACGTTGCCGCCGATTCCACCAAGCTCATCGCGCGCATCCTTGGCGAAGATGCCCGCCGCCGTTCGCGCCCCACCGCTGATCCCACCACCGCACTACCCGCCGTGGACATGTCCAAGGTCAAATGCTTTAAATGCGGCCGACTCGGACATTACGCTAGCAAGCACGATCAGCAGCAGGATTCGCAGCCCGAACATCGCAACGACCGCCCACCCTCGAATTCCCGTAACCGCCGTGGCCGCCAGGGCAAGGGAAAGTCCCGCGCCCACGTCGCTGTCGACAACTCATCAGACTCTGATGAAGATTTTGGTTTTCTGGCCCGTGATCCGGCCGTCTCGCATGGACTTCAACCGGACGATTGGCTACTCGACTCGGGTTGTAGTCGGTCCATAGTCCGCAATAAATCTGATTTTACCCAGTATACCGAGACCCCCGGACACAAAATCATTGGAATTGGTGACACCGCCGGTGTTGGCCGTGGCACCGTTCCACTTTCTTTCGCAGTTGGGAAGAAATCGCGTGCATGTATGATGCGCGATGTTCTTCACTGCCCGACAGCCCCCTGCAACCTGGTTTCCCTCGCGCGACTCACTGACGCAGGTTTCCGTGCAATCTTTGATGGTGATACTGTCAAAGTTGTGTCGAAACGAACTGGCACCACCCTCGCGATTGGCGACAAGATTTCTCGCCTATACAAACTTCGCATCGCACCTCCTGCCTCCTGCCCGCCAACTTACGCTTTTCCCGCGCGCTCCTGGGACGAATGGCATCGCGCTCTTGGTCACCTGAACCACAAGTCCGTCCGGAAGCTGAAGACCAAAAATATGGTCAACGGCATGGATGTTGATGAGCGTGAATCACCCCATCAGTGTGAAGCCTGTATTCAAGGCAAAGCACACGTCCTTCCTTTCCCCAAGGAGTCTGAGCGCACTTATCAAAACATCGGTGACATGGTGTACACTGATCTTTGGGGCAAAGCACGTATCCGCGGCCATAGAGGGGAGTGGTATTTTATGACTTTCACAGATGCGAAATCTGCGTTGACCCGTGTTCGCTTTTTGAAGGACAAAGCCGGTAATACTGTCCTTCAACGCGTCAAAGACTACGTCGCATTTATTCGAACCCAAACCGGCCGTCCACCCCGTTGTTTCCGCTTTGACAACGGCAAGGAATATGTCAACCAAGAAACCCTCGACTGGCTTGCGAGCCAAGGCATCGAGTACGAGGTGACTGCACCTCATTCCTCTGCCCAAAATGGCGTCGCAGAACGCCTCAACCGCACAATAATGGAACGTGCGCGCGCTATGCTTATCAGCGCCCATCTCCCCTGGTTCCTGTGGCCCGAGGCTGTCAATTATGCTGTTTACCTCAAGAACCGATGTCCTACAGCCGCACTCGATGGCGACATTACCCCCATTGAGGCCTTTACACACCAGAAGCCCGATATTTCGAACGTACACGAATTCGGCGCCAAAGTATGGGTTCTGCAGCAGGATGGGAAAGTCCACAAGCTACAAGCGAAGGCTCGCCAATTTCGCTTCGTGGGACTTTGGGAGCACGCTCGGTCCTATCGTTATTATAACCCTGGAAATAATTCGGTGCAACATTCCCGGAATGTTATTTTTCAGGACCCCAGCACTGTTGCAGGTGATTATATTGTCCCTGCTCCGTACCCTTCTCTGCTTGAGGGGGAGAATGTTGAGCAAAATGCGGAATTGCAACCAGATCCGGTTACTCCGCCCATTACCACGACGGCTGCACCACCACCTACTCCTGCTACATCCATTCCTAGACCTACACAAAATTCTGGACCAATTTCAACCACATCTACGCTTACACCGCTTCCCACGCCTACTCCTTCTCCCGCATCATCTCCACCGCCGCCCAAGGCTCCACGCGACATCAGCAGCAAAATTACGACAGAGAATATCATTGAAGGCAAGAGGACTCGCCAATCGAAGCCCGATTTTCTCTTCGCTGTCACTGAAGCCGCTGCGCTCGATGAGGACCCGAAATCTGTCAAGGAAGCGCATGCACGACCTGACTGGTCCCAATGGCAAGCCGCCATGGATGCTGAAATGGGTCAGCACCTTAAATTGGGGACCTGGGAAGTCGTTGATCTTCCCCATGGACGCAAGGCAATTGCCTGCCGCTGGGTCTTTCGTCTCAAACGTGACGCAACCGGCAAAGTTGTGAAATACAAAGGCCGTCTTGTAGTCAAAGGATTTTCGCAGATCCCTGGCATTGATTTCACCGAAACTTTTGCCCCGACCATTCGGCTCGAGACCTTTCGATTTTTATTTGCTCTCGCTGCCCGCTACAACCTCAAAGCTCATGGCATGGATGTTGTCGCAGCTTACCTAAACAGTCCGCTCGAGGAGGAAGTTTTCATGCAGCAACCTGACGGCTACGATGATGGCACCGGCCGTGTCTGTCGTCTCAAGCTCTCGCTGTATGGTCTACGCCAATCAGCCCATAATTGGAACCATACTCTCGACTCCGCGTTCAAAGAACTCGGATTTACACGTTTGATCTCGGATCAATGTGTTTACCTTCGCCGCGACACTCCTACTTCCTCTCCCACCATTGTCGCTGTTCACGTCGATGACATGACCCTGTTCGCTCACACCGACGCTGAGCTTGCTCGGCTCAAGGGGGAGCTTTCCTCCAAATTTAATGTCACTGATTTAGGTGAACTGAAAAATATTCTTGGGATGGAAATTGCACGCAACCCCGATGGCTCTGTTCGGCTCACCCAAATCGCCTACGCTGAACGCATTCTGGAATCCGTTGGCATGTCTAATTGTCATGCCGTCTCGATCCCGCTAGACCCGAATGTGAAGCTGGCATTACCCGAGAAGGATGATCCGCGCATCGTCAACGAAGACTTACGCCGCGAGTATTTATCTGGAGTTGGTAAACTCATGTATCTCGCAGTTGCGACGCGCCCGGACCTTGTTTATGCCGTTCAGCACCTCTCGCAATTTTCGCAGCGCCCTGCACCCGAGCACCTGTCCGCGCTGAAGCGTGTTTTCCGCTATCTCCGTGGTACTCATAATCTCGGCATTTCTTTTCGACGTGACGGCGATCTCCATCTATATTCCGATGCCGATTGGGGAGCGAGTCAAATTGACCGTCGCTCAATTTCTGGATACTCGGCATTCTTTGCCAATGGCCCGGTTTCTTGGAGTTCGCGCAAACAGCCCACAGTTGCACTTTCAACCATGGAAGCCGAATTCATGGCACTCGCACGCGCCACTTGCGAAGCCATCTGGCTACGCGAACTCGGTTCAGAGCTCGGCTTACCATCAAACGACGCTACCCCCATCCAGGTCGACAATCGCGCTGCAATGATGTTCGCCGAGAGCGTTGTTTTCCACGCCCGGTCCAAACATATTGATATCCGGTATCACTTTATTCGAGAGCGAGTTGCTTCTAACGAAGTCAAACTCACCCACTGCGCCTCTGAAGATAACTTGGCCGATATTTTCACCAAGGCCCTTCCACGACCTCTGTTTGAGAACTTACGCAATCGCATCATGTCGCACTCTGGTTGAGTCGAGGGGGAGTGTTGAGAATATACTTGAATATTCTCTACCCTTCTTAGAGCGACTCAACGAGTACTCTCTACCCAATTGTAGATAGCTGTAGAATATTCTAGAACACTTGTAATTAGGTATATAAGGGCTCGCGAAGCTCGCCCAATGTATTCATCCTTTACTTTCAGTTGTCCTCCCATTCTACTTGCCCAATATTCTATTATCTCCATCTCATCTGGATCACCCGAACCAGCCTCGGCGACGGACTCCACGCAGCAATCTGCCACTTCCTGTGCCACCGATGCGTCGATGACCTCGGCCATGAAGGCAAGGGCGCGCAGGGTGTCAGACATGGACTTCTGCAAGGTCTGCGGAAGTAAAGAGATCTTCAGCAGCACCGCGAACAAATCCGTGCGGGTGAACGGTGAGTAGTGGCGAGCAGTGTCCGCATCTCTTATACCATTGTTTTTAGCTTTCTCGTTCGCCTCAATGAGCAGGGGACGGCTGGTGTGCCCCCCCACTCGCTGCTGTATGTCTTTCACGGTCGGAGGGGCCAGCAGTGTCGGTTTTGGGGGTGATCCCCTAGGAGAAGTCGACATCCTCCTTTCACAATTTGGGTGGTAGCAAGTATATTAGACTGCCTGAGTAGTTACAGGTGAATCCGATTGAAGTTGCGTGCGAACGACGCGCCGAGTGTTGGTGCCACTGCCGATTTCCGGGGTCCTATTCGGGGTACCACGTGGTCGAGGTCAGTCGCCCTGCTGTCGGTTGGGTGAGACTTGGCGACGGATTGGAGGCGGTAGGCCTTTCCATATCTTAAACAGATGCCGGTATATGACCGCAAATAAATTTACTTGATTGGATAACATACTGTGTATCATCAGGCCGTGTATATCTGGAATTAATTGCATCTGCAAAATCTTCAAGATCGTTGGCCCTGGACCAGCGAGCCAAATGACCCCTCTGTAAGGCCTGCCTATCCGACCAGCAGTAGGATATGCAGGTTGAGACACTGGCAGACCAGCGGAGTTCCAAATGTCTCTTTCCCTCATACCACCACCATCGGGAATTGGATGTCTTCGCTCTCTGCATTCCTGGCTTTCGTTTCCTGCTCGGCACCCTGATTCATCGTCAAGCTTTCTGTCACACATGCTTCTTCTGCGCCCTTTCCTTACTCGCTGCCATTCTTAATCTTGCACACACACTGTCTTTCGCCGGCCACCAGCCGGGCGGGACGGATAACGGCCTACACTCTGACATGACATCTCCTCTATCATCTCGCTTTTTTCATCTTTCACAGTGTGTTCGTGGCGAGCCTGAGGCGCCAGGAGACAGCTGGTACCGGTGGAGGTTGTCCCGGGTGCAGTTGTATGGGGGCGCTTCCTGGCTGGGGTACACGCCCGCCCGCCCTCCCCCTTCCCCTTCCTTCCGTCTTGTTTAAATCTCTGGCCCTTTCTTCGGTCCTTTGTGTCGTCAAGCTTATTCTAGATTTTGCAGTATTCGGTCGGTGGTCGTTGTTTTCACAACTCAGTCTGTATACAGCCAGCACAGGTATGTTCTAAATTATCCCGATGCTCCACTTACTGATATGATCACTGGTCTCTCTAGATCAGTATCCTTTCAGCCGGCATCGGTTGGCGCTCGAGGATACCCCGGTATGTATGTCGCTATATCGCGTATCATTTATTTCTACCGACTCATTCCATTCAAAAAAGGCACGCTACCATTGTGCTCTGTTCGAACTACCTAATCCTATTTCAGAGGTTGACGAGCGCAAGAACAGCCCCCAACACCCGTTCTTCTCACCGCAACACAGTCTACTACGAATGCATGCGCCGGAATCCACGGAGTGGCGACGGTAGCGAGCGAGGAGGAAGAGAGCAGCGGCTGTGGGAGAGTAGGCCACGAGCGCGGCGGGGCGAGACAAAACCCATTTTTGCTGGGGCTGGCACGACTATCCCTCGCCCGGTATCGGCTGGCCTGGGATTGGAAAGACGTGAAATTCTTAGCCCACGCGAGACATACTGAGACAGGCCGATACCGGTAACAAGAAGCGCAAGCGGACGATGCGGAGAATAACACATCTCACGATGACGACAACTTCAATCCCGAGGGCGGAGGAGGATCCGGAACGGGCGAGAGCGAGGGTGAAGGGTCGGGATAGAATTGCATATGTGATGTATACATTCAAATACATTTTTCTTCGCCACAATAGTGTCAATTTGCTCGTGTCCAGTATAAGATCAGACGACGTTTGGATTTCTTCAACAATCCTACCCTGAGTCCACCAACTGAGTTCAGACTGAACGGCCTGAATTTGATTCGCGATTTAGTGTCACTTTTGACTTCAAACCCATATTGGTTTGGTCTCGAGCACTGACCTCTATTGATGTTCATCAGTGATCTCAAACTGAACTCAGTTCGGGTCCCCGGTGATCGCGGCTTTCGACGGGCGTCCGCGTTTACGCTTCGGTGGGACATCCTCAGCCTCCCCGTCGTCAGCTGGGTCCTTAGACTACTCGTCAGCCATTGCCACAGGGACAAGTGATAGGCTTACGACGACCTTTTCGCTTTCCACGGCGATCGCGGCTTTCGAGGGGCGTCCGCGTTTGCGCTTTGGCGGGGCCGCCTCAACGTCAGCCGGCGCCTTTTCGCCATCCGCAGCGATCGCGGCTTTCGAAGGGCGTCCGCGTTTGCGCTTCGGTGGGACATCCTCAGCCTCCCCGTCGTCAGCTGGCTCCTTAGACTACTCGTCAGCCATAGCCACAGGGACAAGCCGCAGGCTTACGACGACCTTTCCGCTTTCCCCGGCTTTCGAGGGGCGTCCGCGTTTGCGCTTCGGCGGGGCCGCCTCACCGTCAGCCGGTTCCTTTTCGCTATCCGCAGCGATCGCGGCTTTCGAAGGGCGTCCGCGTTTGCGCTTCGGTGGGACATCCTCAGCCTCCCCGTCGTCAGCTGGCTCCTTGACTACTCGTCAGCCATAGCCACAGGGAGAAGCCGTAGGCTTACGACGACCTTTTCGCTTTCCCCGGCTTTCGAGGGGCGTTCGCGTTTGCGCTTCGGCGGGGCCGCCTCATCGTCAGCCGGTTCCTTGGCTATTCGTCAGCAACTCTAAGCGCCAAACCGTATACAGCACCTTTTCGCTTTCCCCGGCGGTCGTGGCTTTCGAGGGGCGTCCGCGTTTGCGCTTCTCATCGTCAGTCGGTTCCTTGTCTATTCGTCAGCAAGTCGACAGCGCCAAACCATGTACAGCACCTTTTCGCTATCCGCAGCGATCGCGGCTTTCGAGGGGCGTCCGCGTTTGCGCTTCGGCGGGGCCACTTCAACGTCAGTCGGCGCCTTTTCGCCATCCGTAGCGATCGCGGCTTTCGAAGGGCGTCCGCGTTTGCGCTTCGGTGGGACATCCTCAGCCTCCCCGTCGTCAGCTGGTTCCTTAGACTACTCGTCAGCCACAGCCACAGAGACAAGCCGTAGGCTCACGACGACCTTTTCGCTTTCCCCGGCGATCGCAGCTTTCGAGGGGCGTCCGCGTTTGCGCTTCGGCGGGGCCGCCTCATCGTCAGCTGGTTCCTTGAGTACTCGTCAGCATAGCCACAGGGACAAGCTATAGGCTGACGATGACCTGTTTGCTCTCCCCAGCATTGGCTGCTTTCGCGGGGAGTCCGCGTTTGCGCGTCGGTGGGAACTCCCCATCGTCAGCCGGTTCCTTGTATTCGTCAGAAAGTCACAGCGCCGAACCGTGTGCAGGCTTACAGTGACCTTTTCGTTTCCCGCAGCGATCGCAGCTTTCGAGGGGCGTCCACGTTTGCGATTCAGCGGGACCTCTTCAGCTTCGTCGTCAGCCTCCCCGTCCTGTTCCTTGTCTCTTCGTTAGCAAAGCCACCGTGGACAGGCTTGAAGCGTCGTACATTCGTTGACGTTTTTCTCGGGTTGAGAGACACCTCACCATTTGGATTCGCAGGGCGTGGCGAAAGACCCGTAGGCTGTCGGAAGTTAAGGCCAGAGCAACTGCAACGCAGTATCTGAAGCATACTTTGGTCGAGTCGATGTGGGCAAGACTCATCCCGATGTCTTCCTGTTCACTGGCATCTCCAAGCTCATCGCATTCCTCCTCAGCGGGAGGGGCCAGCAAGTCCTCGTCCCAGGCAGAGGAAGTTGACATGGTCATGGACGAAAAATGTGTGACGTGGCGTCAGCCACAATAACCCCCAGCATTGCCAAATATCAAACAAATAAGTACCGGCTCATCCGGGCCGGAGAGCGTACTCCAGCCATCCGGATTAAGTATGTATTTCGTCACAGCATCTGGAAAAAAGAAGAGTCTGACGACTGTGTGAAGCCGGGTACATGAAAAGATCCCATCGACTAGGGCATCAACCCGTCCCGTAAAATTACGCGACGACGGGCCGTAAATACGGTTACGGCCCCGTACCGTCTGGTGGATTTCAGGAGGGAAATAAGGCCGTTTTCAGATGGGTTAATTACAGGTTGGCCCTATTCTGTCTTGAGGCCTTTCCTTCACTTGCTGATGCAGTCCTAGTAGTAATTTGACCAATTGTGAGCTGAAAAAATATAGCAGAGATTCAGCAGTCCCTCACAAACACCCAGTTACGGGCGTAAACGGACTGTTACGGTACGGTTACGGGTCCAAACTTACCGTAACGTATCCGGGGTATTTTATTACGGTTACGGGCGTATTTGTTACGCCCGTCAGCGTATTACGCACGGTTTGATCACTATGGAGCCACCTTAGCATTCTTTTCAAACTAGTGTTGGTTGAAAAGTAGCTACCAACCAATACTCGGTTGACTCTAGGTTGATTTTTATCAACCTATGCAATAGGATGGATATCAACCAACTAACTTCAACCTATATACACGTGAAAATCAGTTGGGCTGTCCCAGGGTAGTGTTCGCAGGAAAATCAACCTATCTTCGAAACAACCTATTGTAGGATTGAAAATTACAACTGGCGCTCGGAACCTCAAAATACCGATCTGCTGTCTCTCGATGAACCTGTATGCCTCTCAGGCTCACAAATGAGTGATGAACGTTAACGACACAATACTAGATCTAGTGAAATCTAAAAGACTGATTAGCAGTTATGTTTGATGCTGGCATGCTGATTCAGGTCTAACCGAATGAGGGGAAGGTACTTAGCCCTTAATCTCCTCTTGCTACTGGTACTATTCTCAAGGAAATAATTTACTGCTTGGTAGATTTAGATGATACTATATGCCTGCGAATTGCGCCAATTATACCAGAGATTATTGCCAGTTTTTTTTTCCCTCTCATATGTCCTCTTACACTCCCAGATTGCGCTGGAAGGCATTTTCACAATCATAGAACAGTCAATGGTGTGCGGAAGCTAACTTCGTGTCCTCAACAAAGTTGCCAAGAAGTTCAAGTCATTCCAACTCCGCCGCGCACGTGCATCACTATGGCGTGATTTGATAGCATGGGAGTGGGCAACGCTCAATCAATCAGTGATTTGTTTGTTCATGTAGAAAGATCAAGTCTCCCTGCCAAATCCCACATCCAAAACGCCTTCATGTTTTTAAGGTCTCTCCGCCCATTCTGAGCTAAAACTAAGAGGCAAAGTCTTTTAAAATGCATAAATCTAGAGATCGATTGGGAAAGATTTTTTCCCTGCCTTGGACTTTTGGTTTTCGGTGCCATGGCAGAACCAATTGGGCAAGGGATACTTTTTTTTCCCAATCGATCTCCAGACATTTGTCATAAAATTAGTTTCCCGCTCGGCCGGCAGCACCAAAACGGGCATGCATGCCCAAAAACGTGAAGTGCCGGTGCAAGATCATGGTGGGTCACCTTGTGTGACTGACGTGACTTAAAGCGTTAAAAACCGAAATACAGCTTCCATCGCAGAAAATAAATAATGGGGCTACGTATGCAAGTGTTAAATGGTTGTATGTATATAAATCCTCACACTCATGGGGTTTCAGAGTTGTATTCGCCCTCATACTTCACAAAACATGCGCGGCGCCATTTGATGTGGCTGTACACCTATCCATCAGCCCATCAAATTTCCATCGCTGCCCACTCCCAGATCATAGCAACCATCTTCCACAACCCCGTCACGAGTCAGACGTCTCTTCCTTCCTCCCCCCACCTTCTCCTCTCCTCCGTCCCCCGCAAACGGGCCTCAAGTATCTTCATCCCTTCCTCAAGTGTATTCTGTTCAAGCACTTTCCAAGCTTATCGGAGCATTCCTCAAACATCCCTCAAGCATTATCAAGTGTCCTGCGCAGTTCTCAAGCCCTGTAGCTGGTTTCCGGTCCCTCTGCTCTGTCTCTCTGTCTCCTGCCTTTTCCGCTGGCTGCTGCTCAAATAGTCGACACCTCGTGCCCTTCCTTATCCTTCTCATGTTTCAGGTTATGTCGGCGACGAGTCATACTCATAGGTGCGTTATCAGTTGATGACCTCGATCTTACGCTGACACATCTACATTCACAGCGTTTGGATAGCATTCGTCTGTGCACTGTTCGGTGGGCTTGAGGGGTGGCTTTCGGAGCCAAGGCACTGCCGCGTGCAATCGCGTGTCAATGGCGAGCATAGGTGCGTTAGCAGCTTCCCATTGCCTCTGTTTTGGGCTGACACACATCCGTAGTGTTTCTTCGCGCCATACCTCGAGGGGCTAGAGGGTGTGGTCGATGTGCAGGGGTTGGGCAAGTGCGTGTCATGGCGGCCGTGGTGGTGGAGGCCCGGTGGGCGGCGTAACGTGTATGGACCCATGGGCGCGGTGCCGCATCGGTTCATGCATGTACTACGTAGCGTATATATGTACAGTATATCATCTACGTATATACTTGTTTCATTTTTGCGTGCTCAATGGACCTACGTCCGGCAAGCGATATTGAGATGATCAACAACCTATCGAAATGAGGAAAAACAATCAGATCCAGGTTGGGCGTAGGTTACAGTGTCTAAACTACAATAGGTTGATAAAGAGCCGGAAGAGGCTGGGAGATGATAGGTTAAAAGTGGTCGTTTTCGAGGTATCTTCAACCTATCGGAGGTAACCTATACTCTACTAATTTTCGTCCTACAGTCGTTGAAAACCATCCTATACAGAGCTTCATTATATTCTAGCACTGGTTAAATATTAGGTTGAACATCAGCCTGCGCGGCCGCCCTAGAGGATGCCCTACCATCGACGCGACAAATGGATCTGACGCGTCTGACGCGTCCAACGAGACGAAGCGTCAATCGCATTTAGATGCTCATCAGCCGAGTCTCTGGATTCCTTGTCCTGCATGAACTGTCAGCCTTCAGGAGACCATACCCCTGTTGTTTTTGACACTCACCTATGGCGTTCACTTTGCACATTTAATCACGCAACACATATTTTGATGCACACCACACTTTTGTTGATGTGCACCACACTTTTCGGGCGCGCACTACTTTATTTTTTTGAGCACCCCATATTTTGGAAACTGAAGCACAACACTTTTTTTTTGATGAATGCGCACCATATTTTAGATGCAGCACATTTTGATCACCGCACCACACTTTCGCAAAGGTGCACCACATTTTTGAACTGAACCCCTGCACCACATTTTTTCACAACGGCTACCACTGCTTAATCAAGGCCTCCACAGCATTGTCTATGTACTCCTCCTCCTTCAGTAAACTCTTCCCATCTGGAGTATCTTGAATACTCGTCACGGTCAAAACTCGGCATTCCTCGTTCATGCCCGGCACTACCATCTCATGGAGGGCATCGTGCAGGTCAGAGCCGGAGATCTCATCCTTCAGCAAAGTCCCCAGTCCCCCCGAGATTCCAACCCAGTTCTTTGCCCATGACTCGCCGCAATACCGATTGTCGTAACATAAATTTGCATCGGAGGAAAAAAAGCGAGCCCAAGTCGGTACTGGGCGACTTTGGCATGGGTCCTGACCAGAGTACGGTATGCTGACCAGCCAAGGAGCTCCTCATCGGTGACTGAGATCTCCAGGATGGATCCTGACATCAACTCGTAGAAAGCCTGCTTGGCCCACTGGTCGATATGATAGTCGCTAGCAAGCCTGTACCGCAATGCGGGTCCCAGGTCTGGGTGATCTTCGAGATGGTGGGTAGCATATCGAACCCCGGACTCTGCTCCAAAAAAGTCACAGGTCTTCAAGAGCGCGCAAAGGCGCTCTAAAGGTGGAGTGTCTGAGGTCCATCTTGGACCAGCAGGTCAGTGATTTCCAGTTGAAGAGAAAGTGTACTCACGGAAGGAGGTTAAAGATGAACTCGAGAAATGCTTCACATTCTGCCCCACTGAAACTCTGTGGAAGATGAACTGCAGTCGCGTCACTGGTGCCATCCAGTCTAGCTTTCCTTGAAAGCTCTATCAGATCCTTTGAGCTCTGCGACAGCCCAGAGGGAAGCTCGACCGGAGCAGGGAGCGTCAGCATCCCCGCAAAGCAGTCGCTTTTCAAGACAAGGAGTTGTCGGTTGACGTTGTACAGAGTGCCGTCGCTAGCGTAATAATAATTTTTTAAAGGGTGTATAGAGTAGAATATGCATCCAGATTTACCTTGAGAGTAAGCGTGCCATCTGAACAGCCGTTTGTTCTTCTGTCATTCTCAAAGGAAGAGAAGAAAGAGCGATCACCTGATTCATCTCTCTCTCTTCCTCCACAATGGAAGCCTTCAACGTTCCGGACAACCTCCCTCCTCTTCCATGGCTCCGACTCCTTGGACAGCTAACATATTGGCTGCCTTTCAAGTTCTCAACAGGGCGTATACTCGAGCCCTTGAAATTCTTCGTCAAGAGGACAGCGACGCTGTGCGATACAAGCTCTTGTCATCCAATATTGTGGACAACATCAGGAAAAAAGTTTTTGCTGGGTAGCAGCGGGCCAGGGCTCTGGATGATTGGTAGCACCAGTAGCCGCCCACTTGCGGCTCGGTAGGGCTGGTAGCTCTGGGTAGCGCTCGTGCCGTCAATCAGTAGCGCTTAGTAGCGCATCACTCACGGATCAGTAGTACCTGATAGCCGTCCTAAAAAAAGACGGCATATTCGGGGCATCCGAGTCTTGATTCGAAGAGAAATAGAGTAAATATGATGTACTAGAGAATAACAGAGGCCAAGGTTTGTATTATGGCCAGTTTGAAAATGGCTCCTCTGAGGGTCCCATCTCAAAATATTTGACAAGTCAGTTCAAACTCCGCCGACACGTGCAAGATGTCGTGATTGTTTGCGCACCAAACACTGCTGGTTGATCGATTCCTGATCGTTTCTCTTCCTTTCCCCCCATCTTTGTCTCCCTGCGCCCCGCCATTTCGTCTTCAAGTCGGCCGTGGGTGCTCAACCCTTCAAGACACGCCTCCATACATCCATTATGAAGGCATGCAAGATCTGTCAGAGGCTTCGGTGCTTGACAACGCAATCCACATCGAGAATCGCCAAATCACCCTAGCGGTGCACTCACTCACTCAAGATACATACAATCCGGCCACTCCCTTAATCACGTATGAGATGTTCAAGCCCTTTCCGAGCAAGACCGTCAAGACGATCCCACTCTCCTCAAACTGTCAAGGTCGTCAAGACTGTCGCGCAAGAGCTTGCGTCATCTTGCCACGTCGATGCACTGCTTTCTCGGGAATATCTTTGTTAGCTCTTTGGTAGCTCCCTCGTCCCTCCGGCCCTCACTTGCCCTCACCCGCTCCGATGACATCACAAAGTACGACGCCCCTTGTGATTATTTTTTCGTGGCTAACTCGCATTCCCAGCTCCCACCCATCCTCTCCTCCTCCCTAACCGACATTATTTCGATACGGCCGGCCCTGGAGGATCGGAGCAAAACC
Organism: Mycena galericulata; assembly: GCA_029289565.1. Taxonomy (NCBI): domain Eukaryota; kingdom Fungi; phylum Basidiomycota; class Agaricomycetes; order Agaricales; family Mycenaceae; genus Mycena; species Mycena galericulata. The sequence goes on along the minus strand of JARKIA010000008.1, from coordinate 1,335,879 downwards.
GCCTCCATTGGTTGTCGAATACCAGCAATACTGATGCGCATCAGTGGTGCGTACACCCGAAGTACCACATAAATCAACCCCACCCCACGAGGTCCGTCGTCTTCTTTCTTCCTGTGCGAATATCCATTATCTGCCCCAGGATCGGCAAGCGGAAGCGGACAAGCCCAAGATGGTGTTCGGGATGGATGTGGGCGCAGCTGGGGAGGACGACGATCAAAGCGGGGGAGCGGGAGTCGTGAAGCCCAAGTAGTATCAGCGTACATCATATTTTATTGTGAATACAATTGTTTTCACCCAAATTCGTGGCTTCTACAACTAAATACTCGGTGCTATCAAATACTACTGAGTACCTACTCTCGTGCTATTGGAAGCTACTGGGGTGCTACTGAGCTCGTCACCCAAATCTACTGGGAGCTACCAGGCTTTAGGGGGGCTGCTACTGGGTTCTCCCACCGGGGGGACCTGTCTACCCAGCTACCCTGACTACTGGCACTACCGGGCGCTACCCGGACACGTGGTTTTTTCCTGATGAACCTGGTCCCCATCCTGGAGAATATGGAGGGCGATGGAGCTCCCCGTATTTGGGTTGAATCAGTCGCCTTTATTCTTGGCCCCCTTGTGTATGAGTTGCAAGTAGCCGCACTTGCTGCAGAACATCAGGAAAAAGAAAATATCTGGGTAGCGTCACCTAAGAGTTCCGTAGCATTGGTAGCACTGGTAGAAATTTGGTCTGGGCCCAGTAGCAGTTGGTAGGGCCAGTAGATTTAGGTGGTATATCCAGTAGAAGTGGTAGCATTCCCCTGTATGCCGAGTAGTATTGGTAGAGTTGATAGTTTTCGCAGGGGAATCAGTAGCGGCAGATCCCGCGCGTGTGCTTTGAACTTGTCCGAGGTGGCTGTGCTCGGACGAGTTCAAAGCGCGCACGAACGGGATTGCCGGGCTGGCACCCAGGCGCTTCAATTATTAGTCATGGCGCTAAAAAGGGACCGGTGTCCCTCGAATAACATATCTCATGAACTCACGAACAAAATTTACAAGGTATAGCAGGCTGTATATTGAGCAGTAAAAAATAAATTAGCGCCCTGCACGTTAGTCTCTTATAAACAGATGTTATAACAGAGCTTACTCGTACCTCGTATGTTATATACCTGCACGTCCCATCAACCTCATACGGACACTACGCTGCTCCGCCGCCTTTCTACGCTGAACCGAACCGAACCGGACTTTGCCATCTCTAGATACAAATCTAAAAAATCCTATCCGCGGACAAGGGTTCTCGATTTTTGGCCTCAAAAATCCTATTTGGGGACAAGGAAAATCGAAATTTTCGCCCTGAAAAATCCTATTTTGCGGACAACCCTTGGCGGGAGCTTCACGGGGCCTTAACGGAAAAAAAAGAAATCATGGTGGCGCAAGTATGGATTGAGATAGAATGATTTACACTGGTCGAGGACATGTTCCGAAGTCCAGGTGAGATCGACTGAACGGCCGAACACGGGTATAAGATGACAGGAGCGTACAATGTCTGTGATGGGTATGATTTCCGAATTTTGACGATGATTGCGGGAAGAGAGAGAGACTTGGTGCATTCCAATGTCAGCAACAGGTTGGATGAGCTCTTTGTACCAATCGACATAGGCCAGGGTGCCGTAGTATACACCATACTGCTGCGGCAGCCGAAAGATGACGCGTACTCGGGCAACACGAAGACCTATAATGACACCCTCAGAACCAGCACAACAGTTTACATGCTGGAATAATTACCACTCGTTGGGCTCTCGCCTACAACCCGGAGTCTGGTTCGCACAAGGACGGTGTCAAATTGCCCAGCTTTGGCAGGTTTCACTCCCTTCGTAGTCAGCTTCAACGCTGTGCCCTTGACCGCTCTGATCTTGTCAAGAATGACGTAGGATGTTACCTCGGAGACATCCGGAAGGGTAAGTGAGAGGCGTTTGTAGACTGGGAAAGTTGACGCTTCGGATGGTTCTATTATGGCAGAGATTGATTCGGAGTCCATAAAACCGGGGGTTTTAGCAACGGTGTGAACTGGAACTGAAGCAGGAGCATTAGGAATTATTTCCAGCGCGCCTTCATCATCCGAATCGTCCGCAGCAGGAGGCACGGGTGCAGGTACTACAGATGCGGAGCCATCGCTTTCCTCCGGATCATCCTGTGCGGCAGGTACAGCAATATATCCCGGGACTGCCCACATCAGGAAAAAGGTTTTGGCCGGGTAGATGTCGAGAAATGGGTAGCTCCAGTAGCGCATCACAGAGGTCGGGTAGTACTCAGTAGCGCCAGTAGCTTTTGCGCTAAATGTTGGTAGCGCCCAGTAGCCGATCATCAACGGATCAGTAGCGGCTGATAGCGAGGTTTTAAAAATAAACCATTCTCAAGCAGTCGGGGGCTTCAAAGAGGTTGGTAGAGGTTGGGAGCAGACCGATATCGGATCTCTTTGGCTCGAGCAGATGCTCCGAACATTTTCAGTTCTAAATTTTTGAAAAAAAATTCTAAGTCATTTCAGACTCCGCAGGCACGTGCAGGATTGCGTCATGTTTGGGGGCGACACGTCGCTCTTTTGATCAATCCTTCTTCCTTTCCCCCACCACTCCCTCCCTCGTCTGGGTGCAATTTTTGTCTAAATCCGCAATCTAGCCTCGTTCCATACGTTTCCATACCCGTGCTGTGCCCTCCTTCATGTTTTGATACTCGGCGGCCTCTCAGCAAGCCATTCGGACGCAAAATATTCCGGTCTTGGACGGATCCTACATCCACTGCGCAAATTCGACTTGATTCCGATGGGACCTCAAGACTCAGCAAGCTACCTTCCATATCAAGCTCGCAATTCTTCAAGAGTATGTCTTGCAAGACCTGCGCGGCTTGTACGCCGTCGAGCTCCAAGCCCTTGGCTGCCCTTCTGCTATACACCCCTCTTCTCATGCTCGTTCTGCGCCGTCATGGCGACTCCTTTGTTAGCCGGCATTCCCGATCTCCGCCTTTCTGGTCAGTGACATGTGCTTCGACAGATATATTACTAACATCTCTCTCCGTGCGTATTTAGGGACCGCGGGTGTGACGAGAACATTCCCTCTTCGGCAATGCGACGACAACAATGTGTTCCCAACTACCAAGCACCCGAGCACTCAACATGTGGAGCCTGGGTACGCGAATAAACCCGCAAATCCGCCCTCCCCTGCACGCGCAAGAACCTCGCGCCCTCTGCACTCGATGCGACGACGCAGAAGTGGGCGCATGCGACGCCCAGCGCAACTTCGCGCACGCGTGGCTGTCCTTGCCGTCTTCAAGAAGCAGTTAGTGCGGCCTGCGCATACAACAATTACAACGCGCTCGATAGGGAGAATTGTGAGTTCGTCTTTTCCTGTGGGCGGTCGCTGACTGGATTCTTGCTCGCGAACCCGCCCCCGGGGCACAGGTCGTCCCGCCCGCTGTCGCCATGCCGCGAGTCGCGCATCCCAGGAGTTTGGGCCCATCGTGCGTGCCGCCTTCCGCTGTGAGGGAAACCAGGGATCTTCGTGATAGGGCGGGGTTGCCACCGCCTCCGGTGCAGGACGCATGCGACGTGCGTGCAACGCCGCTTTCTGCGAGGGATGCTCCGCCGCCGCCGTTGTCTGCAAGAGATGCTCCAATGTCTGCGAGGGACCCGCGGGATGGGCGGGAGGTGCGCATGCCAATGCGACAGTATTTTAACCAGTTAGCCATGTGTATTCTGTACATAGACTGAATATATTGCTTTTCTGCTATTTCTTTCGAGCGAGCGGATGAACCTACCTTGAAACTATATGAGCTACCTTGCTGCTACCTTGGCACTGGAGATAGGAGCCAAATTTGTGGACCGACTCCTGGCGGCGAAGCCGAACCGTCATCTGTTGCGTATACAGTGCCCGTCATCACTTCTCTGCACGTGTTTTTCAGGGTCAAAGGAATTTTTGTGAATTTTTTGTGATTTTCTGGGCCATGAAACAGACCAAAGGAATGTGATTGAGCACAAAAACTCATTTTTTCCCACGGTGTTTCACTTTTTCGGGGTCCAGAAAAAAAAAAGTTGCTTCAAATCACCAGTATGACACTGGCAAAGCCTTTGAAAGGATGCAGGAACGCTCTGATAATGTTTCATGTTGTTCAAAGCTCTCACAAGTTGTCTAGAAACAGACCACAGAAATTCGGACGCGGGGGGTCCAGACGAAGCACGTGACTTAACCCTACCCAATATGGGAATTTGATGCCATCATTAGGGTTTGTTTCACTTTTTCAGCCAGCAAAAAATAAAATCTTCTTTGATCAACTAACCAAGCACAAGGGATCTTCTTTATGCCTCCTTTGAGTGTTTCCGGTGTGTTTTAAGTTGACTCGTGATGAGGGTGTAATGTAGTTAGAAGTTCAAAGTTTCGACTTGTTTACTGCCAAAAGCGGAACCGTGATGTGATGACGGGCACTGTATGCCTTCCGATTAGTTGCTTTGTAGCCAACTTTAGCTAGATCAATGTGAAGGTGTTCAGTATTCTCGGTGTTGTAGCCGTCTGCAGTTCCTCGAGAGCGGATGCGTCGGTGTAGTGTTTCAGTTTATGAAGTTTGTTGATGTTGAAATGCTCGCAGATCCCCAGGTCGATGAATACTGCTTTGTTAGCGTGGAAAGCGGCCCAGGCGGCATCCATTTGGCCCAGTGATTCATCGCAATGTGTTTCAAAGTGAGCATAGTGAGTGAAGTCGAGGAGTCCCCGCACGGCGAGTTGAACGCGTGGCTCGGTCGCATTGGCCAGGACGCCAAGGTAGACCTTCTCCATATTTTTATGTTCGGCCCTGGTCCACTGTTTTTTTTTTTTTTTGAATCCTTGTTTATACTCCAGTGTGTGTGTGTAAATCAGTATATTTATAGTAGCGCTCAGGCCGTTTACGGCCTATGTGGCTACTTTGCTAGTACTAGGTATCTGGCTGAGTCCTACGGTGTATGTATGTTGGTAGTGCATTGCCCCGCGCCCCCCCTGAAGCCGGGGATAATTGCAAAAGTGCCCATATAACGTAGGTCCCACAAGCGTATGTATGTTGGTAATGTTTCCCCCATCGCGTCCGTCCGCAAGCCGTCCGCTGGGTAAATGCACAAGTGCCCACACGCAGGTCCTTCGTCGAAGGAAGATGCCCGGGAAGCAATGAGATCGAGGTTCGTGGGTGGTGCGTGGACCTGGATGTACTGGTGTGAAATTTGTGGGGTGTGGGGTGGCTTGTTCCATTTGGATGTGCCGAAAGGGACGGATCAACGGTCCCGGAGGTGAAAGAGAGGAGAAGTGGGTGGCATAGGTGGTAGAGGAGTGCATATGCATAATGGAACACGCCGGGCCAAGTGGCCAATTCTTGAGTAGGTCGGGCCGCAGATGCAGGGCAACTACATACGTCGAAGCACCGTGAAAATGAGTGTGAGGTCGGGTGAGTGGCACCAGCCCCGACGCCCCCAGCTCTATGACATCCAGCTCCAAGGGGTGCATTGGAGGGTGCCGACATCGTTATGAGCCTGTCGGGGGAGGCGCTTCAAACGGGAATGGATAGCCCCACTCGTTCAGGTGATTTCCAGCTGTTCAACTTGTGCTCAGGGGCAATATTGACTTTGAACTGAACTGAGCTGAACTGATTTCTATTGTCGCTGTACCTGGCCATGGTGGCTACGCAGCAGTACTCTAGCTACGCTAGGATAGGTAAGAGGCGGGTAACTAACTATATGGGGATGGTGAGGGTAATTTTTCTAAGTACGACGATGACAGAGATAAAAGTAATTAGCGTGCGGGGAAAGATGACGATTGAGAGAGAGCAACGAGGTAAGAGGAAGGGAGCGGTGGGGACCGAGACTGGTAGGTTCTACGAGGTTTCTGTATGATTGATTGAGAGAGTATCATAAGTACTCTCTCAATCAATCATGCTAGAGGCAAGTGCATTGCATTTTGAAACGCAACATTTTGAACCGCGTGGGGAGTCGCATCAATTTCAGGTCTCGCATCAATTACAGCTCATTGCGGAATTTAGGGCACGGACAATTTTTTTCCGTTTTCAGCAATTTTCGGCAGAACAGTTGTCCTGCCCTCAAATCTTATCAGATTGCCTCGGGAGCTATCTCATTCTAGTCGCATTGTCACTAACCTCCTTGAATTTCCGTTTTGGTCCCGAATGAAATTTTCACCCAAAAAATCCCGATTTCGAGCAGGACAGCTGTAGTGTTGGTAATACACTAGGTGGCCAAAGTAATAGCATGTTTGTGCAGAAGCCATTGGAGCCATCTGATGGCTTTTTGGCATTGTGCAACTGGGTGGCTTTGGCTCTGTATGGCTTTTGAACGGAAAGTTGTATTGAGCTTTTTCAAATCTGTTCTAAATCTACAGAGCCCTCAATGCTCTATGGGCATCGCACTCCAGTGTGGCAGTCCAAATCGGCACAAAACTGTTGGTTCCGGCGTGTTTTACTGAGTTGGGTTTGTACAACAATGCTGAAAATCAATATCTGAGGCCTTCAATGCAAAAGTATTCGACGCCTATGACAGATTTTGGCATACTAGGGTGTCGAGATCGTCGACGCCAACATTCCTAGCATATTGATTAGATCATAGGAAATTGATGTTCGACCAAAATGGCCCAAATACAGAAATTCGTATTTTTATGGCTCACTCAATACACCGGTCCTCATTGGTTTATCCGATTTGAAACACATCTCTTTCTGGCGATACCTCTGTGGCTCTTTGCCATAAACCTGGACTTTATCCCTTACGTAGGCCTTGTGTTGAATTGCCTCCAAGGCTAAATAATATCCTGAACTTAGACCTGATGCTGGCTTTTTCTTCCGGAGTTGGCAACAACATCAGACGACGTGTTCTGCACGTCCAATATGTCATACCCTTTGGATCATCTTCAAGTAGCAATATTCCGGCCTGAAGGCTTTGGGGACGTTCCCTCTTGAGCTCGAGTTTTGCCAGCCTTTCCCGTCCTGACAGGTGCTACCGGAACTGGTTCCTAGTTGGTGTTTCCAATATGTACCCTGGCCGCCGATTTTGATGGTCGTTGCACCGAGTGCATTCAACTTTTTGAAAGTGCTAACAGTCGTCGATTAGTCTGTGCTTTATTAATAAGTACAAAATCTTTTAGATCTCTGGCGACTCCGAATTTATCAAGGCTCTTGGAAATCAACGGATTACTTACACTACTTGTTGTCTTCATAACGCAGGCCTGGAACCCTCTCAAGACGGACACAATGCACAAGACTTTTTAATTGGACGATTCCAACTATTGTATTGAGTAGCATTTTTTTTCACTGCATTTGCCTCGAGTGATTCCAAGTAATTCCACGGGCTGGCAAAATGTAGAACATCCGAAGCATGCCTGTTGTAAGTTTACTAGCTTTTCAAGCCTTTTTAATGCCCTTGCAAGGAATTTAGTTCTTTTGTAAGGCATTTTGTGTTTTTCACCAGGCTACCAAGCCTTGTATGCCTTTTGGCCCTTGCAAGGCTTTGTATTGCCTTGCATGTTTCTCCCGGTTTTGGTGATGGGGGAAGTCAAATAGGGAAGTGGCAGTAAAGGAGAATGTCGCGCCTTCAACGGTGTTCAGGATCAACGCGCGGTACGGCCCAACCGACGATTTCGAGTAGAAAGGTCACCAGAAGGGTGGATCAACGAAAATGGGTGAGAGGGACGTCCGTCTGGCGCTGCGGATGCTCACTTCGGGCCGAGTCCAAATTCAACCTGATTGGTTCCGATGGCCGGCAGTGGTGTTGGAGACACAAAGGAGAGTAAATGCCCGAAACTGAACCTGAAGTTCGGTTCAGGGTTCGAGGAGGGTTTTTTTTGGTTGAACTGAACCGAACCCCGAACCCCAAACCCTCCATTTTATCAGGATTGTGCGAGTTTTTTTCGATGGCTTGGCCCAAGAGTTTGCCTCAAATGTTTATTTACAGCCTTTTGCGGAACTTAGGGCGTGGCCGGTTTTTATTTTATTTTAGTAAAGTTTCGGCACAATGGCTATCCTGGCCTCAATTCTCAACGGATTCCCTTGGTGGTAGGCCTCATTCTACTCACGTTGTAAATGCGGATGGCATGGCATCTTACGATTTTGTCTGAGCATCCCGAAATCATTTACTAGGTCAGATTGGGGTGTTTTGAGCTGTCTGAGAGCAGAACATGCCGCAAAGTAGCTATAGTGGTCGGGTTGACCTAGATTTTTAATACGATGCACTTATGGGTATTCCGGAGGGCAGCAAACACCGGGATAGTGAATGGGACTTGTATTTCAACTCTATCATACATGTGAACAGGTGGGATAACCTTCTAGAACTGAATCTACAGTCACTTGAAGGTGTTTTGGTGTTTAATCACAAATTTGTTCAGATACTGAGTGTCTGTGATTTCAGACTCGGTGTGAGAGAATGGTCAGAAGCTAATTTTAGCGGGATAGAATGAGGAGGGAATTATTTAAGTGCGAGGAAATGCTTTATCCACCTTCCTTGGAATATCCTTGACGTAAATTTTCGCGATTTGAGGGAGGAAAAATTTAAAGGCTTGGTTCGCGCTCGAACGCGTTTTCCCCGAACGCAGGTTCCGGTTCGGGGTTCAGGAAAATCCCTGAACCGAACCGAAGTTCAAGTTCGGCGTTCGGAGAAAAGGGTCCCGAACCTGAACCGATCCGAACTTTGGCAAGGACCCCCGATTATCCCTATGGAGGTCGGATCCGAAATTCGGGCTATATTTTTTTCTTGTCCGAACTTTTGTCCGACCTGTGCCCAGAAGTTTTGTCCGAATTCCGGATCTGACCTGGGTCGGACCGAAATTTTGTCCGAACTTTAGACCAACTTCATTTTTGCTCTGGCGCCCTTGAATATTGCTCAAAAATTCCAAAGAAAATCTATTCTGCTACTCCATCATCCTCAGCTACTTCTACAATGTCAATATTGGCCTTGCCTTTGCACACCATGTTGAAGCTTGCAATATGACCAGTAAATAACTTCATGCCATTGAGATCGTCCTCCAAGGGAACAACTGCAAGAAATGAACTTGATGGTAGATGTGCAACCCGAATGGTTCCTAATGCGGAATCGCGGGAGTGGGCACTCATGAATTGTCGCCGATAAGATGATAAGATGTCTGAACCAGCAAGTATGAGGAAATGCCGATGTTCTCACAACATTTTTCGAGTACATAGTTATAACTTGTGAATTATTTTAATTTATGTTCAAGACAGGCGGTACATAGGAGGACTTACGAATATACTTCATTTGGAAAGTTGCATTTTCATTGTGCATGCGAGGCGGCGAGGCCACCATCAATTATCCGGACATGGATCCGACCTCAGCACCGCTCCCGACCCATTGTCCGAACTCTTGACCCGACCTGTCGGGTCCAAAAGTGGATTTGTCCGAATTTTGACTCCGACCTTGGCCAGGCCGATTCAGAATTTTGTCCGAACTTTGGATCCGACCTTTATAGGGATAATCGGGGGTCCTCTTTGGGAACACTAGTAAGAAGTCACGTGGCCCCTGACGTCAGCGTCTTCGGCCATCACCTCTGCCCAGCACTGCCCAGTGCCATGTCTTTGCTCGTACCACTGTTCTGCGCTACTTTTGAACTAATATTCTTCTGCGGGCGCTACTATCGCCGTTCCAAGTTCTCGCTCGGCTTGACCGGGGGCGACGCGTACTACTATTGCGACCCCGCGCAAGAGTGGGCCAGGTCTGCGGACTTCCTCCTTCACAATGGAGTCGCGATCTCAGGGACCAAGGCATATCAAAGCATCGTTCAGGCCTCCTCTCAATCTACCCTTTTTCCATCCCTCCCTGTGAAGGACAAGGTTTTGGTACCCACCGAGGGCCGCAGTTCTCGCCGAGTTACTCAAGTCGCAAGTTTCATTTCCCTCCCTGATTCGGCGCGACTAACCTCCGCCAGTCCCCGTTGGTAAGATTTGGTATGGATTCTTCGGGGCGTCATGTCCTCGTGAAAGCGGTGCCCGAGTCATCGAAGGAATGGCGGATCATCAGCGCCTTGATGTCTCTCAATTATGATCCGGAAAACCACACCATCCCCATCGTTGATGTACTACACCGGGATGGCACGGTATTTATCGTTCAAGCTCAGTGGCATGATTATCCTTTTTCCCGCCCCCTCAATTTTCATCAATGGATCGTGGTGGCCTACCAGGTACTTGAAGGCCTGGCCTTCATGCACAGGCAGGGGATCGGGCACGGAGTGAGTGGTGGCATTACGAGTGTTTTCAGCCGCTCAGTATTCAGGATCTTCATATAGGAAATCTTGTGTGCAACTACCATGGCGAGGCTGCATATTCAGAGCTTAAAAACAGCAGCTTTCGAATCGCATTCATCGGCTTCGGGACCTCAGTCCAATGTAGAGGAGAAACTCGTACCATCCCTCATCAGGAATTCATCGCCCCACCCTTTCCGTACCGACTCCCTAAGCAGGAGAGTGACCGATCTTTTCGCACGTGATGTCTATGCCCTGGGTCAAATTATTCGCGCCATCGCTCCAGTCACAGTTGGGTACCGCACTCCGGAGGGCATGCTAATTTACCAATTCGAAGTCCCCTCAGGTTCCCGCCTGTTACGCCGCAGTGCTCAGTCAAATGACGTCCGCGGATCCGAACATACGCCCCTCTGCGCGAGTTGCACTTGCTCTCCTGACCGCTGCTATTGAGGACGCCGGGGTGGAGGGCGACAGTCCCAGCAAATGATGCACGTTGTCGGCGGATGCCTCCAACCATGATACACACAACCCGATCACATCCCCATTCCTTTCCCGCCCGCTCGAATTTTGGTATCAGTCGAACCGCGTTGTGAAGGCGCATCGAAGGTGAGTCTCCTCAGCTCCACACTTGCTCCACATTTCGTCTTACAGTCTCGAACAGGATTGATTGCTGGCCCAATGTACTTTGCATATACAAATGTAGATCCTATGTAGTAGAGTGTATCTGCAGCCGAAAAATCCCGAGTTCTATCGTCGCATCACATGAGTGGAGTGGATGGGGCGTACGCGTGGAAAGAGCAGTCCACCTCGTGAACGCGCGTCTGAAGACGTCGGGCTCCACGGACGCGAGTAGACGCGTGTCAAGGATGGGTGTGATCATGTCGGTACTAATTTCTATCCACCACCTCTCGCGCAACCGCGGAATATCGTCGTCGGTAAATTTGAGCTTCCGAGCTTCAATTTCCTTCCCGTGAATTTTCGTAGTTGCATGGAATATAGTTGGTAGACGTTGTTTGACTTCGTCTGCAAGTACCGCCAGAATATTTTCCGTAGGTTCGGGTTTTGGCTGATTACGGAGCGCGTTAATTCCAGCGTGCTCTCTATTCAATTTCGCTCAGCGCATAAAATCTTCGAGGGGTGCGACCCCTGACACCCCGAACCATTCGTCAATTCGTCAACCTGCGTAGTTGAGCGTGACATGGACAAAATTTCGGCAATGTCCCAATTGCTGCAGGATGATACAAACAGCTAAAAAATCTCATTCCAGAAATTTTCGACGCTCACTTACCTTTCGGTCGACAGACAGCCAAGAGTTGGTCACCTATCGTGTGAATTGTCACCTTCTGGCTTACCCGCCGGTTTCCGGCAGGTCACGGTCGAGGTGACGGTATACCGTCAAAACAGAAAGTAGTATCACATTAGACTAGCTTGACATTTCAGAAGTTGCAAGATCCAGATCCCGTCGCTGAAGGAGTCCGGAACAAGTAGTTTGGATGGAATACCACAGAGTCAATGAGAATCCTTAGAGACGAGTGAATCATTCCGGGATCTGGTTTCTTGCTCTTTGTCTGTTTCGATTTTGTATAGAGAGTTAATTTCTCAGCCTTGAACAAGACGGCTTGGATGTCGGAGCTCGCTTGAGAGCAACAAAGTTTGAATAAATAAGGAAGCTTCATGAGAAAAACTATGTTTGACGACGAAGCTGGTGCCGAAGGACGCGGGGTAGGTAGGTAGGTAGGTAGGATTACACGGCACGGTCCGAATAACGAACGCCGGTTTCCAGGGATTATCCCGGTGTACAAGCAAGCTACTTCCGACTGAGTAAAATACACCTTCGCCCCTGGGCCTCCATGCACCAATCAAACACCAGTCACAGACCCCACGAGTTTTACCCCGTGCCCCATGGTCGTGCCCAATCAATAACACAGAAGCGAAAAAGGAGTTACTTACCACAGATGCGATTTAAGTCTTTGAGTACATGACTTCGTACCTTCAAATTGACCTTCCAGGAAATGAACTCTGCATCTTTGCCTCACGAAATGCACTACTGATTGAGTGGTACCTTCAGTTGGCAAGCGTAATCAACATTGGCGACCACATGGTGTGTATTATGCATAGGCGAGGAATTGGCCGTGATGTCAGGCAATATCCGGAGGTGGTTTGGGTGAAGGTACAGCCAACTCCTGAAGTTCATGTAATTGGCTTGAATCAAAATTGGAAAGGACTGCCAAACGAACAGCCCGTAAATTTGCAAGCACACATATTACATGGATTTCAGCATACTCGAAAGGTAAATGGCATCCAATGGAAGTAAGCATTTTACCCACAGGACAAACATCGGCTGAGGAAGTCGGAGAAATCAAGGAGCAACTGGTTCTCCGAGCGCATTGTGGTGTAAACTGCATACCAGCAGAATAACAACTATTCACGCGCAGTGCTCTTTGAAGTCGGAGGCCGAGGGGTTTGCCTGGGGGACCATATGATACCAGCTTGCTTCTTGGCAGCATATGGATTTGAGTTCATTGTGGGTAAACTATGAATACTTATAATGGGACAACTTGAAGCGCTAGCCACACTGGGTTTACAAGTATTCCGGGTTCACGCAGTTCCAGATCATCCACGGAGATTTAGATGACTGGAACGTGTTCGAGTGGAATACAAATAATGTGTAGCTATTTTATTGATGAACCCTTACTTGCACACGTCCAAAAATTGCCAAGAAAGGAACATTCGAGTTCGGAGTTACGCTTCAAGACTTATGACGTGGGATTAGGCCTCTTCGAGGCGGGTGCTGAACCTTTAGGATGGGATACATAGATAAGATGTGGCCCTCAATTCAAGTTTCCTCCCTAGTTATATTTAGGGCCTAGGCCAAGCCTGCTCAGGCCAGACCCTCACTACAGATTTGGCAGGCTCAGCAGAAATTATGGCTCAACCTGTTGAATCTGGACCAGGTAGAGTTTCGGAGCATACCTATAGTTTGCGTGACATTCATGAGACTCTCCCAAACCACAGAATTGAACCAGAACTTTTTTTTTTTGAATAAAAAATACCCCCAAGTGCAGGCTCAGGGGATGGCCCAGGACTCGGGCTTGGAAAATCTGAAGCCTTCAAGCCAGGGCTTGGAGGCCTGGCCCCAAACATCACTATTCCTCCCATATTCTTGTTCACTGTAGAACAATATTTGTGGAGAGCAAGAGCTTTTTATGTACTGTCATTGCGACAAAGACGAATCACAAGCGTTGAGATACACCAACTGGCCAACTCAGGACAAATTGAGATTTTGGATTTTGTTATTTTAGACCCCTATTAGCTAAAGTCATTCTTGACAATTCCTGATCCTTCTCGTTCTTTTTCCGGTTTTTTAAGTTACGCTTCCGATTCCGATTCTCCAGTACACGTATTTTTCTACTATTTTCTGCACTAGCTACGAGGAAATCGTTTATACTCTTATGTAGGCTAGCATTTACATCTGTATATATATCGTCCTCGGGGTCCTGGGTAACTACAGGGTCAATTTTATATATAGCATTCAACCTGTAAAATATGTAGTATAAAATTATGACTGATTCAAGCAGATCTCCTCCCACAAGGGGAGATGTTGATACAGTGTTCCAAGCTGTGATTACAGCATCCATAGGCGTATTTTAGAGGTCGCCTCGTCGCCGTATTTCGTTTTTTGTGCCTGAACAATGCAATTGAATGTGAAATATTACTGTCTACTCAAGTACAGGGTTGCTGCATGATCTATCCACCAATTTCAAAGAGATGTGTTCTGGGCCCCTTATAAGTTATGTAGAATAAATGCTACGACTCAGATTTTGGGTGCATGCCTTCACAATGGAACGCGACGCGCCTCAATTTGCCATCAGTTATGCATAACTGCACCACGTGACTGTTTCAGATGGCGAATTGGGGCGCGTTGCGTGCTAGCACGAAGGCGTTCAACATAATTCTGAGTCATAGGTTCTATTATAGATATCTGATAAGGGGTTCACAACAAACCTCTTTGAAATTGGTGGACAGATCATGCAGCAACCCTGTACTTGAGTAGACAGTAATATTTCACATTCAATTGCATTGTTCAGGCACAAAAAAACGAAATACGGCGACGAGGCGACCTCTAAAATATGAAATTTGAGCCCACGGTGAGGGAAATGGTCGTCGAAAATGTCCCAAAATGGAAAAGAAAAATGTCCGCGCCCTATGTTCCGCAAAGGGCTGTAACTGCTATATTGTCTTATATCAGGAACTAGTACTGAGGCTCAGGAGTAGCTAGTTGGGCCATTACCACAGAGTAACGGGTCATTGAGGGGGTAATACGCCGAGGTGACTGGCAAGTGCTCGCCCTGAAACGTGTAGGGGTTTGTGCAGCCCATTAAACATCAATGGGTACTATATCACTCAATCATCATGTTGGATGTAAGACCAACTAAGTGACTTGGGTTGATGCGCATTATCTTTGGTTATGTTGTGATGTTGGACGCGTTCGCGACGAGGTCATCTGACTCCCGGATATACGGAAACCCCGTATTCCGAGTTGTTCCGATGCCAAGAGCTTATATCCGTGATGTACCGGACCTTCGGTATAACCCAAACGGGTCGAGTTGGTGCTTCTACCAAGAACCCATTCTTGGATATAACACATATTGGGTATCAATCGAAAGCTACGGACCTATACTATTCAGTATTGGACTGATAACTTAGGGGAGACTAGTCTACGACTAGGATATAAGGGATCTTGTCCCTCATCAAGGCAATGCATGTGAAATGGTCATAAGACAAGGATGACTGATGCTTATGATCATTTTGCTGACTCGGAAATGGCGATCCTATGGCGTGATAGGGTCCAGCAACCAATCAAGACGATGGAATTGCCAAGAACACGGAAGGCATCCGACGGATATACGGAAGATTGGCTCATTATTGCTTATATCCACATTGTACATATTTGTTCTGGGGTTTGTATTTAAGTAGGACGGTGTGGGGTGAGTGGAAGCGCGTGCAATGTGACCCAATGTGGGAGATGCAAGTGTTCAAGATTGGTATCGCACCTCCCTAGGACCGTACCCATACTGGTCATAATGTGTGACAACATTTGAACCATATAATCATCAAACGGATCATAAAATCGTGACATTTGATCGAAGAAAGAACATTTTATTGCGCAAGAACCACTTGATAAAATATTGGCTTTCTTACAGATTCAGATGCAGCTCAACGAGCCGCGTCGATTGCGCTATTTTTCATACTTTTCCCACAGCATTCAAGGGGCCGCCAAAATTTTGGACCCTCCTGACTGTTGGATACTAAATGCCCTTTTCCGGAGGAACGGCTCGACAGAATTACTCAACTTATAGCACAATCGAGAGCTCTCGACGAGATCTATCGATTGGAAGATTCATCTCGGCTAAAAAACTCGACTTTCATTTTGGTGGACTTTGTTTGTCCACAACTGTCCTACAAATACACGGGCCGATCTTATCGCTTTACTCACTGCTGTCCAAGCAGCCCCCAGAACGAAGACTCTGCGAATCTTCTGCAGATCGGAATACGCTATCAAGTCGGTTAGATACTACGCCTTCCGCAACGATGCTTGTGGCTGGAAATGTGCCAATGGGGACGTCTTGAAACTCATTGTACAGAGAATTAAAGCCCGCTCTGCTCCGCTCCATTTTACTCACGTCAAAAAGGACACAACCAACGGTCATTATTCGGAGGCAAAATTGCTCGCTGAAAAGGCAGCATTGACGCTACCTAGAACACTAGCCCCTCCATGTGATGTTACTCCCGTTCGACCTTTCAGTACTGAGACAATCCAAGTTGAAAAGGTCACCGCAGATATTCCGGATGACTCGGGGGATGCCGCCGCATCTCTACCTGTACGACGTTTGCCTTTCCCCGCGGCCCATCGAGGCCGTCAGCGACTGCATGAGATCAAAGAGCGCAACCGCAAAAATATTCTGGAAGCACCTTCTGTTGCCGCCTTTTGGAAGGAGGTCAAACGACTCATTGATCCCGCCTCAAACCCCATATCTGTGACTGCGGATAGTTTAAAGGACGTCTTCGAGAAGCGTCTGAATCCGCCAACAGTCCTCCCGGAGTCGTTTGATGCCTCGCAGCATAAAATGAATCGGCTGCTTGCAGGATTTATACCGGAGTCAACTGTTGACTCGACTCCGGAGAAATTCTTCTCATCAGAATGGAATGAGAAAGATATGGAATGGTTAAAGGCTCACATACGCGATGCCCTCAATAGTGCATCTGGTGAGGACGCCATCCTCTATGATGAGATAATGAATATCCCCAATGATGACCTTCTTCTGTTGTGCAATGAATGCATCCGGCAGCGAGACGGGCCAACTATATGGTTCAGAACTGTGATAATCGGTCTCTTAAAGAAAGGAAAGTTAAGCACGAACCCAGATAGCTACAGAATCATTGCATTGGAGAGCTGTCTGCTTAAATTCTTGACTCTGCTGATCCACAAACGCATATCAGACTGGGCGAGTGCCCGCGGCCTCATACCTGATTACCAGAATGGATTCCGAGAGGGATATCGAACAAATCACAATCCCTTCATCCTGCGATGTGTAAAAGAATGGGCGCGAGCCAAAAGACTCACAATTTTTGTTGCGGCTGTGGATGCATCCAATGCTTTCCCTTCGACCGATCATCCAACACTGTGGTTAAAACTCCGACGCATGGGGATGGGAGGCGCGCTATTTGACTGGCTGCGCATGCTCTACCAGAAAATGGAATATTACGTCCGACATGGGGACCGCACCTCCGAGGATTTCAAAGCTTTCATAGGCTTACTCACCGGTGATCCCGCTTCCCCTGTCCTCTGGAATCTCTTCATGGCAGACCTTGTCATGCTGGATGATTCCGACGACGCGATCCTTTCTGGTGTCAGAATTGCAATCCTTGCTCAAGCCGATGACATTTTGTTGATCTCTCTCTCGGCCAAAGGATTGCAGCGTAGGCTTGACGCGCTCAGGGCATGGTGTTCGCGCAATTTTATCGTCGTCAACATGATAAAAAAAATTGTCATGATATACGGGCGCGCACCTGAAAACCCCGTGTTCAAATTGGGAGAAACCGCTCTGACCATTAAGGTTCAAGAGAAATATGTGGGGATGAACTTCCGGATAGATACCCGGAATATGTTTGAAGATCATTACAAAGTAAAAGCAAGCACAGCGCGGTACTGCGCGCACAGGCACGCGTAGACTGTCACCTCATCCACGGGTGCGAAGTGTCTCCCGACTGTGAAGATGTGCATGTCAAGGAGTTGTGCGCGGTTCAAGTTGATTTTCTTCGGTAAATGCTGTATGTTCATTCCCATTCCGTGCTCACACCGCTCTTCACCGAGACCGGAATTATGCCGCTCCGAGTTCGTCGCTTCATGTTACTGCTGGGATACCTGTGTTATCTCCTGTCGCTAAGATTACCTCATTTTGCCCGAGCTGGCCTCAATAGTTCCATTGAGCTTGCCGCTGCGGGGAAAAAATCCTGGGCAGGAGATGTACTCACTACAGCAACAAAGCGGGGCACGGTAGTGTAGTGGTCTACTGTGCGATGTTTCAACACATCACCGGATTGCACACGGGTCTGCACGGGACATTTTGTCCTATACCCGCTGGTTCGAACCCCCCTACCCACCGGAAAGAAACACTTTAGACACTTTCCGGCTTCTCACTGCCGACTTATCCAGCTTTGGCCTTGTTAGTCCTTCTTTAGGAAGCGTTTCCAAACCGTTCTGATGATCACGGCACCCTCCGCAATCTCCAACAATCTGATTTCTCTTCAGAATCTCCAACAATCTGACCGCAGTATTCTGTTCATACCCGAGAATTGCCCGCCGTCCCGGTGAAACGGTTGACTTGCGAACACACGTGTAAATGGAAGCACTGGCGAAGCAGTGGAAAATGTGACAATGGCTGCAACACCAAAACCCCAAAACCCAACTACTCGACAAAAGACCTCAACAACACTACTTGACTGCTCCAAGCCGTGACCGTGCAAGTTCGGGGATTCCAACCCAGTATAGGTTGTGGCAACTCGAATTTACTGCACTCAATTCAAAACTACTCTCGAAGCCGTTCAGCTATTGGGCTGCCAGCAATGCTCAATTCGTTTAATGGCCTTCTAGACACTCAGAGAGCTGCCGAGAGACGATAGGAACGACGAGAATATTCAACAGTGATTTATATGGTTCCAATTCTTCGCTCGTAGCGACCTAGTCCGTTTAACAATCCCCTAATAACCGTGTGTTTGCCAAAATATGACTGAAGCTCTAAGAGCGACTAGTCCGTGTTAAGCAGATCGATCAGCCAAATGCGAGAGATCCCTTATATCCGTGTCCGTGTCCGTTTCCGTTTCCGTTATCCGTTATTCCGTTTCCCAATTGACACAATGCAGATATATGAATTCCACGCAATTCACAATGACCAACAACTTGTGGTTTTTAGCAGAACCCAAGCCAACCAGAGGTTGTATCCGAGGTCTAGCAATCAGGTCGTCGCCGTTGAACCACTGTCTATATAAACAAGTGTGAAAATAAATCAAACAAATCCAAATGTAAACATTTGAATAAATCTAATTATAACCACAAACACCTCAATAATACAGTAGCCCTAGTTCGAGGTTCCAACCAAGTATAGGTTGTTGCAATTTAAGCGATAATATGATTTAGCCGATTATCTGGATAATCGAAGTCAACGTTCAGATGACCGTTCCAGGCGCTATAAGCGAACTAGAGGGTATTCGAGAAGTTGTTGCTTCCTTTAGGTTTGTGGGATGCTGATTGGATGTCGCTAACGACGCTAACTTCAACGTTCCTAATATCTGAATTCTGGTCACAATTCCTAACTGATGCTTATTTTGACCGAAGTCCGTGTCCGTTCGTCCGTTTCCTTATCTCTTTATGAAACCACTGCACACAAATTCAATCCAACAATAATCAATTTAACTGTATCCAAAACACACAATAAGAAACTAGTAAGGTTTCCCAATGGTATCCCGAATAGACACAGATCTTTCCAAGTCGATCGCACTAGCAGAGCTACGTGCGTCTAGTAAGAAAGGTGGGGTCTAGTAGTGTTCCACTCGGATTTGACTCGTATTTATACAAAAGAACGTATTATCTAGATATTCGGAATATTAGCCCTGGGCTATAATCTCAACCCTAAACACATGGTATAATGGGAACTCTGCCCCTTTAGTCTATAATTCGTCCTCATTCGGAGGGCTATCATCCAATGAGACGATAACCCTACAATCCGTGCCCTTGCCCGCAACCCTAAACACAGCTTTTCTGGTCTTGTGCTTATAGACCCATATAATGCTCCACAACCCTCGCCCTTATTTCTTTATTGGGCGTGCCCTCGGCATTTTCCATGTACAAGCCCTCACCCTATAACCATCTTGGGTTTAATTAGGGTTGAACCCTTATCTCGCTGGTCAAAGCGAGATTTATTGTTCGGGCCGGTCTCGGCTGGCTCGGACTTATCGGCTTTGTTCGGACCTGTAGTCCTTGTGCGCGATTATCTTGCCCTACCACTCTTGTGGTCTCTTCGGCTCTCTGTGACTGGTTTATTACCATCTGATATGCCCGTTGTATTATACCCTTGGTCAGAACACACCCAGAATACCCCAATTCAGCTGAATGGTTGGATATCTGATTATCTAGATATTCGGTTTGGCCTACTCCCGCTCTCTGACCCATAGTGGAATCGTGAAGTGGGTAGTCTCCGCTCCTTATAACGGTGTATAGTCCCATAGCTAGCTGTTCGGGCCTCACACTAACTCCTGTACTCTCAGGTAAGACTTAGGACGTAACCTTGTTCTATTCATTAAAATAGAACAAAAGCGCAAAATTACTGTATTTCACGCGTGGCTATTTTGCCGGCTCATCATCTCCCCTTTTCATAAATATTGACTGCCCTCAGTCAACTCGGAACAATATCAGATTGTCGATAATAAACCCGTTCGGTTATAGCCGAGTAGATTACAAACAGTGGAAGCAATTTTCTGATTGGCAGGTTATGTCAATCAGATCGCCCCCTAAGATTCACAGACCCCCTGTCTTCGCCATCCTCTAGTTTCTGCCTTTGTACGGACAATATTGGTTATCCGAGGTGCCATCAATTCTCGGCTTTTACCCGGAGTTAGCCGCTTGGCTCATCCCGTTTCTTTGTGTTTATCGGGAAAATCTCCCAATTTTCACAATTCTTTGGTTCCTCCGAGGCAGGAATTTTCCCAGCGAGGCCCAATTTACTGGTACGCTTATTATCCAGATAATCACACTTCCCCGACTAACTTGTTTCAGCCGCAGAACTGGCAGTTAATTGCGACACTGTCAAACAGACTGTTGCAGCCGCAAATGCCGTGCTCTCTTCGGATGCCCTCACGGATACTATCGGCTCTCTCGGCATGGAAGAGTCGGAGCTTCGAAGCCGTCTCATATTTAACAATGCCCAGCTCTGCTACCAACTCGACCATCGTGAGTATCTCCTCCACGACCTCCATCGGGTTCTGGATTCCCAGCACCACAGGTCGGCCCCGTCTAGTTCGAAATCTGCATGATCCAGATACCATGTGCGCCTCTTTTATTATCAAGATAGTCGATCTCTGATGAGAATTATAGCATCTGCGATCATTGTTCGACACCGACCCACGAGCATCACCCTTGCAATAATTAGGCCTTCGCGACTCTAAACGAAGACGTTCATTACAGACTCTAGCGTCTATAAACGAAGGTGTATTTCATAGACTCCCGTGTCTTTAAACGAAGATGACCTCAACCACCTATCACCAACTAGCCCGGTACTCTCTTACCTGGTTCCCCACTGTCATTTACTATCCCCACGCGTACTGTACGAACTTGTCTAGACGTCATGTCCCTAGATACACACTGTCCTTACACAAATCACAAATTTGCCGTTCTTATGTTTGAACTTGTCGTATTCTCAAGCTCACACGTAAGGTTTGACCGGCTTCCTGACTCGCGTAGAGCGTCTTAGCTTAGGCTCCCCTTCCTCATCATCCGATACATCATCGTCAGGGTCAAGGTCCGGGATCTCCTCGCTTATGTAGCTTTCACTATCCGAATGTTCCTCCTCGCTGTTATTATTAGCGGTATTGGGCTTTGTCCGGCGAATGTTAATTCGGTGAAACTGCATATCTTTGCCTAAGTACTCATCTTTCTCGTCGTCGAGCTCTGCCAGCTCATCCAACCCTTCTTTTGATAGATCAATTAAGTCTAGTATATTGTCCGGCAATATAATCGACTCTCGTTGTTCAAACGGGATGACCCTAAATGCTCCGATCTTTCCATGGAACATAGCACCATCTAGTTCGCAGATTAGATATGATCCACCAAACGTGCGCCTTACAACCACCATTGGTCCCATGTATCTTGTGTGCATCTTTGTATTCAACGATTTCTCTACTTGGGTATTCCGCACAAGTACCAAGTCACCGGGCGCAAAATTATAATCTTTAATTGTGTGCTCGTTGTCCTGCTCGTAGCGTCGGACAGCTTTCCTCTTTTCTTCGTCTACCCGGTCACGCATCTCGTCTATATGAAAGGTATGTTTTGCTAAAGCCCTTGCACGTAACCCAATTAAATCTGCTGTTGATAGCGGAGTATCAGGATATTCGACTAGCCATGTAGCTTCTTCAATATCTAAGGGAGTTACTGGATGCGCACCACAGACCGCGAAGAACGGCGAGCACCCTAGCCCCCTTCTTATAGTAATTCGGTCTGCCCAAAGTACTTGTGGGAAGAACCAGTACCATTTCTTCGAGTCGCCACCGGTTGCTTTGAACAATGACTGCCTTACATCCCAATGGCCTCTCTCAACTGGTCCTTGCGCCTGCGAATTATAGGGCGAAATTCTTATCCCGATTATCCCATATTTGGCATTCAGCCATTTGAGCGCAGCAATAAACTGAGGTGCATTGTCCGTTACTATCCATTTAGGACAGCCCCATCGGCATATAATGTCCTCAAGGAGGAACCTGCCCAGAGTCTCTCCATTTTCAGCCCTTAGTGGCCTCGCCTCCAAATATCTAGATAATGAGCATCTTGCCGCGACTGTGTATTTATGACCATTGGATGGTGTACCCATAATCATAACATCCGTATGAATCTTCTGAAAGATACTCGGAGTCATTGTAGCGACAGGTGGGATCCATAGGAGTGTCTTCTGCCTTAATTGGCAGCTATGGCAAGTTTTTACGAACCAATTGACATCTCTGTCCATCTCCGGCCACCAAAACCTTAATTCTATTAAAGATTTTGTCGCATAGAACCCTCTGTGTCCTAGCGAATTATGGGAGGCCCTCATCATATACATCCGGTGTTCTTTGGCTACTACCAACTTATGAGTTGACCCGTCTCCTCGCCTGTATAATTTCCCATCTTTGCTCACGAAGAACTGCCGTGCAGCCCTCATGAACTTGGCAAACTCCTTGTTCTCCATGCCCTCTGGCCTGGTCATCGGGTCCTTCAACCATTCCTTTATGGAATCTAAACGACCATCCTGCGCAATACCCGCATCTGACCGATGTTTTTCAACATACGGCTCGCGTTGGGCTGGGTCGTCTCTTAGTTCCATTCTTGGCAGTAATAATTCAGGTTCTGGCCCAGTTATCATGAACTGCGGCATTACTAGCCCTTCCCCATCGTACGCTGCTTTGACTTCTGTCAGCAAACTCTTCTCTTGAAATACCGCAATATCCAGGTCCTGACTGAAGTCCATTGATATTCGCGGCCACCCCTTCCATAGACTGATAATAACCACCTCCTGTGTCTATCAAGTCCTTGAAATCGTCGAATTCTAATAGCTGTGCCACCCCATAATCCCAGTCTCTGTGATTCTCTGGTGACGGATTTGCCTCTAACAATTCTGACTCAGGGTTTGCCCACTCTTCGTCTCCCGGCTGTGCTTCTCGTCGTGATAAACCATCTGGTGGGAAATTGACCCCTTTTACGTGTTTTAACGTAAAGTGGAACATCAAGATCTGTTCGATCCAACGGTTTATAGTCGCATTCGGGCCCATTCCTGGGTTATTCAACATCCCTTTTATATACAGGGCATCTGTCTCAACTACCAACTTTCTACACCCCAGCAGCCAGTACTGCATGGCTTCCAGAGCC
This sequence comes from Mycena galericulata, assembly GCA_029289565.1. Lineage (NCBI taxonomy): Eukaryota > Fungi > Basidiomycota > Agaricomycetes > Agaricales > Mycenaceae > Mycena > Mycena galericulata. Next base: position 1,312,473 of record JARKIA010000008.1, on the reverse strand, counting down.
CGTTTCAACCCATACAATTCCCTCTTCGGCTGCGAGAACCGAGCCTCACGCTCGTTAAGAGTAATCGAGGCAAACTTTGCATAATGTTTCTTCTTAACATCTATGAGATCTAACTGGTAAAGATGCAGTCCCACAGCCATCCAAGAAGTGTCAACCGCTAGGTAAATCTCGGAATCCCACTCGTAGTTCAATGGTTTTAAGCAGCCTGCGGTCAATAACGCTTGCTTCATTATCTCCATTGCCTCGATTTGTTCCGGACCCCATTCAAATTCTTCTGTATCTCGGGTCAGCTTCTGTATCGGCTGGGCGAGCTTGCCATAGTCTTTTATGAACATGCGCATAACCCCAACCGTGCCGAGGAACTTTCTGACGTCTGACACATCTTTCAACGGTCCCCATCGCATAATGACTCCGATTCGGTCTGTACTTGGCCGCCTCCCTTCATAAGAACATATATGCCCTACTACTGAGAAAGAGTCTGCGCATAGAATGGACTTTAACCCTGAGAGGGTGCCTCCAGAATATTTTATGCGCTGGACTACACGGTTCAAATTTCCGAAATGCTCCCAGACAAAGCGTCTAATACCAGCATTTTCAGGAATAGTTTCGTAACTGCCATCAGCACCTTGGTACCTAGATCCTGGACCTCGTATCGGTACATCATCGATGTATGGTATGGTAACATGAGGAATCTCATCCCTGAGAATATACGTGACATCATCGTGAAATATTGGGACTGAGTTGGTCCACCCTTGGGGTAATTTAACCAACCTTAATGCACCAAAAGGCGTCTGAAAGGTAGTAAAATCCCTCGAACCTTCCGCAATATCTCTGTGATCATATCCTGAATATAGATCAAGACATCCTCCACAAGCTCTTCCTGCAAAGTGATTTGCCAACTCATCTGTAGCTGGAGGGACTCCTGAGTGCGCGATAGTTACAGCATTCAGTGGTTCCAAAGCATGCACCAGTCGTATGCTCACTCCATCTTTCTTTATGACACCGAAGAATTTGCTTCGGTAAGACGCATTGGATGGTTCGTACACCCCCGCATCTATTTTATTCTTTATAACCTTGCAAAATTCTTCTAACTGCCCTCGAGGTATAGGTATGCTTCGTTCCACCCATGTTTTATGCTCTATAACCGGGAATTCTACCGGTGGGAAGAAGTCATGGCGAAAGGATCCCCTCTCTTCGTCGTTCCACGCGAACGCTTGATCTTGATCCATCATGAACTGATGCATCAGCTTACGTTCTTCTGGCCACAGAAATTCACCAGCGTGTAGTTTATCAATGATAATCTTCCGCTCTTCCGTATACCTCCCCGTTGGACTATAATCCTCGGGATTAGGCTTTAGCCCTGGCATATTCTGTAAAGGGTCCCCTTTGATTTCCCGTTTTATTCGGTACTTCTCGGGTAACTCAGTGTAGACTGGCCTCACTTTCAACCCTACTGGCTTATACTTCTTCCCAGCAAAGGTAGACATCGTTTCTGGTTCTACCGGGATTATCTTGATATTTACTGGTTTGCCTTCTTCGACCTTTGCTTCTGGGTGGATGAAGTCAGCCGACTGGCAACACGCACACCGCACCCCTTGCTTCAGGACGTGCACAGTTTTGACCTCCTCGCTTCTCTTTGGCCTCTTATGTACTTTCTCTGGTTCCTTTTCAGGAGCCGGCACATTTGTTGGTGTTTCGGCAGCACTCCAGGTAAATACATCATATTTTTGTGCTTTCTTACCCTTTGTAGGATCGGGCCCCTTACGGAATTCGTTAAACAAGGCCTTAGCCGGCTTGTCTTTGCGAATTACTTTGGAGGTGTCACAACTAAAGCTCGGTCTCCGTCCAAGGCGCGCAGTGCGACCAAGGATTGGGGTGTGGAGGGTAAGAGGAGCGGTAGAAGAACTGAATAAAAAGTCTAAAGAATACAAGCGACTGTCTACTGTATTTATACTGTTTAGAGGTCGCTATATTTACTAACTACAATAACGACTTAAGGTCGTGTATACTACTGAAACAGATCATTCATTATGTGTGTCCATCGTCCGTATTGTTCGTGTACAATAACCCGTCGTCGTTAGGCGTCGATCACCTTGTTGTGTCGTCGTGTTGTGACGTCATGGGTCCTTCACGTGTGGTTCGCGGTCACGTGGAATAAATAATGATACATCGTCGGGTACGTCGGGGATGCACGTGGTCACGTGCAGCGTTGGAACGCGTCGAAGCGTGACATTACCCCCCTCCTAGGATCGTCGTCCCGACGATGATAGATAAAAGCGATTTAAACCTCGACAGAGGTATCGCGGGTCCATCCTTCATCCCCATCCACGGGGAATTTAAATATTTCCACTTTCCGGCCCGTCTCAGGGTCGAAAAGGAACCTCCTCGGGTAGTCCACCGACTCCTTCTTCGGCTTATACCGGCGTATTAAATAATCCCAGTGTCCTAAAGGCAACACGGGCAAACCGCCCATCGCCGACACCGGCTCCTCCTCGGCAGCCTGCGCTGCAATTTCCTGCGGCATGGGTCCCGCCGCTCGTGCTCTCGCGGCAAACGCCGCCATCTCCGCCTCGGTATTGTCTTTGACGACTTCCTCCGTGGCTTTCTCCTCCTTCGGCGGCATAATCCCTGCCGCACGAAGCTTCCTAGCCATCTCGGCCAGCACCTCCTTGCTGTGTTCCGCAAGGAAGCGGTCCGCCCTGTCCTGGGCGCGTCCTCGGTTCTTCTCGGCAGTCTTGCCGACTTCCTGCTCCTTGGGCGGCATTAACCCCATCGCCCTGAGCTTCGCGGCCCAAGCCGCCTTCTCCTCATCGGCCATCTTGCCGATATCCAGCCTCGCGTCCACGGCCCTTTTCTTCGATGTTTCCCCCAGCCCATGATCCTTCTGGTATTTCTCCAGGATCTTGGCCGCGTGCGTCAAGTGCCGCTTCGGCTCCCACGTCCGCTCCCCGAGCGGATAGTTCTTCCACTTGACGAGGTATTGGTAACCCCGTCCCACCTTCCGATGGTCGATAATCTCCTCGACCTCGTACTCCGGCTCCCCGGCCACTATTTCTGGTGCTGGTCTCGTCTCCCGCCTATGCTCCGGCGGCTCCACGTATGGCGTCAGCTTCGACTCGTTGAAGACCGGATGTGACTTGTCCGTCTCCGGCAGCCTGAGCCGCCAAGCCGTTGCGCCGACCTTCTCCAGGACTTCGTACGGCCCGAGCCGCCGATCGTCCAGCTTCTTCGTCGGCCGACTAGTGGTGATGTCTCGTCCATCCAACCACACCTTGTCGCCAACCTTGATCTCCGGCGCATCTCTCCTATGCGCGTCGTACTGTTTTTTCATTGTTTTCTGGGCTTTCTCGAGCGCCGCTGTGGCCTCGTCACGTATTTTCTTCATCTTTTTTGCAAAATCGTCCGCCGCCTCATTCCGCGACTCCACCGCGTTCTCGATCCCTTTCCAAGGGTGATAACCGGTGTTTACATAAAACGGGCTCATCGTTGTGGCCGAGCTAGCCTTGTCGTTGTGTGTGAACTCGGCCAAAGCGAGCCATTCCGCCCAATCCGATTGGCGATAATTTACGAAAACCCGGAGATACTTCTCAATCTCCAGGTTCATCCGCTCCGTCTGCCCGTCCATGATCGGGTGGAACGCCGTGCTCGGGTTCATCTCTATGCCCAGAAGCCGGTTGAGCTCCCGCATGAACCCCGAGACGTATCTCGGATCCCGATCCGAAATAATCTTCCTCGGTACACCGTGGTACCGAATCACCCGATCCCGCGTTAAGCGGGCCATCCCCTCACTCGTGAGCTCCATCGAGGTTGGCTCACAGTGGATCATCTTGGTGTATGTGTCCACCCAGACTTGTATGGCGTTGAAGCCATTAGATACCGGCAGAGGACCGATAAGATCCTCTGATATGATTTGCCATGGCCCTTCCGCGACCTTGTGTGGGTTCAGCTTTCCCTGCTGATACCGTTGCACCCGAGTCCTCTGGCATGCCTCGCACGCCTTCACATATTTAGAAACTTGATTGCCGACTCGCGGCCACCAATAATTACGTTCAATCATCTCCTGGGTCCGGTTCTCTCCGGGGTGGCCCAAGAGGGGGGAATCATGGTGCAATCCAATAATCTTATCTCGAAGCTCCTCGTCCCGTGGTACGTAGATTAATCCGTTGTAGTATATAATATTGTCTATTTTTTCCCATCCGGGCAACTTCTTTTCTAGCGCCACTTTGACGCTCTTATCTACTTTTTTTGTGTTTTTGATTTTTTCCAAGATCTCGACCTCCGGTCCTTCGATCACTATGTCCTGCGATCGGAAGTACTCCGGCTTGAGAAGTACGACGTTCTCGTTGTCGTTCTTTCCCATGTCGTGATCTGCTCTGCGCGATAACAAGTCCGCCTTCTTGTTCAGTGCGCCCGCCCGGTGCAATAAGGAGAAGTCGAATTGTGACAACTCCGTAATCCATCGCGCCTGCCTCCGATTGACCTTTTGCGGCAGTTTGAAGTATTGGAGATTCTTATGGTCGGTAAAAATCTCAAACTGATGTTTGGTCCCTTTGAGCAATGCGCTCCACTCGTCTAGGGCCAACATAATCGCGAGCATCTCTTTATCGTAGATCTCGTAATTCCTCTCGGTCTCGTTCAGAGCGTGCGACTGAAACGCGACCGGCCTCCACTCCCCGTTCTGCTCCTGCGATAGTACTGCGCCCGTTGCGCCTTCCGAGGCATCAGCCTCGACTTTGAACTTGCCGTCGTCGGTGGGTATTGCCAACACGGCGTCTTCCGCGATCCGATCCTTAAGCTTCTGGAACGCGATCACCTGCTCCTCTCCCCAGTGGAAGCCCTCCTTCCCTGTCAGCCGTGTGAGCGGCCGCGCAACGTCCGCGTAACCCCGGATGAACCTTCTGTAAAAGTTCGTGAACCCGAGGAACGACTGGACTTGCTTCAGGTTTTTTGGCTCCGGCCACTCCATCACTCCGCGGATCTTGATGGGATCCATCCGCACTGAGTTGTGCGAGATGATCACGCCAAGGTATTCCATCTCTGTGCGTTCGAACTCGCACTTTGATGGCTTCAGGAATAGCTTGTTATTCTGAAGAACCTTGAGCACGCGCTTTACAATTGCACGGTGCTCCTCCAGATCCTCCGTAAAGATCAGGATGTCATCGAGGTATACGATGACCTTCCCTCCGTTGATCTCTTCACGAAGCAGCGCGTTCATCATTGTCTGGAACGTCGCTGGCGAATTGGTGAGTCCGAAGAACATCACGAGCGGCTCGAACAGCCCTCGGTTCGTTCGGAACGCAGCCTTCCACTCGTCACCCTCCTTGATCCAGACGTTGTTGTAGCCCCACCGGATGTCCAGCTTGGTGAAGATCTTGGCGCCTCTGAGTTTATTGATCAACTCCGATATTAGCGGAAGAGGATAACGATTCTTAATCGTCATCTCGTTGAGCTTCCGGTAATCCTGCACAGGCCGTAGGGCACCATCTTTCTTCTTCACGAAGAAGAACGCCGAGGCCATCGGTGATTTCGATGGCCGGATCCTCCCGCTCGCAAGATTCTCCTCCAAGAACTCTTCGAGTTTCCCCTGCTCCTCCCGAGATAGCGGGTAGATCTTGCAATCCACCGCCTTGGCTCCTGGGACCAATTCGATCGCATGGTCCCACGGGTCTCTTCTCAGGCAGCGCGTCAAACGACTCCTTCTCGAACACCTTTAGGTACTCATGGTATTGGGAAGGCACGTCGTCTGCCGTACTCTTCGGCTTCTCCTTGCCGGCATCCTCCGCCATCTGCTGCGCCTGTGTGCCTTTGGCGCGCAGATCGATCTGCTCCGCGAAGTCGACCAGCAAGATCGAATCGCCTTCCTCTATCTCATCCTCCATCGGGACTCCGTTCCCGATCTCCGTGCCGGACATGTTGCACTCCGGCGGGCATCGTGAGAACACGATCTTCTGCGCCCGCCAGTCCACCTCGGGGTTGTGTTGGAACAACCAATCGTACCCGATGAAGACGCGAGCCTTGCCAAGTCCTGTGACTAAGAACTTCTGGCGCTCAACGTGGGGTCCGATCTGCATGATCAACTCAACGTAATGAGTGATCCTGCCCCGCGTGTTCTCTGTCCCATCCGCGTTCCGCGCGATGATCTTCCGATCGAGCTCCTTGAGCTCGAATCCTTCCGCTCGGGCGTAATCCCGATCTATGCACGTGGTAGTGCACCCGTTATCAAGAAGCGCCTTGATCGAGCGTGTCTTCCCCGTGTCCAGCGCCGTGAGAGTGATCGGCACCAACATCTCGTTGTGCTTCCGCTCCTGCTGCAGCGCCCGCATCTCCTCCTGGAGCCTGTTCTCCGGCATCCCAAGAGCTCTCCGTGCTAGCCACTTTGCCTTCTCCATCTTGGACAGCCCTGCAGGCGCCCGGATCGGCGTGGCTCCGCACCATTTCTCCTTCTTGGGCGCTTCCTCCCTCGTTTGGGATTGAGCCCTCGCGGCATCGCCGCCCTTTTCATTCTCGCTATTTTTCTCACTGGTTTGGGTTCCAGGGGCCTTTTTGAATGCTTTCTTAAAATTACTCCACTCCTGATTCTTCTCGTTCTTTTTCCGATTCTTTAAGTTACGTTTCCGATTCTGATTCTCCAGTACACGTATTTTTCTACTATTTTCTGCACTAGCTACGAGGAAATCGTTTATGTTCCTTCGTAGACTAGCGTTTACATCGTAAGTTACATCGTCCTCAGGGTTCTGGGTAACTACAGGGTCTATTTTATATATGGCATTCAATTTTGGAGTCTGGGGCGCCGCTTCGGCCTTGAGCGGGGGCCCCTTTAAAAACCCGCCTCTCGGAGAGTGGCGGCGAGGACAGCCAGGTCCTCGTGTGCATAGTCTTCGGCCTTGATCGACCGGATATTAAATTTGTTGGCGCGCGGCGCCGGGCAGTCCCTCTTCATGTGACCCTCCTGGCCACAGTTGTAACACTTGAAGACCGGCCGTTTCGGTCCGGTCTTGTCCACGTCCATCGGCGCCACCTCTCCGGGCCCGATCTTCTTCATCAAATGCGGCTGCCCGCCGGCAACCGCCGCGTTCCCCTTGACAGCCGGCGCGGTTTTCTGCGCCGGGGTCCAGAACATTCGGCTCCGTTGAGCCGCTCGGAGCTTCTTGCGCTCCTGGTTTCCATTGATCACCATCAGGCGATCTTTGAAATCCTTGTACTTGTCGGGAACCTGGTTCCCGCCCGCGTACACCTGCTCGATCAGCTCCTTGGCGGCCAAGTCCTCCAGGAGCTCCACCAGGAATGCGTTATACCCGGTGGTGGCCGAGTTCGGGCTGTACCCGGCCAATTCTGCATCCAGCTCGAACTGCTGGATAAACTCGACAAACGAGCGGCTTCCCTGCCGCGTCGCCGTCAGGCGCTGGTGCGCCACTTGCGCAAGGTTTTGGTCCTTGAACGCGCTCTCCAACTCGGCCATCAGTGCCGAGTAGGTGTAGGTGGCGGGAAGTACGCCGGCAGCGGAAAACGTCCGCTTCTTCCAGTTCCGGACCCAGTCCGCCGCGAGGCAGTCCGAGCCGTCCTCGTTCCGGAGGAACGAGATAGTGAAGAACACCTTTTTCTTATCGGTGTCCAATTCATCGTCGTACGCGGCGATGTAGGTGGAGAGGGTGTCGTGGAAATTATTCCACTTGGCTTTATTGCCATTGAAGAACGGCGGGGGGTTGGCGAGGATGACTTTGTAATTCGGCATGGCGGGCCGAAGGGGAATTACGACGGGTAGGGGAAAGGCGGGAGGTGTGGGAGGTCGGGGTTCGAAAGGGGATAAGGGGGAAACGGATAGGGATAGGGGATGATCGGAGGAGGCGGGTGAGGGTGGGGTCGAGTCGGACGAGTCCGATATGGTATGAGTGTCGCGATACGTTGCGACGGGCCGGCGAGGTTGTTGGGAAAGGGGGATGGGTCGATCTGCACTAAGCGGGTGGTGGGTAGGAGGTGGTTTCTTGCGAACGGAACAGTCCCGGGTCTTCTACGACACCCCCGACGACTGCGAGGCGGTCCTTCCCGAAGGTCAGGCCGGCACTCCTGCGACTACCGTAAGGCGTGGGACGGTCTCAACGTTTCCCGTAGCCTGGTGTCTGTCCGTTATAGTGAACCACGTACTATGTCGATCGCACGATTAACCGTTGCGGGCGGGTAGAGGTCGGAAAGGGTAAATGGGTCTTGATGAAGCGGCTGCGCACAACGCGCAGAAAGGGTAAGAGGTAGAGTGGGGAGGAAAGGGAAAGGATAGGGGCGGTAGGAAGGTATGAAGGGTAGACTTTTTATTATGTCACAACTAAAGCTCGGTCTCCGTCCAAGGCGCGCAGTGCGACCAAGGATTGGGGTGTGGAGGGTAAGAGGAGCGGTAGAAGAACTGAATAAAAAGTCTAAAGAATACAAGCGACTGTCTACTGTATTTATACTGTTTAGAGGTCGCTATATTTACTAACTACAATAACGACTTAAGGTCGTGTATACTACTGAAACAGATCATTCATTATGTGTGTCCATCGTCCGTATTGTTCGTGTACAATAACCCGTCGTCGTTAGGCGTCGATCACCTTGTTGTGTCGTCGTGTTGTGACGTCATGGGTCCTTCACGTGTGGTTCGCGGTCACGTGGAATAAATAATGATACATCGTCGGGTACGTCGGGGATGCACGTGGTCACGTGCAGCGTTGGAACGCGTCGAAGCGTGACAGGAGGTCACTGATGCGCTTACATATGCCTCCAAAACTTCAGTCTCTGTGAACTTCTCTCCCCTAGGTTGGAAATACCCTTGAATTTCCAACTCTTTTTCCTTATTGAACCCGAATTTTAGTGCCAGTTCTCCTCGTTCATGTCCTTGCATTAATTCATCGAAGACTGGCGAAAACCCGGTTCAGACTGAGATTTGTCTCGCTCAGAGTCAGCAGTCTTGCTTGGCTTTTCTCCTTCATCTGGAACGTCTTCCACAGTAGCCTTTTTAGAACTTTCATCAGAGTCCTGATGTTTCCCTCTTGGGTAAGTTGGCATTGTACACCGCCTACCCGTATTGGGGTCCTTTAGGGTCAGTGTCTGACTTCCATCCGCGCTGTTCTGAACAATGCTCTCCGTGAGGATCTCAAACGGTCGTCCCAACAAGATTTTATAAGCAGGTTTACGAATAACGTGGGCTTGCAAATAGACTTTTATGGGACCAAAGTCGAAGACAACATTTCTTGCGAGCCCGAGTGATTTCTCTATGGTACTATTTGCACTCTCCATGTATATCTGGATATCCGGGTCCCAGTTTATTTTTGATTTTACCGCCTGTTCAAGCGATATTGAAACTATTTGGGAGCCAGAGTCCTGAACTGACTCGACTTTCCCTTGGTTATTAACCGTAGGAGATACGACTCTTAGTGATGCAGAATCTCGTGCAACATAGACCTGCTTTGGAACCTCACCGGGCTTCAAAGCCTCTAGATACTGTAAATATGGGTCCGAGATCACAATGGATCCGGGCGGATATTCACTGTCCTCATCCATATAGACCATGTACGTATTTAGCGGCGGAAGTTCTGCCATGCTGAGTGCGTCATACTCTAGTTTGAGATTTTCTTCCTCATCACTCTCAAAAGGCAGGTCAACCTCCTCAGTAATAAATGCCGTCTCGCGTGGCAGTTTATCAAGAATTAGCCTCCTAGTTTTTGTCAACATCGACTTGATATGCTCCCGGATGTCAGCTGAGATACCAGCTAGGTCACCAATGGTGATGCTAATTTCTCTTTCCAACGCCAGGTCGCCTACTTTCTTTATCAAGCCAGGTTTCTGTACCGGTGCACGTACTTTATACAACTTCTCATTACGTTCGTCCATGGCTTCTATATTAGCCCGTGGCCGATCGTGATCAGTTGATAGAGCCGGTGGAACTGCCTTATATGGGAGTTCTGACACCTCTTCATCTTGCGCACTTAAATTGTCTATCACTACTTCAGCAATTCTGACATGGCGCTTCCTCGTTTCTTCAGGTAACACTTCGTTTTCTTCCTTGTCCTCGTTATCTGACCCTCGGGTCGCTTTAGTCCTCCAATCTTGACTACTATCTGCGGAGTTTTTCTCTTTACGGCTCTCAGGAGGCTTGGCTTTCTTCGTACTCCGTGAATGGGCCTCCATCCCTGAACTATCTAGAAATTTTGAGGTTGATTACCGCTAGACTTAGGGGCACTTCTAGTGAACGCGAACTGATCTTGCGTCCCTGCCTGATCCCCTGGTTGATAGTTTGTAAGGAACGACTGGAAAGCCCTGTTCAAATCGACCCCTTGGAGGTTGGTCTGAGTGGGTGCAACAGGCTGGGTATTGGCCATGAAGGTAGGCTGAACCATAGATTGAGCGCTCCCCTCATATTTCTGGATATTCGCTTGCCCATTAGTCTGCTGTGCTCTTGCTAATTTCACACGCAGAGTTCGAATTTCATCCATGGCTACCTCTGCTGCGTCCACTGGCCTTTCATTCTCATCACTAGCATAGAAAGATTGTTGAGGCTGACTATAATAAGACTGCCCAAGATTCTTCCCCCGCCAATAATCATCGACTCGCATCCTCTGACTACCAGCTCCCCGCGGTATCCAATTCCCATCTCCGAGCTTCACCTTCCCATTTTCTACCATGAGGTGGCCTTTGGTGATAGCCTCTTCTTTGAAGACACATTCTCTGCTGAAATGACCGGTCTGCTCACAATAGAAGCAGTCTCCTCGACCTTCATTCCTGCTACCTCCCGCAGCCGGAGCTGTTCCACGATCCTGAGCATTGGCTGGAGCCGCTGAGGCAGGTATCATGTGTGGAGGAGGGCCTCTTGCGACTTGTTGAAGCGTTCGAAGTACTTCAGCATGGCGGTCCTGGCTCTCCTTACGGTGCTCTTGGCCCTCTCTACGGGTTTCTTGAGTCTCCCGCTTCATTATAGTGAAAGCATCGCGTAGCTCCGCTATTTCGCCACCCAGTTCCTCGACTCGCTCATCTCGCTGCTCTATTTTTACAGTCGGTAGCTTAATGTTCCGAGTGATTTCGGAAGTGCTAGATATATTGGACGACTCGTCTTGAGTCGCGGCCATTGTTTCAGCCATCTTAAGCAGGTCCGCAAGTTCAATTGGATCCCCTTTTCGCTCGACTTTCACTGCTGGAGCCGGTATAAGCGGCACAACAACTAGTCCGGGTAATTGGGCTTTCAGAAGTCTAGTCGAATTGATCGTCAATCTCAGAGTATTCGCGAAATTTACTTCAAGAGTATCTAGGTACAATTTTACCGCCTCTTTATTGGTAATCTGTGCCGGGGCAATCATCAACTTCGTTATTTCAGTGGTAAAACTGACTCCAAAGCGACGCAACTTACCCTCTTCGACTACTGAAATTCCTCGGTTCAACCTGCAGATTTTAGACAGGGCCTCCAAAGTGCCCGTATTCTCATCATCTATTTCAGGATAAATTTTATAGATTTCTTTCAGGAAATCGTTGAAGCTGCCTGTTCCATACGAACTCAAGCCCTTCCAGGCTTTCGCCTTCTTATAATCCAGAAAACTGATCAATTGGTCCTTCTTCTCAAGTTCATCGGTTATGCCTGCCAGTTCAATGATTTGGCGTACTTGCGAGACAAACTCGATCAACTCTTCGTAATCATCCGTGGTAAATGATGGCGCGTTCTTGTCCCATCTTCTCGGTACACGGAAACCCGCAACATTCGCTTGAGGTGGTGCCGGAGCAGCTCCTCCTTGGTTTGCCATAGTTATTTGTGTAATCGAGTCAAATGTAGTAAGAGATACAGATGTAAGAAGATCTAGTTGATCTTCTGGTTCCGAGTCTAATGCACCACTGGGTCCTTCGCTCGTTCTTTCTAGTCCCGACTGCTTTTGCCGGTAAGCTTCTGATCGCACTCTAGCTTGGTCTTTCGACTTGGCACGGGCGTTGTCAGCGGGCGAAGTTTTCTTCCGTTTACTCGGTAGCGGTGGAAGATCAATTGGGGTCCCGAGACCTGCGTTTAATTTTCTAGCTGATCGCCGGGGAACAGGCTTTGAAAACTGTGTTTCAACTGACTCTTCGTCCTCTTCCTCCTCTGTGAGGCTAGGTTCTTCTGGTTGTACAGAAGTACTGGCACGAGTTATTCTCGTTCCGTATGGCAGAATGGTGGTTTAGACCCTTCTCAAGCTGTGATTGCTCAAGGTATAATCTCGCTTCTTCTCAGACTTTTATAGTTCTGAAAGGGCGGTTGTCTAATCGTCTCGCTACGATTTCCAATCTCTTCAACTATTTCGATGAAATAGCTCAAATGAACCCCTCGCGGTGGGCTCCAGATGAACCACTGTCTATATAAACAAGTGTGAAAATAAATCAAACAAATCCAAATGTAAACATTTGAATAAATCTAATTATAACCACAAACACCTCAATAATACAGTAGCCCTAGTTCGAGGTTCCAACCAAGTATAGGTTGTTGCAATTTAAGCGATAATATGATTTAGCCGATTATCTGGATAATCGAAGTCAACGTTCAGATGACCGTTCCAGGCGCTATAAGCGAACTAGAGGGTATTCGAGAAGTTGTTGCTTCCTTTAGGTTTGTGGGATGCTGATTGGATGTCGCTAACGACGCTAACTTCAACGTTCCTAATATCTGAATTCTGGTCACAATTCCTAACTGATGCTTATTTTGACCGAAGTCCGTGTCCGTTCGTCCGTTTCCTTATCTCTTTATGAAACCACTGCACACAAATTCAATCCAACAATAATCAATTTAACTGTATCCAAAACACACAATAAGAAACTAGTAAGGTTTCCCAATGGTATCCCGAATAGACACAGATCTTTCCAAGTCGATCGCACTAGCAGAGCTACGTGCGTCTAGTAAGAAAGGTGGGGTCTAGTAGTGTTCCACTCGGATTTGACTCGTATTTATACAAAAGAACGTATTATCTAGATATTCGGAATATTAGCCCTGGGCTATAATCTCAACCCTAAACACATGGTATAATGGGAACTCTGCCCCTTTAGTCTATAATTCGTCCTCATTCGGAGGGCTATCATCCAATGAGACGATAACCCTACAATCCGTGCCCTTGCCCGCAACCCTAAACACAGCTTTTCTGGTCTTGTGCTTATAGACCCATATAATGCTCCACAACCCTCGCCCTTATTTCTTTATTGGGCGTGCCCTCGGCATTTTCCATGTACAAGCCCTCACCCTATAACCATCTTGGGTTTAATTAGGGTTGAACCCTTATCTCGCTGGTCAAAGCGAGATTTATTGTTCGGGCCGGTCTCGGCTGGCTCGGACTTATCGGCTTTGTTCGGACCTGTAGTCCTTGTGCGCGATTATCTTGCCCTACCACTCTTGTGGTCTCTTCGGCTCTCTGTGACTGGTTTATTACCATCTGATATGCCCGTTGTATTATACCCTTGGTCAGAACACACCCAGAATACCCCAATTCAGCTGAATGGTTGGATATCTGATTATCTAGATATTCGGTTTGGCCTACTCCCGCTCTCTGACCCATAGTGGAATCGTGAAGTGGGTAGTCTCCGCTCCTTATAACGGTGTATAGTCCCATAGCTAGCTGTTCGGGCCTCACACTAACTCCTGTACTCTCAGGTAAGACTTAGGACGTAACCTTGTTCTATTCATTAAAATAGAACAAAAGCGCAAAATTACTGTATTTCACGCGTGGCTATTTTGCCGGCTCATCACCGTCCTAAGCCAATATAGCCAGTGGCCAAGTATAACTTAAGAAAACAACAATCCAATAACCAACAAATATATTTAGAATAGATCCAGACCTTCCGCAAACAACACCACAGCAAGGCTGAGCATCGAAAGGGAGGAAGGAGGGGATCCACTCTTTGTCCTTCTACCTATTTTCTACTGGTATTTATACAAAACTGACTGAACTACGTGACTAAATAAATATTACATGATGACACAATCTCGATACTAATAAATGAATAAACAGGTATGCTGCCTCTTTAGGCCACTCTTTGAGGTATATTAGCCACCTATCAGCCAATGAGAGTCCATACTCTCACGTGCAGGTGCGCAATCAGCTTACTGATGCTCTGTAATTTGATCCCATCGTACTGATCAATATATATCTTATAACCCTCTGCCCGAACACCACCGCAACTAATTGTTCCGGGATCATTCAGCAGTCTTGGGGTTTCAACCCTTTACCCTTTACCCACTTTTGGTCTCGTTAAACTTTAACCCTCGACCTGTGGTCAAAGCAGAGATTTCTGATCGGGCCGTTGTCGGCTGATTCGGATCTCTTGGACTTGAGCGGATGTTCCCGGGTTCTGTTTGGCCTCGCGCCGTTTCTCTACTCTCTGTCACTGGTGAGCCCCTCGTTGCCCTCTTCAGATCTATTGTAGCTTGACATGCCACTGATATATACCCTTGATCAGAACACGCTCAGACAACCCCAATTCGACCGAATGGTTAGGTAGCTGATATGCACGCAATTCGGTTTGGCTTACTCCTGCTCGCTGACCCATCTGGCATCGTTGAGAAGATAGTCTCCTAGCCTTATAGTGGCGTATAGTCCCATAGTTAACTGCTCGGGCCTCGCATTAACTCCTGCACTCTAGAAGATGTAATTTAATAAGACTTGTTCTATTCGTGTAAATAGAACAAAAACGCGAAATTGTATGGATTTCACGCATGGCCAAAATGCCGTCTTATCACCGGCCGCTGCAGAAGCGGTATTATTAGGCCTGGCGTTCCCCCAGTGGATGTTGTCTGGGGTCCAATTGGGGGCCAACAAAAAGAAACGGAGAAATCACTGCACAGTGCCGAGAAAGGGAATTCGATCAGTCTGATTATGAAGAAAAAGTAGGAACGGGCCGAGATGCGAGAGTGACGGATTGGGTTGGGTGTGGGAACGTGAAGTCGGACTTCAAAGTCCAAATACCCGGAAAGGATCCTTACAGCATGGGAATTCCCCATAGCTTATACCGCAAAACGCGGCGACAGGTGTCCCGTCACACCTTGTTGCTATTCGAGCCTGAACGATAATGCAAGCAAACCATGACCACCACGTAGTTAAAAAACCTGCTAGTATTAATTCTATCATATGTCTTAGACACAAAGGAATTAAAACAAAGATGGAAAAAAAAAAACAGCAATAAAGCTCCCTTTTGAATGCCCGCTCTTCGATTTTTCGTCTGCGACCGAACAGAGTGTCGATGATTACCGAAAATCCGTTGAGACTCGGGCACTTCAATGGCTGCAACATGAAGTTGACTCTTCAGTTAAGCTCTACTTGCTGCACGGCCGCCGTGAACCTCAAAAGGACAAACCTGCCGTTCAAAAGACTTTATTTCTAAGGCATTATCTGTTCATGGTCAAGACACAAGAGCATCGCGAAGCATTGACTTCAATTATGCTGTCTACCCATCAACTTGCCTTGGAAAAACTGCGGCACGTTGATCATGCACTGCAACCTGTACCCCGTCACCTGTGCTTCTGCAGATTCTGCAAAAACAAGGTACAGTTGTGGACAAACAAAGTCCACCAAAATGAAAGTCGAGTTTTTTAGCCGAGATGAATGGTCCAATCGATAGATCTCGTCGAGAGCTCTCGATTGCGCTATAAATTAAGTAATTCTGTCGAGCCGTTCCTCTGGAAAAGGGCATTTAGTATCCAGGAGGGTCCAAAATTTTGGCGGCCCCTTAAATATCGTGGGAAAAAATATGAAAAATAGCGCAATCGACGCGGCTCGTTGAGCTGCATCTGAATATGTAAGGAGACCAAGAATTCATCGAGTGGCTCTTGCGCAATAAAATGTTCTTTATTCGATCAAATGTCACGATTTTATGATCCGTTTGATGATCATTACGTGACAGCTTGAGCTCAGGGGAGCTTGCGAGGCTGAGCGCAAAGCCGGCTGACTAAGGAGTGTGCTGAATAAGTCGATCAATTTCCTTCTCTCCTCGCACACTCTCAACCTTTTCTGGTTTGAACTGCGTTGTCCTTGGTTCTATTTCTTCAGCGCCAAATCCTCTCCAATGGCTCCTGGAAACCATGGAATCTCTGGCCAAACTAGCCCATTCATCAGTTCTGTGCGAGCCCCTATCCAAGGGATTGCGAGAGGGAGCGTTGTTTTGCCTCCCGAGAGTGTTGGGATCTTACGGCGACTGGATGCGGCACGAGAGAAACGAAATGAGAAGAGGGCAGAAAGAAGGGAGAAAGGAGACAACGAGGTTTCGGAGGACGAGCCAGATGAGTTGACCCCTTTCCTCATGGTCGCTTCTGTCCAAGAAAGGTCCGAGGCTGGAAGCTCTGGGGATGCTGCCTTCCAGAAAACAGCCACTCCCCACATTGCCCACTCCTCGAACAGGCTTCTCTTCGAAGATGCCGTTGCCGAGAAAAATTCTTTCCAGGCGCATGACAACAGCATCCCGGACGCAGTGTTTTCGTTGGCGAAGAACGGAATATCGCCCCCCTTGACCTTGTTTCTCCCGCAATCCCTGGAGCGACTTCGCTCGGGCAACGTGAAGACGGTTAAGCATGGCACTGGGGAGACAACCAGGGTCACTGTTATCGACGTCTCGGAATTCCCAGACGAAGAAACTTTGGACCAGGCGACCTTCCTTACCTGCTACAACACCTTCCTCACGTTCTTGGAAGCATCCGCAGGTGCACGGATTTTTCGAGGCTTCATGGAGCACTACAATCGGATTCTCAGCGACCCGGATCTCAGTACCTGGTTTGCCGCATATCAGGTGTTCGATAAGAAGATACGCGCTCAGTTCTTCACCAAACCATATATCATCGATGTCCAGGATTCCCAGTATCGCGATGCTCTGCAATCTGCCAAGAACTTGCTGCTTATGTCGAGCTCTGAACAGGACGAGGACCCGGACTCTTCTTCATTCGGTGTCGTACGTTCTGGAAGGGAGAAACCGGAGCGCCGTAAGCCCTATGAACGGGATGAAGGGTCGCACTCGGTGCTTTGCTTTGTTGCGGACGGATGGGGCATAATGCGGTTAGATGTGCAGAGGCTAACCCAAGCAGGCATGGTCGCAATTTTGTCATAACTGCAACCCGCGAAAGCCTTTGGTGATTTACGTTGTACTATTATGGTGAGTCTTTATTCTATGTTCGTTGGACTGGCCTTTCCCTTAGGCACCGCACGGCGCGGTGATTCTGCCCGTGGGGCATCTCCATTGCACGCTCATTTGGCGTTTGTTTAACACCCGAGTGGTGGTCTTAATTGCACACCCATTTGGTGTTTGTTTAACGTCGTTTGACGTCTCTATTGCACACCCATTTGGTGTTTGTTTTGCACCGCGGTGGTGGTCTCAATTGCACACCCATTTGGTGTTTGTTTATAGCCATTTCTACGTTCTATTGCGCAACCATTTGGTGTTTGTTAACGCCCAAGTGGATTGCCGACCCATTTGGTGGTTTGTTTTCGCAATCTTGACTTTTCTTCATTCTTTGTGCATTCAACTAACTGCCTTACCCAGTTTATATTTACTGCCGCAGTCGATCTGCTCTTGTTGTTCCAATCATGCCCTTGGTTCAATCCCAAATTTGTTGGTGATTCATTCAGAGGTGAGTCTCTCAATGATCTTTGGTGGGTTGTCGTTCTCGGATGCCGACGTTCGGTCATTTCATTCCCTTGGTTTGTGGGAGTGGCCATCCGAGTTCCTCACTCACAGAGAGCCCAGAACCTGGAAGGTCCTGGGCCTCCTCTTCCCAAAGATCTTTAAGTGATTCTCGTGCCTTTGAGTTCCTCGACATTCGAACGACTTAGTTAGCACCAGTATCGGTACGGTTCTACAGGGCTGCGGTACCAATCTTGAACACTTGCATCTCCCACATTGGTCCTTTGAAAACACAATGTACACAGCCACACAAAAGTCACCTGATTCACGTTCTCCGTCCCACGGTCCTCGGAATCCGCCGTGAGTGGGCGAACTGACAATCCACGGGGGGGTCTGGGGTGCAGCCCCAGCAAGCTGTGGACCTTGCCGAAGGTGCGGACCGAGCGCAGCGAGTGTCCGCGCCGAAGGCACGGGTCCTAAAGCTTGTTTATCGTTAATAAGTACGCGATCGGAGACCGTCGCCGAACTCCGTTCAGACCTCCACTGGGTCTTGAAATTTGTACGAGCTTGGTGCGAACTCTGCTCTGATTTCGACGCCCCAGCTCTGAGATTGGTCCAGCCCCCCGTTCCAATTCGGCCCAACCGATAAACCAGGATCCTTCTCTTCCCTTGTCTCCCGTTACGGTGTTCCTGCAGACATTTGGGTATGAAAAGCACATATTTGAGGATCCTCAGGCTGCGGGTAAGCTTAACTACCATATATATAAGTTAATAGTGGGGGGACAAGCTTAATACAAAGATAGGTCGTAATATGGATTGTAACATCAGGAAAAAATGTTTTCCTACGTTGCTGCCAGCCAGGCTCTGAAGGACCAGGAGCTCTGGTAAGGTAGGCGTCAAGCAAATGCCACCAACGTTTACGTAAGCCAGCGTGACATGTCCAAATATGGATAAAAAGAGGGAAAAAATGCGTCAGATAATCAGGCCGCTCGATTTCACAAATCTGGCTCCAACAAAATGTACGGACAGTCACCCCGAAGAGGTTGACCCACCCAACTTTGGTCCCAACCGGATCCTAAATAAGTTTATGTATTTATATTATTTGATCCCATCTTTCGTCTTTCCTCGCGCCCTCGCCGCCGTTCTCCTGCGCTAGCATGGGGAAGAAGCGGGGCTACGTCCTCACGCGACTTGGTAACTTTTCCAAAGGAGTTGTAGAGAAGCTGTCCCCGCGGAAGAAGAGAAAAACTGACGAGAAAGAGAATGTACGTACATTTATATTGACGCGTCTCGGTCGCGCGTCGTACGCGTCGCACGCGCCGTACGCGTTCCTTTCTCACATTCCGTGATTCCCAGGCACCTCCTCCCCCGTCTCCATCCAATTCTGAGACCCCTGCGCCGATGTTCTCACAGAATGCCTCAGATGTCTTTCTTGCATCTGATTCGATGCCCCGGCGACATCCCCTCACGTATACGTGCTTCTTTTACGCACAAGGGCCGTCTGGACCTCCCGTGTCTGCCCCGGATCAGACTTTCCACGTCTTCTCCCTTCCTCCGCCGCCGCCGAGACCCCGCGCAACTGTGGAAGAAGTGCCGGATGAGGACGACATCTCCATCCTTGCCGGCCGGGCTGGCCCACTGGATTCTGACAACGAGGATGATGCCGCAGATGAGCTTCAGGCCGAAATAAGAATCTATATGAAGTTTGATTAAGCAATGGCTGTCTAGACATGAAATCAGGTTCAAGCACTAATTTGGTTAATCAGGCAGGGCCCACAGGATGCTGCTGTACATGAAGAAAGGAGGGAAGCATTTGATCGCTGAGCGATCAGTGATTAATCAAGGTTTCTCTACTGTGTTTGAACGTACATTAAACTGGTTTGAACAGTGTTCAACGGTGCGGTTGCCAAAAAATCTCCTCTTGCCTGCCTCGAACCATGGACCTCTAATGCTCAACAAGGGGTAGAGAAGGCATATCCAACTACACCACAGATCCATGACCAAGATGCCAAATTCTGGGAATTTGATGGTGTACCAGCCTTCATTATGTAACTTGCTGTTCTCTCCATTATTCGAAGTCTTTTTACATTCAATGGCATGGACTCAACCTGTTCATGTTTATTGTCAAAGTTTATCATATCCACGCCAGTACAGAATAGGTGGAAATATCAAAGGAATTCAGTTGCTGGCCTGCACCGTGTCAAGATACACCTTTATCCTGAGTGAGGTGTATTTGAATCAATATTTCTGCTAACAATGTAACATCTGTCCATGAATATTTAGTTATGTGCTCATCTGATGTTCAGCTGTATACAAAGTGTTTATTTGGGGAATGATGTCTCCATCCTCCTTGTGGGGCGGTCTCTGATTGCATTCTTGATCAGTGCAAGCACGGAAACATTTTCATTAGCCATATGTATTCTGCACTTTATTCTTGATCATTTTGATTGTTTCAAGCAAGCAGATGAAACTAACTTGAAACTACAAGAGTTACCTTGCCACTACTGAGAGCCTGTGCCAAATCTACCAGGTGCTACCAATTTCTCCCACCATGTGGACTTGTCACCCAGCAACAGATGCTTCCCGTTTACTGAATAAAGGGGCCATTCAATCTCTTATGGCCAGAAAACATGAAGGATAATGACATCATAGGCACATGGAAGGAGCGAGGCACACTGTGGACAATAAGCAGAATGAGGCCTCAGGACCATTACCATGTACAATTAATTATATACAACAGATTTCTATGATCGACAGGACTTTCAATCGTTTCATGTATATTCATAGAATACTGATACGACTTGTAAAACAGTATAAGTAGTGTAGCTAGTCGCTTGTATTCTTTAGTGTTTTGTTCTCATTTCTAATCACTCGCTCTTATCCTCCACACCCCACTCCCTCGTCATTGCAACTTGCAGACAGACTTGAGCTTGGTTGTGACAACTTGGTCTCAATCTGCATAGCAAGATGCCAAGGCCAGCATCGAAGGTTTTTCTTTTTGCAGAAACTGGGGTACCAGACAAGGTGGGAGAAAGAAAGTTTCTCATTACAATTATTTGGGTCCTAGTAAGTCAATGACAATTTGAAGAGGTATATCTTGTCACCCAGCCACAACCAGAAGCTTTTGAATTACTGGTGCAAGATTGATGCTTCAAACTAGGTGCATTCCAGCTTTCCAGACAAAAAAGTGCATGTCAGAGCTGCTTTGATGTCAATATATGGAGTAGATCTGTTTTATTCTGATGACACGGCTATATGCTTGCCCATGAGACAGTACAAATATCTGCACTCAGATTGTCCTGTCTCACTAGAACACAGAGCTCGATCGTGGAACAGATTTCCAAATGACTCCTACACATCACAGCAGTTCAACTCTATGTATATGCTTTGCTACACATATACACCTTTATCTTGAACCACTACAGCCATACTAACCCTGTGTTAAACAAATCCTTTCAAGTAAACTTTGACAATAGACATGAACAGGTTGAATCCATGCCATTGGATGTAAAAAGACTTCGAATAATGGAGAGAACAGCAAGTTAATGAAGACTGGTACACCATCGAATTCCCAGAATTTGGCATCTTAGTCATGGATCTGTGGTGTAGTTGGATGTGCCTCCTCCACCTTGTCGAGCATTAGAGGTCCATGGTTCGAGGCAGGCAAGAGGAGGTTTTTTGGCAACCACACCGTTGAACACCGTTCAAACCAGTTTAATGTGCGTTCAAACATAGAGAAACCTTGATTAATCACTGATCGCTCAGCGATCAAATGCTTCCCTCCTTTCTTCATGTACAGCAGCATCCTGTGGGCCCTGCCTGATTAACCAAATCAGTGCTTTAACCTGATTTCCTGTCTAGACAGCCATTGCTTAATCAAACTTCATATGGTTACTGCCGAAATGGCCCGAGCTACCTCCCCTCGTCATTCCCGCCCGGCTGAAGTGCCGCCCTGCCCCGGTGCTTCCACTTCCACTTCGGCACTTGACTCCGCACTTGACTCCGAAAAGCCGCTCCCGGACGGAAAACTGCGGGAGGCTCCCTCTATCTCCATAGCCTCAGCTGCTCTGAAGGATCTACGTGAGCTTCTTCGTCCCCATCGACCATCCGGAAAGGGTCACGTCGATCCGGAACTCGACTCTTTCACCCGAATTCGGATGGAATCGATGCAAACCTTGCTTAATTTTTACACTTCCCCCCTATCTAAAACTTATGGATTCTGGGCTGCCTCTTCACTGCAAGCTGCTGTATCTCTTGGGAAGGGAGTCTACTGGTCTCGCCAAGTGCGTGTCTTGGCCCGCGGATTTATTGCGGATCGTACCGTTCTGCCTCTGAATCCATATGGGTATTGGACAACATCCATGCTAGTCGACGAGGAACTGAACTCGGATATAACCCTGTATCTACAGGAGCTTGGCAAAGACATCACGGCTCACAAATTGACCGAATTCCTTGCTCGCCCAGACGTCATGCAGAAACACGGCATTTCGAAAAAGATCTCTGTTCGGACTGCCGAACGTTGCTTACAGGAGCTCGGTTACCGGCAAGTACATAATTCAAGCCGTCAGAAATTGTATTACTTACAGCGCTTTTGTGACAGCTGGATGCACCCGAAGAAGGGACAATACGCCGATGGCCACGAACGCCCGGATGTTATCGCTTACCGGAAGGATAGATTCCTCCCAGCGTGGCGCAAAATCCGGGTGCGAATGGATGCATGGTCCAAAGATAACCTTCCATTTTTTGGTCCGGATGTCGAAGGGCGGCGAATAGTCGTCTGGTTCCATGACGAAAGTATTTTTTATGCTCACGATCGCCGCCGTAAGACGTGGTATCACAAGGATGCACCTGCCAAACCGTACTCAAAGGGTGAGGGTGCATCCTTGATGATCGCTGATTTTGTTTCCTCCAAATACGGCTGGTTGCGCTCGCCAGATGGGACACTGCGTAGCGCCCGAGTCGTGATGTTTCCAGGCAAGAACAAGGATGGCTACTTCACTAATGCCGAGATTCGGAATCAGGTATGGCGCAATATTGTTGATACTCATGGTGTTCACGGTATTCTCAGGCTGACGTCGCAATGGATATTCTGAATCAATTCTATCCCGATGAGGATCATGTCTTTGTTTACGACAACGCAACGACACATCTCAAACGACCCGAGGGATCTTTGTCCGCCACCAAAATGCCGAAGGGCCCGTCAGCCAACTTCTTCGTTGAGGTAAACTTGCGTGACGAGAATGGCGCGCAGGTTTATTCCAGCAGCGGTGCATATTGCAAACAGAAAATTCGCATGGCTGACACAGAATTTGATGGGAAGCCTCAGGAACTGTATTTCCCTGACGGCCATGCCCAGGCTGGGCACTTCAAGGGAATGCTTGTGCTTCTGGAGGAACGTGGCATTGATACAGCTGGTAAGTTGGCGCAATGCAAAGGTTTCAAATGCGCGCCACCTGCATTGGACTGCTGCTGCCGCCGGCTCCTCTACAACCAGCCGGACTTCGAAAACGTCAAATCCATCCTCGAGATCGACTGCGAGAAGCGCGGGTTCCAGATCATCTTCCTCCCCAAGTTCGGGGTATTACAGATTATGGGTTATGAGAGCTATGGGTTAAGACAGCTTTGACTGTATCCACTAACAACACCAACAACTAATAAATCACTAACAACCTATCACTCCTCTTGTGTGAGTGCCGATGTGAGGGTAGTTCAGGGTTTGAATCAACGATTAGTTGACCCTATAGCTAGTCTGTACTGGTAGACGGCTTGCTTTGATCACTAAACGGCTAAGGTGTCTTAGCCGGGTAAGGATCTCCTGGTTTGTCTGGGTAGTTCTGGTCTTATTTCAAGACTAATGCGGTACAATGGACAGAGTAATAGTAGTTTTACGACACAAGGTCAGGTTTGGGTGTCTAATAGATGGGTTTGTGGTTATACACCAAGGTTTGGGCGGCTTTCGGCCTTAAGAGAGCTTTCGACTCAATATGATTCAACGAGACAACTGGTTCTGTTCGGCTTTCGACCTTTAAAAGAGCTTTCGACTCAGTACTGATGTTTGGCTTTCGGCCTTATTCAAAGGGTTTTCGACCCAGTTCTCGATTGCTTATATTTTTAAGGTTCTTTATCCAATCCCAATTCTATTCTGGTGCTAGGTTTCTGTGGGGCTAAGCCCGAGCTAATCAAATCTAGTGGATCTAACAAGGACAACCAAACTCTGGTGCCTGCCTCCAAGGGATATGCGCTCCCGTTTCGTACTTCCTGCCCCTACTTATACTAAATCCAACCTGCTTACACTGCCCGGATTACACTACTATCTCTCTAAGATGACTCCCCACTGCTCCTGTCGTCCGTCGGCGATACTTGTTTCTCATTGGTCGAGTGTGGCGTGCTTTGATGTAGCACGAGATTCCCTATCTGTTCCGTCGGAGGGTCCATCTTGACATCGGATTTGTTACCTGGATAAGGTCTTCTTCATCTGTAGCTCTATGTCCCGAGCTCGAGAGGGTCTTCTTCGTCTAGCCTGCCTTCGTAGCTTGAATACGGTACCCCATAGTTGTAGGTTAACTCAACCCGTCTATCTTTAGTCTGGCTTTTTAAGGTTCTGTTCCTATCCGGATAAGGATTATCGTGATGTCTGCAGTGATGCGGGTTGCCTAGACCGGTAATGCCGGTGCCTATTCTTGGACACTGTCCGTCTTGGCGTCCCAACCTTCTCAGAGTTCTCTTGGTATGCCCAACTCATCATGTGATTCAAACGCGGTAGGTCTTTGTGTCAAACACAGACAATCTTGGTCTAGTCAATCTTGTATGAAGGACTTCGGTTCTTCCTGTGTGCAATAATGATAGTTTCCTTCCCATCTCCTTGGTATGAGTCCCAGCAAGCAGCCTTAGGCTTTATATAACCTAGTTTCTCTGCCATAGTGGTCTAGTTCCTTACCCAGGTAAGACATATGTTGGCCCCATTTGTGAAGGTACCGCCATAGGCCCTCCTGGTTCATTCACTAGTGCTATATTAGGCTTCTCGTTCGGAGCTCCCGAAAGCCTCTTGGTATGTAGCACACATGCTTGACACTTGAAATATGCAAAATTGCGCAAATTCCATCAGGAAAAGCCTCCTTTTCAAATTTGGCACAAATTGTGTGAATTTGGCACAACCGTGCTAAGCGAGGTAAGCGGTTCAAGGGAATCTATCACAATTGTGAGCCGATTCGGACCGAAATTTATGAATTGCCAAAATGTACCAAACCTCCCGCTGATTGTATGGGATGAAGTCAGGAAACCAAACTAAGTATCCATACCAGGTCGGGCTTGAGCAACACTGACCCACAACCACTCGACAACATCCTTAAGGCTTATTTACACCGTAGGTCACTGATCACCCACTCGAAAGGCTAGCCCTTCATCGTGTCATTCCCATCCACCGCTCGCAGCACAAGACTCCGAGCTTTGCCTTGAACCCCACTCTTTCAGCATCCTTCCAACCTCCTTGCTTGCCTGATTTGTTTCAGGTTCAGCTCGCACTTGGACATCAGCTGGTTCATCACCGGCTTCAGAACAGGGTCAAAATTTAAGTCTGAAATGACTTAGAATCAATGATGAAAATCGTTTACTGGCTTGTATATTTCTACAACAGGTATCTTACATAATGTAGCCAGGGGGCTCAATCGCCTGGAGTAGCCAGCCTGTCGGAATTTTAATGTTTAACTGCACTGCCCTCCCCCAAATGCAGGCATCCTTTTTCACTTTGGCAATTGCCCATTAAATGGTAAGGCTAGAGAGTCGGGTTCAGAGTAAGCCTTTGAATTGGTTCTGCCTAACCTCTCTGACTTCCCTTCATGGGGATGACTGTGGTGCACTTCTATTTTCTGTGAGAGATGTGTTTTGGGCTTTCATTTCAGAATGTGTAGTCTCTTTCCCTTAGTAGGGGGTCCCTGGAAAAATTTCCCAACTCACACTTCAGCTTAGGTTTTGATGGGCCTCCCTTAAATCAACTCACTTCAAAATCCTTCATAGTTGATAGAGAAAGGCAAAGCAGTTGGGCCGATCTAATAAATGCTCTTCAGTGGCAGGATATCTGCATTGGATGACTATAGGGACGGTCAGAGTAGGCGTTTCTGGGGGTCGTTTCTGCAAATGGTTCTTGAATTATAAGAACGTGGGAAATCAGAAACGTCGCAAAACTGTTCCCGAGTGTTTCTGAGGATTGAAAAAAGTCAGTTACAGCCTTTTGCGGAACTTAGGGCGCGGCCGGTTTTTTTTTTTTTTAGTAAGTTTTCGGCAGAATGGCTATCCTGACCTCAATTCTCAATGGATTCCCTTGGTGGTAGGCTCATTCTACTCGTGTTGTAAATGTGGAGGGCATGACATCTTACGATTTTTTCTGAGAACCCCGAAATCATTTATTAGGTCAAATTGGGGTGTTTTGAGCTGTCTGAGAGCAGAATATGCCACAAAGTAGCTGTAGTGCTCGGATTGACCTAGAATTTTGATACAATGCACTTATGGGTATTCCGGAGGGCAGCAAACACCGGGATAGTGAAAGTGACTTGTATTTGGGTTTGCAATTGTGAGACGTAGACCTGGTACCTAAGTCGGTACCAGGAATTCCAAGCTCCTCCCCTGGGATTTATAGTCTGTATATGCGTATGCGGGTAGCAGAGGTAATTGGGACCGGGAGATTGACAACTTCAGGCCTGTATCTGACTTGTAAGTAAAGCTCACACGCTGTGGAACGATCGGAACGATATTCGGTGGAAGATTTTTAATCTGAACTCCAGGTCGCGCCGAAGTAGGAGGAGGTATCTCAACGTAAGCGCAGTCCACATATCGACGGCCCTTGGCATCGGTCGAGTATTTAATCTTTCGCAAAATCCCTTCAGCACCGTTAACAACAGAAGCCTTCAACGCGATGTTCTCCATGATCATAACTTTCATCCCAACCACCAGCGGCAATCTCCCTAGCGCATCTTTAGTTTTCGACGATCTCACTCGCCAGGTCCGTTTTTGTAACTCTTCATTCAGAGGCAGACCGTTGAAACTATCCTTCGCATGATAGTCGTGCATTGCCTTCCCATTCTTGTTTGCGGAAATTGAGATACATAACCGATGGCTGTCACAAATGAACTCTGCTCTACGGCGAGATCAATTACTCACCAATCGAACCAAATTCGGTTCTCTCGCATTCAAAAAACAACTAGTGCTTAACCCTTGGAGTGGAACACTCCTTGATGAAGATTCCCTGCCGGATGACTGGATTAAATCCAAGGGGGTTTTAGTGGGTATACGGCTCACCACTCGAAAAAATGGAGTAGGTTGATTTGATGGCCAGAGTCCCACACGAAGGCTTGAAACCTGTGCGTAACGGCATTTCCTCTTGGACACTTTCCCGGCTTTATTGGATAAAACCCAATTAAACCAGCGGATACACTCGGAATGCTTTGCAGACTGTGATGTATTATCTCAAACGCTCCAAAAAAAAAGAAAAAAAAATGCCATCATAGCCCATCAATCCATCAGTTCTAGAGCTAATTCAAACTCCGAACTCTCAAAGGCCAACCCCTCCACGGCGGCTGGCATTTAACATGGGGCAGGAAGTTTGAAGTTTGGATTGCACGTGAGTTGATGGATGACATTTATGCGATGACTAAAGGGATTCCGCTTGTAAATCCCGCTACTGAGATCCCCCAACCCCGTAAGTGCGGCTGGGTAGGAGACTGATTGTGAGACTGCGGCTGGGGATGAACCTGACTTACAGCTGTGTGGCAGGCAAGGCTGTCGCGATTCCCTTTTTGGGCGCAGCCTTGTGTTTCGACGGATCGGGTATTTACAGAAAATGCTGTGCGGTAGATTACCTTTTCTGGGCGCAGCCTTGTGTTTCGTATGATACGTAGATTACTATACATGAACCGTGAGAACCTTACGTCAGCGGCAAATATTTTGCACCCAAAAACCCAAACCGTGTCCATTCGATGAAATAACTCGTTCTGCATTCAAAGAAAATGGGTCATAAAAATGTTATACTGCTCTACATACAGGCCATATTTTAACAAACTGAAACCAGGGATGTCTCGGGAGGACCGAAATGCTTCATTTCTAGGTTTTACTTTTTGTCCAAATGTTTTGTGGCCAGAGCCTTATCGTTGTCACGCTTTGGTCACGTGAGCGTTTGCGGTGAGTGACTGGCGCCTACCTTATGTACCCGGTCAGCGACAACACTGCATGTACTCGCCGGCGTGGATGGCATTACATCCTGTCTGCCCCGTCGGCGTTCAATACATGTCTATTCCCCACTACTCCGTGGTTCTCGTCGCCTGCCTCTCCTACCGCCCGGGTTATGCCAGCAGCTTGGTCAGTCACGGTAAGCTCGCGATACATCGTGATTGCTCCATGTGCTGATACTTACGCTGTATACAGCCACAAATTTCCCTCTCTCCCCTGGGCCATGACAAGGAAGAAGAAAAGTGGGAATGTCTCCCTTACCTTGGTGCCAAATAGCGACAGCGACAGTGACGGCGACAGCGAGCAGCCTGCGGCGCGCAAGCGCGTCGATTTTCTACCGGAGCAACACATCCACCGCGGCACCGACGGACACATGCGCCACGATTTCAAGTTATTTGAAACCCCAGCCTCGCCGTCAAAGCGCAAGGCGCTGCCTGGCTCACTGCTCCCCGACATTTCCCCCCTCGCGCCCATCACTTCAGACGACTTCTTCGCAAACTCTTTCCTGGCCGAATCCGAGGGCCCGCCAGTGTATGACTTGGTGGGCAAGGCGCACGACCCCGAGGAGCGTGGACCAATTCGGAAGGAACCACGAGCGCTGCGTCCTTCGGTACGTTCACTCGCCATCGTCGATGATAGTGGCTGATTATTCATAGGATGATCCTGTTGGAATGTGGGTCGCCAAGAAAAAGCCACAGGTGTATTTGGACGAAATGGTCTTACTGGAGGGCCGCGGCGAATACCAGCTTTACGACGAGTGTATTGTGTGTGGGGCGGCTAGTCCCTCCTACCGTTGCATGGAGTGTTTCACGGACCGATCTTTATTGCCGGGCGTGCATAGTCGGCGTGCATGCTGATTCACCATTGCATAAAGTTGAGGTAACGGTCTCCGTGTGGATGGAATTCAGGGGTTAATCTTTACCAGGTCTGGAAAGAGGACATGTTTGAGCGAACGACACTGAAGGCGCTTGGCTTACGAATACAGTTGGGCCATGGAAAGCCTGGGAAAGGGCGGCGTGGGCGATGCGTTCTTGCCAGCGAGGCCGTGGACGACTACTTCGTTGTCGTTGCAGCAAACGGGATTCACGAGGTCGCCCTCGATTTATGCAACTGTTCGACAGCGCAGCCCCACGACATCCAGCTCATACGGGCCCGATGGTTTCCGGCTACGGGCAAGAATCCTCGCACCGCAGCGACGTAGTCGCATTGATCTGGCGCTGAATTCTACAACACCCTGGCGCGGGAGACCGACAATTCGGGAACGGAAGCAGTTCGGGTAAGTGTTTGGAAACCACTGCGAGTAGGACGCGTACTGATGATAAGGGCAGGATCGATACGACGAGTTTCTCCGCATGGCGCGTGAGTGGCGACATCTGCAGATGCTCAAGCCCGTTGGGCGCGGCCATGCGCCGGATGGCGTAGACGGCACGAAGGATGGCGAGTGCGCCCTTCTCTGTCCTGCGTGCCCTCAGCCGGGGAAGAACTTGCCGCCAAACTGGAAGAATGCTCCAAAGGAGAGGTGAGCCTACAGGCTGCGTGGTCCGGATCGTAGCCTGACTACGCGCGCATAGGTTTCTATATGCTTTGTTCCTGGCCTTGGACGCGAACCCGGTCTGAACCGTCCTATCCCAAAACGCAACCTTGAATTGCACGTGGTCGTGTTTTGATATACAGTTGTGGACAAACAAAGTCCACCAAAATGAAAGTCGAGTTTTTTAGCCGAGATGAATGTTCCAATCGATAGATCTCGTCGAGAGCTCTCGATTGCGCTATAAATTAAGTAATTCTGTCGAGCCGTTCCTCCGGAAAATGGCATTTAGTATCTAGGAGGGTCCAAAATTTTGGCGGCCCCTTAAATATCGTGGGAAAAAGGTTTTAGCTCGCTTGGCCCTCTTCTTCCCGTCACTAACAAGTTTGTAGTACCATCGCAGTTGTCAATTTATCAGGCCATGTCGCTCATGATGACAACTTTACATCCACATTGGTTCCTAAGAGCAAGATTGCCAAGTTCTTGGACGAGGGGTTGAAAATCCAAGACAACCAGTAAGTGTTGAAGTAGCCGAACCAAAATATCTGCCGACATCTCTTGATCAGACTCAAGCTGAAGCACCTCATTCAAGACACGACCGAGCACGATCTCCAGGCATGGAGGAAAGAAATTGCGGGCCGAACCTCGAAACTCCGCGATCAAATTGCAGCCTTCCGTCGCGACCAGAAACACTTCATGGCCAAAGTTGGCGATAAAGTCGCAGCGCAAACTGCTCTCGGAACCCCAATTGAAGACGAGAAGTTATTTCTACCCTCGGACCTCACTGGAAACGAGAGGCAGAAGATGGATGTCGTTGCTCTAGGGCATGGAGGAGTCCAAATGGCGGGAAGGACAGGCATTTGACATTCTGCGGGCGCTCCAGCACATCGTTAAAACCATAAGTGCTCTGCGCAATCGCAAATTCAAGAATAATCGCCAGCAAAAACAGAATTCACGTGCCGGGGACCAGATTGCAGAGGCCACCAAGCGTCAGAATTACCGTATCGAATCTTACAGCGCTGCACGGCTCGCGTTGATTTCTCTGAATGGGTCTACTGATTTTCCTGTCCTCACCGAAGCAGATCTGTTCATGAAGTCGGTTCAGCAAAAACGTCGTGTAGGTGACTCTAAACGAACCGATGGGCTACTGTGGAGGGCAACAGCCCTTGCTACCATTGGGTCGTACGATAGCGAAGTTGAAATGGGTGAACTTGAACAGGCAGAGGAGGGCGGCGACCGTGAGTGATGCATTCAAAAGCTTCTTGGCTGTTAAATTCACTTGTTTTGTTGCCAGAGACTTCTGTGGCAGGAACTCAGATGGACAGGCGCAAGTCGGGTACACAACTATTTCTTCAGTTCCACCGGAATCTGACTGTGATCTAGGAGCGAAGCCGAAAAAGATCGCCGAGAAGTCTAACAAAGATGAAATGGAGAGACCGGAAGGATGGTTATGGCAGTTGGGTAAATTGACGAAAATGTCCAGCACCGAGATGGAGGCTTGGTCAAATGAAGGTGAGTGGCTCTTGATCTTGGCGACATTCATTCATCAGGTATCCAGGGGACCGGGTCCAGTGGTTCCGCGCCGAGGCTGAGATGCAGCGATGGCAAGAGCAGTGGGAGCAAAAGCTTGTGGAATTGCTGCGGACTCGGCGCAGTTTCGGCAAGATGGAATCTGTTTGGGCACAGCTCGCAGATATGCAACCTTCGGAGGCACATGGGGCAAAGGCATATGCTCGACAAAAAGCAGCAATGTACGCCCGGAGGAAGTCAGAGGCAGAGATGCAGGTCAAGAAGGTCGGGTACGGACAGCTTCTCGATGAGACAGCAAATGTTGTTGCTCTTGTTGAGGCAGAGAGAAAGACGGAGGCGGCTGTGATAGATGCGGCACTCAATGGCAGAAGGGGTCCCCGAGGAAGACATGATGGCGAGATAATCGCGGGCAAGCGAAGCCCAAACGGGATAGCGGTGCGCGTTCATCTGCCAGATATCTGTCAGACGACGAAATTATGAGAGAAGGTGTATTGTTTACGCACACCCCACCATTTAATGGCGTCCATGCCCTCCGGAATAACCTCGCGGGTGGCGAGATACAACTTATACTCATCCTGCCACGGTTTCAGAGGGTCAGCGTGCGTTTGAGCGGTATCTGTCGTGCCGAAGTTGTCGTCCTCGATGACAACTGACCGTCGCAACTTGAGGTTGGTTGACTTCTTAATAGGGGCCGAAACACTGGGAGGTGCTTCATGAAGCTGAAGATAGCGTTGTTTGAACTGTTCAAGATTAGCTCCCTGTAAAATGAGACGGGTACAAATAACGCACAGTCTCCTCCAAAATAGCATTGACTTTCTCCTGCAGGTCGTTGGGCCAGTGCTTCTGGAAGTATGAGAGTTTCCTCGCCGGGTCCAGAACTGAAGAATCATTAAAGGCGAGGATCAACAGTGATACGTATGGAAACCTACTCATCGCCAACATATACGCATTTGAGTTCGATGTCTTCTGATAGTATTCGTCGACCTTTTCGAGGGCTTCTCTGAGTGCTGGCTCGAAAGAACTGAACTCCGAATCGTCGGCACATTTGGTCCAGTTGGTGTGCAAAGACTCGAGGGCCGGCAGAGCAAGATGAAGTGTCGACTTGAGATCAGATGAAAATCGATGTTGGGCATGCTCGGCATACTGCAGATGAGTTAGCAAAACGTCATAACATGGGGACTGATCCTACCGCAAGTAGATTCAGGAATGAATCAATGCGTGACCACTCTTCTTCAGATAGCTGGAGGCCCACCAATTTCTTGCGTTTGTCTCCGGTTTCATCCATGGTGATTTCAAAAACGAATTTATCCACGTCCTGTATCAAGAGTAAGAATATAAAAATGGAAAAACAATGTACAGCTCACCTCCTTCAGGGCGTAGGCGCGATCCAGCATTGCATAGGTTGACGACCAGCGGACCTTCATGTCGAGGACCATTTGCTTGGCAATGTCGGTCGCATCTGTCTGGTGACGACGCTGAATGGTCTTAAATAAGTCCTTGCGCTTCGAAGACGAATAGTGATATAAGTATCCCTCCGACTATATCGTAACGTGCATCAACCGACCTTGACTGCGATCGCGCGCACAAGTCCGATTTCGTCTCGCACCGGCTGTGACATATCCGGAATGTGTGCCGTTGGCTCGTGCGCATTGAAATGTGGAGACCTTGCTATACACCGAAATAAGTTTCTGAGTGGCGATGTTGATTACATGCGCGAGGCAACTACACGGGGCATCGAGTGAGAACCACACACTGGTACGGACTGAGACTTGAGACTTACCCGATGCGTCGCTCAATGGGGTCCCAGATTTGTTTAGTTGCCAGCTTGATGAGTCGACACTCAGGGACCCGGCCCATTTGTGAGTATATAGCTCAGCCTTCCAATGATGACTCCCCGTGTCGGTCCTTATCTGCCACCACCTTATAGACATTCAATATCAATTTAACTGGCCCTTCCCCCCAGCACTCCACTTTCTCCGTGAATGATCGCGCTGTGCCCGACGACGCTGTACGCCAAGCACAATCAAGTAGAGCAGGAAGAACTGCAAGAAGGGCCGCCCCGTCTCCGTCTCCGAGTGGCACCACGCAACGTCAGCGCCAATTCTTGATCCCCCGACGGCGGCGAACACTCTCGACTGACAGCCGAATTGTTGTAGTTCCGGAGACCCCACAAGGTTCTCAGGCATCCAACGTGGATGTCATTGAAAGCCAGGCCGTTGAAGCACCGAAAAGCCCCCAAAGTGCACTGTTGGAGGACTCCGATTCGGAAACGGAGGATACGGATTACAGTCCGTGGCAGTTCCAAGATAAGGAGCCCGTCGCCACCTTCAGTCCGAACTGTCAGGTATGTGTGCCATTCATCGCTGTACATCCATTTCTCAATAATACCTTTCTGTGCCAACAGCTTGTAACGCCAAGTCGTAAGCGCAAACTTGCGAATATGGCGGATGATGCGGACAGTCCACAACCCCAGCGCAAATTTAACAGTTAAGATATTTTGTAAATTCTCTTCATACAGAGCAAATATGATTACCTCCCAATACGTTGACGCTTGCGCCGCACGGGTTCTTCCTCCTCTGATTCATCCTCTGGTTCGCTTTCTTCGTCCGATGTAAGAGCTCCTCCACTTGCAATTTTCTTGGCCTTCAACGTAGCTCGGCGCTTCGCTTGTGTCCGCGACCGCTTCCGAGTTTGTGCTGCACGCAGACCTATCGCTACCTCGTCGTGATGAGCCTTTCGATCCAAGTAAAGAGGTCGAGGGACTGTGAGAGACACGGGCAGATTACGACGGAGTAGTGTGGCATTGTGGATGGCGGCCATGTTGATCACGAAATGTTGATCGTCAGCGTGTGCCAAAAGTTTCATGGTGCGCGAAGTTTCTTGCCGTTCCTGCATTATTGGCCGGAGTGCTGTGGGAGCACATTTGGCCAAGCGACAATCGTGCTGCGCAGAAAATCTAAACATGACCGCAGTTGCAAGAACGGTGATCCTGTGCCCATTGCTGTCTGCAGGTTTCTGTAAGACTGGCATTCCGAAATCCGGGTGCAGGATCTCAGAAACAGCAAATACATCCAGGGTAACGAGACCCAGTGGAACACCCTGAGGACGACTTTCAGGGAATAATAGTTCACAGATGCGTCCCACAACGACTTGATTCTATGGAGAATGTTCTCACGCTTCGACCACCACCATGGCCACTCGCCGCAGCTGTCCACGTCTCCACTTGCCACATATCCGCACAGTTCTTTGCCACAAACTTGTCCTGACTATGTCCACGCACACCAGCTACGCTTGGAGACTCTTTTAGAGTCCGCGCTAGCCACTCTCATGCTCTTGCACGATGCAGCCATCACACCTGTCGCTCACACAACGCACACCTTTGAGGTCCTCGCGGCCTTGAACCGTCGTATTTCAGCCCCCGCTAACACTGCCCCTCCCCACACTGCCCCCATGTCTGCCCCGGATGCGCCTGCCACCTCGGCCGCCCTCGACAAAGACACAAAGACCACCAGCATGACATATGCACGCGCAGTTTCGGCCGAAACCCCCCGATTGCCTTCTCCATCCCCATCGGATTCCGATCAATCTGACATCGTTATCCGACTGGATTGCGCGGGTCTCTCTGAATATACGCGCGTGTACCCGCCATCGGTACTTCACGCCATACAGACAGTCATCCCTGGGAAACTGTTTGCCGGGGTGCGCTGGACACGCAACAAGAATCTTGTTTTGCAGATAGAGCCAGGCACAGTTTCGGCCTCTTACATGATCGAGACATACACACTGCGTATTTGGGACGCTCTCAAACCCATCCTGCATTTCCCCGACAACCATCCCTCCCCCGTGTTTGAGACAGGCGGCTCCTGGCACTCGGTGGTATTTCACAATCTACCAGCCGCCAAACATGATTGCTATGCTCTACTGCATGTCCAAGATTCTCTCCGCGAAGGGGGATTCAATCATGTGGTCAAAGCTGTCTCGATCCTGTGTGACGACCAAGAGCTCGAGCGCCGGGTGAAGAACAAAATTCCGATTTCGATGCGGGTATCCGTTCTTACAGAGGCCGCAGCGCAGCAGCTAGTTGACAGGGGCGGACACATTGTGGGCGGAATATTCCGGGCGACGCACTATCTTGCGAAGCCTCGCACTCTGGCTCCACGCCCCAAGTCTGTTCTAAACGACGAGTAGAACTTCATTTCCTCTTTCCGCTGCTCTTATTTTTCTTTCTCTCTCGCTTATGCACCCTTCCCTTACCATCACGACATCTAGTTTCATCTAGAGGCTCCGGCCATTTACCCCTATACCTCTGCGGAATTTCCGCTTCGCAGCCGTCCCGTCACGGTCTTGCAAAGTTTTCGAGTATGCACGATCCTCAGATTTCCATTTCTTATGGACCCGATTTGATTCCGTACGATGCAATAGCCAGATTTATATCTACCATATGTCTTAGACACACAGGATATAAAAAAAAAAAAAAAAAAAAAAAAAAAAAAAAAAAGAAAACTTGATTCTATTAGGGATGGTCATCAGTGTTATGTCTACAGCAGAGTAAAGAAGTCCGTGACAATACCTCACTATCTCGAGCGAAAACCCACGAATTCATGCGGCAAAAGTCTCCGGACTGAGCTGTGACACCAATCGCGCTATACCACCGAACAGAGCTCAGAATATCGGAATTATTGTTGGGAGAACATGATATGGTTTCCTTTCATCGTAACGAGGGGACTTAGGACCGATGATTACCCTAATATAGGTCGGATCCCAAAGTCCGGACAAAATTTGAGAAAAATTTCGAGCAAAAAACACGAAAAATGACCGCTTTGCCGAGAAAACGATTTCTGCAGCCTCAGAAAGCGTGGGAACATTTGAAAAGTCCGGACAAAAGTCAGATTGAGGCCGATTTTCCGGATCCGACCTATATTGGGGTAATCATCGGTCCTGGGGACTTTGGACTTTGCGGCAAGGCGCATCTTTCCTGATAAATTGTGAGATGATGCTTCTGAGTGCCTAATATATTTACCTGGAGTCAATGTGCGAGGCGGTACCCAGCCCAGATGGCGTTGGATGATTGGCATGTTTTTCAAGACGGAACAGACTTTTGGCCCGGCACAGACCCATTCACCATTCGCTTTCCAGAAACCGCCGCTCAACATGTGTTTGACGCGATCCATTGAAGCAAATTTGACAGCTATATCTCGGCTCGGGGCCTGGTGGTTGCAGAGGATTGAACATAACCGAAAAATTGCGTTGAAGCATTCGAAAACCTCTGTTGAATTTCGTATGGGTGGTCCGAAACGAATGGCATCCTCCACAATATGCGGCAGAAGGTGGAGCTTGATTTTCAGGAGAATCTTGGCTGGATCCTGATCACCAAAGGCGTCGAGGACATTTCCAATCAGGACCGTTAGATCTTTCTGTCTGGTTTTAAATAACAGGGTGTAAGAGCACAAGAACTCGACTATACCACATATTGATCCATGTCGTCGATTTCGTGGACCCAGAGCATAGCCCCTAAGGCTGAAACAGATTTAACCAATGTGAATAATTCGGGAGAGACAAGGTCGTGCATGTGGAAAACCATGGTCTGCATGAGGGTCTTGAAGTGTTTACCAATCAGACCGTTGCGGTACTGCATCATATAGGCCGAACGGATGGGAGGGACAGTCAGGCCATCGATGTCCGTGGATTGGAGCCTGATAACGAATAGATCGCGCTGTGCCTCGGACCATCCGGAGTGAAGGATGTACCAAACATACTTGATAATTCCGAGGAGGATTGTGTGGAGAATTTCGACGGGAGTATCACGGTTTGGATCAAGGCCTGTGGTTCTTATATGGTAAATTCTTGTATCCCAACAAATTTTGAACGTACTTACCGGATATATCAAGTAAAGGGTTCACCTTATCCCCTGGTTGATCCAATAGCCAAGCCTTGAGTTCCGCTGCGATCGAATCTGCCGTACGTCCCGAGTCGTTTGCCTTCATTTCCCGAGCTTTTTGTAACAAGATATCAATCCAGTACTGCGCGACTTTATCCTTCACACCGGTAGCAGTTTGCAATCGGAGTATCGGAGCTTCAATACCATACATGGCTAGATTGATTTGTTCTTCGAGTGTCTTCTTAGTTTCTGCAGCAAGACGAGGAATTCCGGCCTGCATATGACCAATAAAATCAGAAGGAACCAAAAAACTGGACGAGCTCTGCGTGTCTCACATAGTGCATAAGGGGCGTAGGCAGCATCAACTGCAACATTAGTATATGCCATATCATCATCGAGTTCATCCTCTAAATCATCTAATTCTAGAGGAATTTCAGCACGAAGTCCGGGAAATTGCAAGCATTGATACAAACCTAAATCGTTGAACCCGTTGACCATACCGGGGAGGGTTATATCGTCTTCATCTTCATTTTGTTCTGAATGTGAAAGCATTTTCTCCACCTCCGCTCTCAAACGGTTACGCTCCTCATGCGGATCAAGCAAGGTCATGCCTGTCGGAATGACAGGGGCGGCTAGTCCTGCGGCAGCGAAATCATCGTAACTTGGGCTCCAAGAGTCGTCGTCCTCTGCCTGGAACATCGCAGGTAGTGGAATACTCGGTGCTTGTGGCCCCGAATCGATTTGACGAACTTCGGGACCAGAGTAAGCTTCTCGAAGTTTACGGGCATTTTCTGCAAGTTCTGCGGTCTTCTGTGCTTTACTCTGACAATGTGCTTCATGTATCCCGGACCGTAAGTGGTTAGCAAGGGATCCTTTGTGAATCCATTTGCCAAAGTTCGTGGGATCTCCCTCTTTGCAGATGAGGCAGCGGACATCTTTGGTAATAGCATCCTGCTCGACAACTGGATTCATTTAGTAATGCTCGTGGATATATGTGCCCCGGAAACTCACACTCAGGCAGCTCTCTGTTTTTGCGACCCATCGTGGAGCAGAAGAGAGAGAGGTAAGAGGCCCAAGCGTCTGTGTCCCTATTGTGTTTCCGAATTCAGCCACTCAGGGGTCAGCTTCAAAGTACTCGATTATTTTGAGTCAACACAGCGAGGGCTGAGCAAGACAAAAAGTTTGTAAGGTTCTCAGTTCAGAGGGGGGTCATTAAAGCAGGAAGCGAGAATCTGTTTGCATAGTATATCGGTTCGCTGGTGGACGGAATCAAAGCCACCAATGATGGCGTGACAAACGTGACACCTACTCTTCCTCTTTCCTTTTTGGTTCACGCCCACCGAAGCACAATGCATGCCACCGCGCTGAAGACATATAAGATCATCTGAACGTCTCCAATGCCTCATTTCTTCCCTCTCTTCGTACCCCATGTCGCACACCTTCGTTCCCGCCAACATTGATCCTCAACTCGGTGGCGGCGATCCTGCTGCCCTCAGCCTCCCTGATGTTGCGACGGCTACGCGAACATGCCAGTACCCCCGCCACGCCTGGTCCCTCCGAGTCTCCTGGACCCAGTGGAGACGACAACATGGACCAAGACCAAGACACCAACCCTCCTCCGCCACATTCGGCTTTCAACTTTGCACCACAAATCCCGTCGCTGACTGCCTTCGGTAATCTCGTCAAACGCCAGGTCACTTTGAGCGACAAATCGACGGTGGCATTTGACCAGTTCTGCTAGGTATCATGCCAACAGTGTCCTCATATACTCTCGTTGATCTTTTCCCATCCCAGAACCGGTCGCCCGAAGAGCGTTCTGTCCTTCTACTTGCCCATGTCCTGGAGTTGCTCGACCTCGCCCGAAAGAACGAGAAAGCGGAGCTTTGGGTCATCACTCCAACTCTTTCAGTACGTAGCATCTTGCGGCTTCTTAACTCCTGCTCATCATCGTCAACAATGCCACAGAAAAAGATCAACTCGTACACGCAAGCTTTCATGTACTCGCCCACCATTACTGCTTACCGTGGCCTGAGCATGGCCGAACACCTCTTGGTCTGTGATTCATGCTTGGGCTACCCTTTTAATATACTAATACACTACGAGCTTAGAAGGCCATGCGCGACAGCAACCTTGCAGAACTTCCCGCTGAGGAAGAGACCTCTCATTGCGAGATGGTGCTTTCCAAGATACCGCGACAAGGGCACGCAGTATCGGAATATCCTAAAGACTGCAGTGCGTCATTCTTGAGTGTTTCCCTCTACTATCTTTGACACAGTCCGTGCTTATAGGTCAAGGAGTCGCTCGAGACCGACTCAGACACCGAGAATATCGCAGCATTGGCCGACAAGCTTCTTCGTGGTACCAAAGTCAAAGCCACTGTACAATTTTACATCCGGCTTGCATTCATCGTATGTGCTGTCTTCTATTTTGTTCTCGACTAACTTCTGCTCAGCGCTTCGTCATGACCGACTACCCTTGGCTCACCGAAGAGACCTTCTGGCTCCAAGTTGACGAGCTCATCCAGAAGTACCGGAAAGAGTGCGAGACTGAGGAAGAGCTCGATGCGTGCGTCATATTTTTGTTTTTAATCGCAATTCTAATCTTCACTCAGTTTCTACAATTTCATCTACCAAAAGGACCTCTCCGACCACAGAGACCCCGCTGATACCGTCCATAAAACCACCGAATTCAACGCTTCCGGTAATTCGTGGCAAGCCTACGTACGCAAGAACTCAGCAAATGTTCGGCCAAACCCCAAGAACCCGACAATATTAGCGGCGGCGTACAAGGCTTACAACGACACACAAGCCAAGGCCTCCAACAAGCGACGCCGGCTGAATGAAGAGGGGGACGACGATGCGAGCAGCGTGGGTGGTGGCAGCATAGGTGGCAGCATAGGTGGCAATGCAGATGAACGGGAATAAATTCCGCTTTTTATGATTTTTATGATTTTTTATCCCAATCAATTGTGGTTCGCATCTCATCTGTGTCCTCTACATCACCCTTCAGTGGCCTGCGCTGCAGGTAACGGAATCGTACAACTGATCTTGTTTATGACGGCTGCTGATCCTCGTCTCATCCTTTCCGAGGCAACCTGCCGATGGCGATCTACTCTGAGATGGATGTCCCGTGGTCGTTGCGTGAACACTTCGATGAGGTTATCCAAATGAGGACATGCTGATGTTGACGCACCGGACGACAATGCGACGAAATTCTGAATGAGGTCCACCAGACATCACGGCTCGATTAGACGTTAATTTGATTTGATTTTTCCGGTTACTCCGACCTCAGCGTGATCACGCAGTGGCAACTCAGCTTGGATATACAAAGCAGATCGTTCAAAGGTCATACAGACCTCCCTCCCCTCGTGTGGTGTACCGGGAAACATAAAATGACCTAGGAAATTTTATGGGAGTAGTCGGGAGGACGGGCGTACCTGGGTACCAAGTGCCGTTGAGTCCACGGATTCCGCCACCCAAGTTTGTCACGATCATGTGATCCATCACGCTTGATTGTCGAGAGACACGCCGCCTGATGAGTCTTCTTTAACAGACGAAACGTCGGTCAACGTCGCGGCCACACCCCCTCTGCTAAACTACCCCCTAGAAACTTAGCCTCATCACTCGGAGCTTCGCTCCTCGCTCCTCCGCATCGAGTGAGAACCACACTGGTACGGACTGAGACTTGAGACTTACCCGATGCGTCGCTCAATGGGGTCCCAGATTTGTTTAGTTGCCAGCTTGATGAGTCGAGCGAACTCTGCAACCATTGTGCCATTATTGGCGGCATTGTCGCACGTAACATGACCGATCTTCCCAGCGATGATGATGAGGAAACAGTGATGAGAGGTAAAGAACCTTACCCGATTCTCAATCTCGAGTCGCTTGACGATTTTGAAAAGCGCCTGACCGAGTCGGACTCCGTGGTGCGCGTTGTTGAGTTGCGTGAAGCCCAGAATAGCTTCTTTGAGCTCCCACGCTCCCGGCGTCATCTCCTCGATCCAATGCCCGGTAACAGCAAAGTACCCATCCACATTGTTGGCCTGCCACGCATCGCAAGTGAGAGAGATCTCCCCAGTAACCTTATCGCTCTAGGATCGATGTCGAGTTAAAACACCGGGTATGGGACACGAATTTAAGTAAACTCACATTAAGGCGCACTCGCAAATTCACCATCTGTTGATGAAACGCTTTTAGAATTGCGTCTCGTGTAGCTTGCCGCCCCGGAATCTGCACTCCATCATGAGCCCGTGCCGCAACATCGATCATTTCCTTAAATTTAGGGTGATTCAAAGCGTCCAAAGGCTATGAGTCCCCATCCGATCAGCCAGTGTCGAACGAGAAAATCGGAGACCGAGATTGATTTATGATGATCTGGACCGTTGCTAATGGTTATCAGAAGCATTCACGTACCAAAGAAATTTCATCTCATCCAACAGCTGCGTCAATTTGAGAGTGGCCGCAACCAGAGAAATGCCGTCGGGCTGCCAGTCAATTTTGCGGAAATACTGGATGACGAGCGGAACACCCCAAGGACCGCGACGAATATGGATCATACGGCCGTTCTCGTCACGGACACCAGTCCCGAAAAGAAGGTCCATGCGGCGTATGAAGGTTGACGACTTCGCCTCATCCCCTGTATCCAACCCTTGAACATTGTTAAGAACGTACGGGATACGGTCTTCCTTGGATCCCTTGAGAACCGATTTCGGAAGGGCGGGGCATAGAGAATCAATTTGGTCAACCAGATCCAGGATAACAGCGACTGAGATATACAGATGTTAGAACGCGCGAAGATGCGCCAATAAATGCTCACCGGATTTTGCGACCGACGCTTGATGAACAGGATCCAATGGCTCGCTGTTCTTGCGATCAGCGAGCCGGGTGGATAGACCGCGAGAACGAAATCCTTTGAGAATGAGGGAAGGGTCCGGGTTGTCGCGTGTACGAGACATGGGCGGAAACGAGAGTCAAGGCCACATTTTATACTTCTGGGTTAAGTAGAGCCCGAAGAAACACGGACTTAACATTGATGATTTGGCGGCCCGTGTCCTGGATGAGGATCCGGAACATATAATTGACACGAAAGCACCCAGAGCATATGGTGGTGGAGGCTTGGGACCGCAGAAAATATGTGCGAGCACCGTGTAAGGTCAGCGAAATTACTTGAAAGACGGGGATCCCGGACACCCGTATGCATGTTTGAAGGTAGATATGACAAAGGTGGGCGAAATTTCTTGGTTTACAATGCCGAAAACAGTCGTAGATTACCTGGAAGACGCAAGCGGGCAAAAGTGGCGGGCCATTATCCCCGAGTTTTGTCAGACGGATTATGGGTAACTCGACCGGTGAAAAGATTTCCGGACCTCCAGGTGCGATGGGAACCGGAAATCCATGTGCAAAACGCGTGGAACAGGTTCAAAACGCGTGGATATGCCACTGGAACAGGCTCAAAAACGCGTGGTAAGCTCTAGCCAAGGAGATGACGCGTCCTGTCACATCCGTTACATCAGTAACATTACGTCTTCAGAGCGCCATAAATAGTGAACCGGTGTCCGAACCCGCTATGCTCTCGACGTCTCAAACGATAAATACCCACTCGGGGCACATAGTCTCTGACAATGCTGTGAGTCTCATAATTTATTCCATTGAATTTCAGCTTCATATTAAATCATTCCAGGGAGTTTTCGTGCGATTTTCACCACACTTGATCCACTTACAGTCGCTGGCGCTATACACCGACCCTTCCCTTATTATCTCTCCGCCTCAGTCTCATAACCAACCTTGTTGAGGCCGTGGACTCCACGCTCTTGGACGACCTTTATCTGATGCAGTTCAACTACACCAAACTCGACTTTATCTATTGCAAGGGTTCCGCTATATTTCTCCCTGAGGTAATTTACAATTTCTCGACTAATTACTGTAATTTATACTTAATGCGCAGGATTTCATAATTTTCATGGTCCGTCGATTGTCAAAGAAGGCTGGACAACAGGCGGCTATGTATGCTAATTTTTTGGCATCCACGGGAGAGCTTACATCCCAGTTGCGGGGCCGAATTAATTTTACTTGTGATGAATGGCAAATGTCTGTCTCGCGATCGGAGGATGACCTAGATGATGAGATTCCAGAACTTGTAGACTAAAATAATAGTAAAATTCTATGTTTATTGACTATACACTGGAGATTGTACCGCCTTCTGGCCTGGCTCCAAGCCATGGCTTTCTGGCCTGGCTTTGGCTTCCCGGACCCCAAGCCAAAGCCAAAGCCAACCCCAAGCCATCAGTTTGGCTTGGCTTGGCTTTGCGAAGCCATGGCTTTGGCTTCTTGGCTTCTTGGCTTTAAGCCAAGCCAGAGACATCACTATTTTTCCGGTGCCAACTTGTCGCGCAGACTCCAGAACCATCACCATTATGCCAGTACTCAACTTGTGTCATTAATGGCTCCTGTTGGAATTTATCGGAACCTCTACCTCCGCGTGCATCACTAATACTCTATCGCTCCTATTGAGTTATCATGATACGAGTGTTGGAATATCATACTTGAAACTGGATCTTCTGAGGATGCCATTCAATGCCCCTCTTTTTGTGGCCCGATTCCATGTGAAATAAT
This sequence comes from Mycena galericulata, assembly GCA_029289565.1. Lineage (NCBI taxonomy): Eukaryota > Fungi > Basidiomycota > Agaricomycetes > Agaricales > Mycenaceae > Mycena > Mycena galericulata. The sequence goes on along the minus strand of JARKIA010000008.1, from coordinate 1,269,134 downwards.
AACTTTTGTCAGGTTGGCTACTTCGACCGTAGGTTCACAGTATGTCACCCGTCACCACACATGTTCATTTCCTTCGATGTTCATTCCTCGGCAATCACGGTAAAATTGCCATTTATGGTAATCTGGCAACTGCCGGAGGATAAATTTTCACATTTTTTAACCTATTTGGGCCGAAAAAGCTGGCTGTCACTGTCACCTATAGCCAATAGGTTCAGTTCACGACACCCCGTCACCGTCACCTGAACCTACGGTCGAAATGGTACAGTAAATTGTCTCCTTAAGCACCACCTGTTGAGCACCAGAACAAACAAAAACAGAGGTTGTGCCTGTAACGCTACTGAGTCGGAAGTGACACTCCAATGGCGAAACCTAGTCAAAATTCTAAGAGCCGATTCAAAATCTGTCAGAACTTGGGTGGAATTGGCATCGCTTAGTATCATTTATGTCGCTTAGCCTCACTTGTCACAATTGTGCCGAAACTGCCAAATTGTCACGGATTCTAAAAGGAGGATTTTCCTGATGGAGAAGGCAGAGTACAGAATAGATGAATTGAGTGGGATCCTGGTTGTGGAAGATGGTGGTGGGGATCAACTGGGGTCGCAGTTGGAAATACAGTCTTATAAGACAAATTTCATGGTCAGTCAGATGGCCAGTGACATTGTCTCGGATGGATTCCAAAAAGTAATTGGGGTTGGTCCCGATTCTTCGGATATCAAACTGCCCTGTGGCGCTTCGATCCGAATTTCGGAGGCTGCTTTCGGTAATCCCGCAGATCTGTCCCGTGGCCAATTTAGAGTTTGATCGGACTCGGTGTGACGTGATCGATCAGCACAGCAATTCGGTCCAGAGAGGCCTCCGGGGTGAGCCGGCAGTGCATGCCAAGCCAGACAAGTTCTGGATGCATCACAAGAAACCCTTGAATAGAGCTCCGAGATTGGGGACTGGTTATGGCAGGGAGTGGATATAAAACTGCGAATTTTGCGGGGTCTGTGGCCAACAGGGGAATAAAAGTTGTGTTTGGTGCGTCTGTGGGATCTTCGACGACCTCATAGTTCTGTAAATTGTAGAAAGCCGTGTAGTAGGTGTGGACTGTAACATCGCTGAGTCCAGAACCCGGGTGTGAGGATGATATATCTTCCAGTAAATGATTGGCATCTCGGCTGAAATCTCCGAGTTCTGTTGTCCAATCATTCACATTTTCAAACATTCCCGAGTGTAGGAGGACTTCGCAGGTTGGGCATAGTGGACTCTGGTAGGCAGAGTAGACTGGAGTGCCGACAGGGTGTGGAGGAGGGGTGATAGTGTCGGGAGAAGGAGGAGGGGTGAAAAGTGGAGGCATATCCGGATCATCTGAATCAGAATCAGAGTCACCAAAAATTTCGACTTCAAGTTGGGACTGTGGTGGATCTTACGATGCTTCCTTGTTGGAACTGCCGTCAGAAGGGGATGATATTTCGACAAGGGATGAGTCCGAGCTCGAAGATTTGCTGCGAGATGGAGATGAGTTGATTACTTCAACCATGAAACTTCCGGGCATCGGGACTGCGGAAGTCTCGCTGTAATTGTTGGAAGGATTAGGGTTATCGTCCCCTTCATCAATCAGTAATTCATATCTGTTGTCTCCTGAGTCAGGGTCCTTGAAAACAAGATATGTGCCGTCGCGCCGTTCTTCAATTGAGACATAATTGCCACGCTGCCTCCGCGCTTGAGATCTCCTTTGCTGATAGGGTCTGCCATGACTGGGCACTCCCACAATCCATGTCCTTTGTCGCCACAGCCCCAGCAGGTTCTTTCTGCTGGCTGTAACTGTGGTTGATTTGCATTCGGGTTCTGCCCGAATTGATTCGGAGGTTGGACATAGCGGTTGTTGCAGAAATTGTTACAGGCTGGTAGCCCGATAATAAAGATAATTATATTCCTTGTCATCGAGACTCATGTTACTGAGCCTCTTCACCAGGTCACCGACTTCAGAAGAGTTATCGGGCACAGTGGGAGGGGCTTCAGTGGGCTTGGAGATGATAGTCGGTGTGTATGAGTCCTTGGTGCGCTTGACCTTCTTCTTGGGTGTTGGCTTGGACTTTGACTTCTTTGACTTTTTCTTCTTCTTGTACTCAAATTCATCTTCTGAGTCTGAGTACTCAGAATCCGAGCTATCTGAGTCTGGACTCTGATTCCAACTTGGGGTGTAGGGCCGTGGCATTGCCCGGCAAAAACTCGTGCTTTTTTTTGGGATACTTCTGTGGCAAGAAGGGTAGTCATCATGTGTATACTATTGGGATGGGGGCACCGAGGAAACAAAAAAAAACCTGTGAGTCAATCATTTTAGGGTATGAAAAAAATATATGCTAGACATCTAGAGACATCATTCCATTTTGTGACATCCGCCACGTGCGCTGGAGATAACCAGGTCACGTGTGTAACATGTGTTCACTCCCTTAGTGATTCGAAGAGAAGAAAAAAATCTGCCGTTAAGGGCCGGGGTAAAAAAAATGTTTTTACCACCGAGTCAATTATTGCAGGGCATGGGAAGATATCTGTTCGACCTCTGAAGACCTCATTCATCGAAAGTCGCATCCTTTTGTCCCCCAATGTCTCGCTTTACCACTACCTTGGGCAAGCGCAAAAGCGAACCGCGTACCTCGGATCTCAATAGTCAACATGTGCCCTTTGAGAATCCCACTGTTAAACGCATGCACTTCACATCTGTCAGTGATCGCGGCATCGAACAGGTGGCGGATGTGTCCAGTCGGATTACACGCAGTGCACCTCCACCAGCTTCCATTCCGGAGCCCGTCAAACCTGTCAACGAACAATCCAAAAAGAAGCGAACTCAGGTATACACTCGATCATGTCCAGAGACGCAACTAAGATCGTATTTAGAATGGCAGTCTGCTGGACGATTATGAGAATGCCTTCGGTATGCTCAGTGCTCTCCGGGGAGAGATGCATGCAGATGCAGATATCGAGTCCGGAGTGGTCTGCAGCTGCGGGGAACGTGCAGTCCAGATCCAATGCCGTGACTGCACCGAATTCGCCGCAACTTGCATGTTTTGTATCACAGCACCTCAATAATCCTTTCCATTGGGCGCAGAAATGGGACCCACTGCAGGGTTTCTTTGTCAAACATGACATATCGCGCTTGGGACACATTATTCAGCTCGGACATCATGGACGGCCATGTCCGTCATCAACCGGTAGTCGAAAGTTCATAACTGTCGACCACAACGGTGTTCATGCTACTGAACTCGCCTTCTGCGGCTGCCACGAAAATCCTCCCAATATGGTTCGCCAGCTCATGCGTGCTCGCCTCTTCCCTGCGACTGTAACCCAACCGAAGACCGCATTTACGTTCACAGTGTTGGACGAATGTCATTTCCTTATCTGGAGGCGAAAAAAGCAGCCTACGACTATATGGGAGCTCTACGCCGTCTCACTGACAATGCATTCACTAGTGATGTTCCCACTGTAAGACCCAGACCGGGTTCTTATCACCCGTTCTCTGGATCAACTTCCCCATTCACCCGTTTAATGGGTGAAAACCTGGTGAGCCTGATTCGGGTGATATTCCACCGCTTTGAACGGGTGATATCTTTTAACCCGTTGAATGGACACTTTTCAACCGTTTACATATGACCACCTATATAACCCGGTGACCGCGTTATTGTAACCCAGAGAATCGGGTGAAAGTACCCCGCTTTATCGGTGATTTCTTGTTCGGTGCTTTACAGAAAAAATCCCTTTATTGAAGGCAGTAACATCCTGATAACATATATACTCCTCATTTACATGGTGGTTAGGTTGGGTATGTACCGATTGAGCGCGTTGAAGACTTGAAATCTACAAGTCCGACTCTGAGTCATATCGGTGCACGTGGTTGTTGATGCACCAATCGGCGTCGAATGATGCTGATGGATGTTCGTCGCCTCTCTCATCTGTCTCCTACCACCATCACCAGCTGCAGCCCCCGCAACGTCGACACTGCGCCGTCCTCAGCTAGCCTGGATCTCTGTGGTATCTTGTCTCTCAAGTCTGTAGCTCAGCTTCTGGGGTTCTTTGCCTGTTGTACCTGACTAGGCCCACGGCTCCTCTGTCGTGACTCTCTTGGCACTGATGCTAGACTGGGCATGCTGCGCAACTGCACGGCTTGGATGACTGGGACTGGCTTGGCTTGCACTTGATACTAATCCCCCCCTACATTCTTTAGATCTCACCTCAAGCGATACACCGGGAAGCGGGTACGTGTATACTCCCCTTCCATCAAACTGCGTACTTACCTCACTCATCAGCGGCGATGCCCACTTTGAGCAAACAGTACGTTGCAAGTGTGGATGTCGTGTCAGCATGCTCATCCATCTCTGTCCGAGTGCGTACATGTCTTTCTCACTCCAATCTAGTGTAGCTCTTCCTCGAATGCTTCATTTGTGGATATCTCTCACTCTGTATCCATTATATACTGCAAATATACCTGATTTATTGGTTCCTTTTATCGGGTGACACAACAGCAAGAATGACCATTTGTCTGGGGTGAAATAACCCGAAGCTAACCCACTCATTGGGTTATCAGAATAACCCGGTAGAAATCCCGTGCAAAGCGTAACCCGGGTGCCGGGTGAAAAGCAAAATATAACTAGCGAAATTCACCCGGATGCAACCCGTCGCAACGGGTGTTTTTTAACCCGTACTCAGCCGGATCTGGGTGACTTTTCTCCGTTGCCTGGGTCATCTTCATCTGTTTACTGGGTCAAAAACCGGAGGAAAGTAACCCGTTTCGAGTCTTACAGTGTCCGGTAAGTCATTGAGGGATTCTATACTCGCTGACTCACTAACATGTTTTTCAGGATCCCTACGAAAATTTCCTCCGTGCGATGCGGGTTTGGAACTATCTTGATCTTCTGGAAAGCTCCGGACAGATGCACGGTATCGATCTCTTGCTTCCCCATCGCCCTGAGGGAAATCTGGTTCTCTACTGCCCTGCCTGTCCCGAACCGGGGTTCAACACCGACCCTACCGTGTCGGCGACACCACTATCGCTAAGGTAAATCGGAACACAGGTTTACAGCGTTACGTTCTAATATTGGCGTTCTTCAGGCATCTCAACCAAAGCCAACGCACATTGGATGGGAATTTCCAGTGCAACCAGTTCAGCAAAAATTCGGATCCCGACGACGTATCCTTGTGCAGGGGCAAAGGGCAGTTTCCGCTCGATAGTGAATACAAGGAATATTTGGGACGCATTCCCATTTCGAAAGAGGTTAGTGAATTTCCTTCCTGAGTACCGCCCACCAGAGTAATTCCGGTTCTCTCAGAAATCCACGTGTAATTATCTCAAAGCAGTCAACAAGCAGGATAAAAAGAAGTTTAAAAACATGGCAATCACCGGAACCGTGAACTGCCAATGCAGCCATGTCTTCATCCTAACTTCTGTAGACCTCCAATTCGGCGAACGGTATCACTTAAAATCATTCGTTGATTCACTGAGCTGAGTGCGCTTCAATAGATTCGCGAATAGCGACCACGCTTTGGCCACTTGTCTTCGCCAACATAATGGCCGTGGCGATATGTCGTTCGAATTCCGAATGGAGGTCAGCGACGTTGATGAAGTACTGACCTACGACATAGCTTGCGAGTATGTGGTCTACATAGAGAGCCGGTTCGAGAAGTATTTCCCCGACGTTTTGGACAAGGTAGAAAAAATGCGCTGGGGCGTCCCCGCATTGCACATCCAAAGCCACCAAGAGTCCTGCATGTACGAATTCGGAACTGCCTACCTCTCATGTGTCGGACACTTCCATGGTGAAACAGCTGAACAGTATTGGCCAGAGGCAAACCAGCTGGGGCCTCACGTTCGTCAGATGAATAACGGCCACAGACAGGACACTCTCATTTACCACTCTAATGACTGGAACTTCAAGAAACTGGCCGATATTGGCAAGTATTCTGTGTGCAATTTGTAAATTAATTGGAGTTAACGTCTCCGAGTTTAGGCGCCTACTTGGCAGAGGAACTCGCACTCGGCAGGCGAAAATTCCTCGAGAAATTGAACCATTTCCGGGCCCTCTCTGCCGCCCCAGGTGATGCCGTCGAGAAGTGGAAGTTGCTGGACCGCACTTCCCGCAAAGTAGGGAAAGATGTATTCAGCGTGTATCGACATAATACGAGTAAAGGTGAGTGAAAGGCGCTCATCCAAGTTCATATGGAGTAATTTTCTTGCCAGTACCTTCGCAACTGGCCATCTATCAACACATGCTAGCCCAGGACGACAACTTTGTGGCTACATTGGTTCCAAAAAATCGAATTGCGCGCTTCATGAACGAAGCACTGGACATTGAAGAAGCACAGTACGTCCCATCTTTTCGCCTTGAAACATCTAATTGCTGTGTGAGCAGAAGGAAGATCAGGAGAACGGTGAAAGAGGCAACTGAGCAAGATCTTCAGTCACGCACTTCGGAAATTACCAAGAGGCGTAGGAAGCTTGAAGCTCGACTTACGTCCCATCTTTTCGCCTTGAAACATCTAATTGCTGTGTGAGCAGAAGGAAGATCAGGAGAACGGTGAAAGAGGCAACTGAGCAAGATCTTCAGTCACGCACTTCGGAAATTACCAAGAGGCGTAGGAAGCTTGAAGATCGACTCGGTCCATGGAGGAGTGAACAAAGAGCCATAATGCCCATGGTTGGTGATAAAGTCGCGCTTCAGGCTACGGCGCGGTGCCTGGTGGAGGACGAAAAACTGTACCTGCCATCTGACCTCACCCCAGCAGAGCGGCAAGAATTACAGCTTGTTGCTTTAGGTGTCGAGGGAGCGCGATGGCGCGAGGGGCAGGCTTTTGATGCATTGCGCGCGACCCGCGGAATTGTCAAGGGTCTTCGGGCTCTCGAGGATCACAAATTCCAGCACTCGAGACAGCAGAAGCAAAACTCGCGGTCCGGTGATCAAATTCAAGATGGTGTTCGGCGACGCGATTTTCATATGGCAACTTACGAAATAGCTTGGCAGGCTATGATCACACTTGGGACTCTATCCGCGGGGACCGACTCTTCCTTTCCTCCCCTGTCTATTGCTGACACATTTATGAAATCGGTTTTAAAAAAGCGGCAGCTGGGCGATTCTCACTTGACGGATGGCCAGCTGTTCAGGATGGGAGCCGGTTCAGGGGATACATCTTTACCGCAACCATCAGCATCGTCGGCACCACCAGCATTCGAGCAGGGAAGTAGTACCCAAATGTCCAAGCGCAAAACCGGTGAGAATTTCCTGAGCCATCAAACTTGTACTGAACGTGTATGGCAGCCAACACAAAGCCAAGAGCTGCGCATCCCCAAACCTCTGAGGAGACTCTTAAGAAGTCCGAGGAACGCAAGGAAGGGTGGCTTTGGCGCGAGTTGGGTAAGATGGGGAAGTTGAGCTCGGAAGAGATGCAAGCTTGGTGGGAGGAAGGTAGGGTCAAATCAATTTTCCTTTCCATGACCAAACCTTACAATGGTGATTGTCAGCTGAACGCGTTCAATGGTTCCGCGCAGAAGCCGAAGTGCAGCGCTGGCAGGAGCATGCCGAAATGCGACTCGCAGAACTACTCAGGACAATCCGAAGCTTCGCAAAATGGAACAATGTCTGGTTGGATCTTGCAAAGGCCCAGAGCTCGAGCCCAGGACTGGCTGCATACGCAAGGCAAGCAGCAGCCACATACTGCCTCCGTCGCGAGAGGTGCGAGAAGCTGATCATCAAAGCGGGTTACGGGGCACTTTTAGAGCCGGGTGCGAGTCTCGTTGATTTTGTGGTTGGAGAGAGGGCCAAAGAGCCGTTGTATTAGATATTCTTTTTTGAATAGTGATTCAAAATTTTGGCATCCAGGAGTGGCAGGAATTCCAAGTCTACCAAGGTTCAGTGTTGAGAATACGAAAGATTGTTCTCTGCACTTTAAAATAAAAATTCGGCAACATAAAGACAAATTAAGGGGCTATCATATCCTTCACCGGGATCTCCCAAAATAATCTTGGGTATTGCCGGCCACTGGGGCAGCCACGGGCCATCGTCATCTTATGTGTATCGATATTTGGCCGTGTGGCGGTGCACACCTCAGCTGGGCGCTCGATCGGCAACTCCCGATACACCGCTATCATTAATCATTGCTTAATCAGGCATTCCATTAGCAAACTCATGAATTAAACAGCGATTAACCAGCGATTAACCGCGAGGATTAATCGAGTGATCGAGAAAGACTGAGTTCGGCGGTAGTGATGTCAGGACATGTCCACAAAGAGAGGAGCATTCGTACTCCATGTTAGTGTACTTGGTTTTAGTAAGGCACCATAGTTGAGCTTGTATTCCACATGGGTTCCACGTGGGTTCGAACCCTCGAAGTGCTGCTTTTTTGTTGGCCATTTTACAGCGTTCTCGCCTTGCTTAAACAGGTTCAAACCCACCGAATCAACCAGTACGAATCGGTTTAATCCCTGTTTAAACGCCTTTGTCGCATCGCAGGTGTGGAATGTCCTGTTTAAACACACCTAGTGAACTGTTCTGATTAAACACACCTATTAATCAATGTAGCCTACTGTCTTACCTCAGGTACATTGTCACCATCCTGATTAAACAGAATCCATGATTCCGGTCTATGGGCCCTGGGTTTAATCGAAGCTCCCGGGGTTACTGCTATTCGGACTCGTCCGACTCGACCCCGCCTTCACCCACCGGATCCAGCTCGGATCACCCGCTCTCCCTCTCCACCTCCCCCCTATCCCCTTTCGAACCCCGACCTCTTACGCCTCCCGCTCCGCCCCTCCCACCTATATTCATGCCCGTCGTCATCCCCCTTCGGCCCGCCATGCCGAGCACTAAAGTCATCCTCGCCAACCCCCCGCCGTTCTTCAACGGCAACAAGACCAAGTGGAGTAACTTCCACGACACCCTCTCCACCTACATCGCCGCATACGACGATGAACTGGACACCCAGAAGAAAAGGGTGTTCTTTACCATCTCGTTCCTCCGGAACGAGGACGGCTCGGACTGCCTAGCGGCGGACTGGGTCCGAAACTGGAAGAAGCGGACGTTTTCCGCCGGCGCACTTCCCGCCACCTATACCACTCGGCACTGATGGCCGAGCTGGAAGATGCGTTCAAGGATCAAAACCTTGCGCAAGTGGCGCACCAGCGCCTGACGGCGACGCGGCAGGGAAGCCGCTCGCTCGTCGAGTTTATCCAGCAGTTCGAGCGGGGACCTGGTTCCACCCACAATCCAATTTGGGAAGAAATTGACTTCAACCCAATCTGGAGTATCTTGCGAGAAGCCTGGAATGAATGCGGGATCGGTAGATCTACCGACCGGTTCCTTGCCAGCTTCAAGAAACCCGCAGCACTGGGTGATGTGTTGGATAAAATCAATATTTCTGCAAGATTTCACCGAAATATGGGCCTGGTTCCTCTGTGAAGTGAACCTAACGGATAATTAAATTTCCTGAGATGTGCTAATACAAGTTACGGATTTTGATGCTATGGATAATGGCTCGATGAATTTTCTGTGGGTCGTGCTCGCGCTGTCACAACTAAAGCTCGGTCTCCGTCCAAGGCGCGCAGTGCGACCAAGAATTGGGGGGTGGAGGGTAAGAGGAGCGGTAGAAGAACTGAGTAAAAAGTCTAAAGAATACAAGCGACTAGCTACTGTATTTATACTGTTTAGGAGTCGCTATAATTACTGACTACAATAACGACTTAAGGTCGTGTTACTACTGTGCGTGTCCGTCGTTCCTATTGTTCGTGTATAACAACCCGTCGTCGCGTTGCGTTTATTGATCGACAGCTTGTGCGCCTGTCATGCGTGTTGTGACGTGTTCGTTCACGTGTGGTACGCGGTCACGTGGGATAAATAAAGAAAACATCTTCGGGTTCGTCGGGGATGCACGTGGTCACGTGTGCGGCGTTGGAACGCGTCGAAGCGTGACATTACCCCCCTCCTAGGATCGTCGTCCCGACGATGATAGATAAAGGCGATTTAAACCTCGACAGAGGTATCGCGGGTCCATCCTTCATTCCCATCCACGGGGAATTTAAATATTTCCACTTTCCGGCCCGTTTCAGGGTCGAAAAGGAACCTCCTCGGGTAGTCCACCGACTCCTTCTTCGGCTTATACCGGCGTATTAAATAATCCCAGTGTCCTAAAGGCAACACGGGCAAACCACCCGTCGCCGACACCGGCTCCTCCTCGGCAGCCTGCGCTGCAATTTCCTGCGGCATGGGTCCCGCCGCGCGTGCTCTCGCGGCAAATGCCGCCATCTCTGCCTCGGTATCGTCTTCGACGACTTCCTCCGTGGCTTTCTCCTCCTTCGGCGGCATAATCCCTGCCGCACGAAGCTTCCTAGCCGTCTCGGCCAGCACCTCCTTGCTGTGTTCCGCAAGGAAGCGGTCCGCCCGGTCCTGGGCGCGTCCTCGGTTCTTCTCGGCAATCCTGCCGACTTCCTGCTCCTTGGGCGGCATTAACCCCATCGCCCTGAGCTTTGCAGCCCAAGCCGCCTTCTCCTCATCGGCCATCTTGCCGATATCCAGCCTCGCGTCCACGGCCCTTTTCTCCGACGTTCCCCCCAGCCCGTGATCCTTCTGGTATTTCTCCAGGATCTTGGCCGCGTGCGTCAAGTGCCGCTTCGGCTCCCACGTCCGCTCCCCGAGCGGATAGTTCTTCCACTTGACGAGGTATTGGTAACCCCGTCCCACCTTCCGATGGTCGATAATCTCCTCGACCTCGTACTCCGGTTCCCCGGCCACTATCTCTGGTGCCGGTCTCGTCTCCCGCCTATGCTCCGGCGGCTCCACGTACAGCGTCAGCTTCGACTCGTTGAAGACCGGATGTGACTTGTCCGTCTCCGGCAGCCTGAGCCGCCAAGCCGCTGCGCCGACCTTCTCCAAGACTTCGTACGGCCCGAGCCGCCGATCGTCCAACTTCTTTGTCGGCCGACTAGTGGTGATGTCTCGTCCATCCAACCACACCTTGTCGCCGACCTTGATCTCCGGCGCATCTCTCCTATGCGCGTCGTACTGTTTTTTCATCTTTTTCTGGGCTTTCTCGAGCGCCACTGTGGCCTCGTCACGTATTTTCTTCATCTTTTTTACGAAGTCATCCGCCGCCTCATTCCGCGACTCCACCGCATTCTCGATCCCTTTCCAAGGGTGATAACCGGTATTTGTATAAAACGGGCTCATCGTTGTGGCCGAGCTAGCCTTGTCGTTGTGTGTGAACTCGGCCAAAGCGAGCCACTCCGCCCAATCCGATTGGCGGTAATTTACGAACACACGGAGATATTTTTCAATCTCCTGGTTCATCCGTTCCGTCTGCCCGTCCGTGATCGGGTGGAACGCCGTGCTCGGGTTCATCTCTATGCCGAGAAGCCGATTAAGCTCTCGCATGAACCCCGAGACGTATCTCGGATCCCGATCCGAAATAATCTTCCTCGGCACCCCGTGGTACCGAATCACCCGATCCCGCGTCAAGCGGGCCATCCCCTCACTCGTGAGCTCCATCGAGGTCGGCTCACAGTGGATCATTTTGGTGTATGTGTCCACCCAGACTTGTATGGCGTTAAATCCATTAGATACCGGCAGAGGACCGATAAGATCCTCTGATATGATCTGCCACGGCCCTTCCGCGACCTTGTGCGGGTTCAGCTTTCCCTGCTGATACCGATGCACCCGTGTCCTCTGGCATGCCTCGCACGCCTTCACATAAATAGACACCTGGTTGCCGAGTCTCGGCCACCAATAATTACGTTCTACTATCTCTTGGGTCCGGTTCTCTCCGGGATGGCCCAAGAGCGGGGAATCGTGATGTAATCCAATAATTTTATCGCGAAGTTCTTCATCGCGTGGTACGTAGATTAGTCCGTTGTAATATATAACATTGTCTATTTTTTCCCATCCGGGCAACTTCTTTTCTAGCGCTAATCTAACGCTCTTATCTACTTTTTTGGTATTTTTGATTTTTTCCAAGATCTCGACCTCCGGTCCTTCGATCACTATTTCCTGTGATCGGAAGTACTCCGGCTTGAGAAGCACGACGTTCTCGTTGTCGTTCTTTCCCATGTCGTGATCCGCTCTGCGCGATAACAAATCCGCCTTCTTGTTCAACGCGCCTGCCCGGTGCGATAGGGAGAAGTCGAACTGCGACAACTCTGTAATCCATCGCGCCTGCCTCCGATTGACCTTTTGCGGCAGTTTGAAGTTTTGAAGATTCTTATGGTCGGTAAAAATCTCGAACTGATGCTTGGTCCCTTTGAGCAATGCACTCCACTCGTCTAGGGCCAACATGATCGCGAGCATCTCTTTGTCATAGATCTCGTAATTCCGCTCCGTCTCGTTCAGTGCGTGCGACTGAAACGCGACCGGTGTCACGCTTCGACACGTTCCAACGCCGCACGTGACCACGTGCATCCCCGACGTACCCGACGGTGTATCCTTATTTATTCCACGTGACCGCGAACCACACGTGAAGGACCCATGACGTCACAACACGACGACACAACAAGGTGATCGACGCCTAACGACGACGGGTTATTGTACACGAACAATACGGACGACGGACACACATAATTAATGAATGATCGGTTTCAGTAGTATACACGACCTTAAGTCGTTATTGTAGTCAGTAATTATAGCGACCTCTAAACAGTATAAATACAGTAGATAGTCGCTTGTATTCTTTAGACTTTTTATTCAGTTCTTCTACCGCTCCTCTTACCCTCCACACCCCAATCCTTGGTCGCACTGCGCGCCTTGGACGGAGATCGAGCTTTAGTTGTGACAACCGGCCTCCACTCCCCGTTCTGCTCCTGCGACAGTACTGCGCCCGTTGCGCCTTCCGAGGCATCAGCCTCGACTTTGAACTTGCCGTCGTCGGTGGGTATTGCCAACACGGCGTCCTCCGCGATCCGATCCTTAAGCTTCTGGAACGCGATCACCTGCTCCTCTCCCCAGTGGAAGCCCTCCTTCCCTGTCAGCCGTGTGAGCGGCCGCGCAACGTCTGCGTAACCCCGGATGAACCTTCTGTAAAAGTTCGTGAACCCGAGGAACGACTGGACCTGCTTCAGGTTTTTCGGCTCCGGCCACTCCATCACTCCGCGGATCTTGATGGGATCCATCCGCACCGAGTTGTGCGAGACGATCACACCGAGGTACTCCATCTCTGTGCGTTCGAACTCGCACTTTGATGGCTTCAGGAATAGCTTGTTATCCTGAAGAACCTTGAGCACGCGCTTTACGATCGCACGGTGCTCCTCCAGATCCTCCGTGAAGATCAGGATGTCATCGAGGTACACGATGACCTTCCCTCCGTTGATCTCCTCACGGAGTAGCGCGTTCATCATGGTCTGGAACGTCGCTGGCGAATTGGTGAGTCCGAAGAACATCACGAGCGGCTCGAACAGCCCTCGGTTCGTTCGGAACGCAGCCTTCCACTCGTCTCCCTCCTTGATCCGGACGTTGTTGTAGCCCCACCGGATGTCCAGCTTGGTGAAGACTTTGGCGCCTCGGAGTTTATTGATTAACTCCGAAATCAGCGGAAGAGGATAACGATTCTTAATCGTCATCTCGTTGAGCTTCCGGTAATCCTGCACGGGCCGCAGGGCACCATCTTTCTTCTTCACGAAGAAGAACGCCGAGGCCATCGGTGATTTCGACGGCCGGATCCTCCCACTCGCAAGGTTCTCCTCCAAGAACTCTTCGAGCTTCCCTTGCTCCTCCCGAGATAGCGGGTAGATCTTGCAATCCACCGCCTTTGCTCCGGGGACCAGTTCAATGGCATGGTCCCACGGTCTTTTCTCGGGTAGCGCGTCAAACGACTCCTTCTCGAACACCTTTAGGTACTCGTGGTATTGAGAAGGTACGTCATCTGCCGTACTCTTCGGCTTCTCCTTGCCGGCATCCTCCGCCATCTGCTGCGCCTGTGTTCCCTTGGCGCGCAGATCGATCTGTTCTGCGAAGTCGACCAACAGGATCGACTCGCCTTCCTCCCACTCCTCCACCACGGGCACCGTGTGGGACTCCGTTCCGGTCATGTTACACTCGACCGGGCACCGTGAAAAGGCTATTTTTTGCGATCGCCAGTCCACTTCGGGGTTGTGTTGGAACAACCAGTCGTACCCGATGAACACGCGGGCCTTGCCAAGTCCTGTTACTAAGAACTTCTGGCGCTCGACGTGTGGTCCGACTTGCATGATCAACTCTACGTAATGAGTGATCCTGCCCCGCGTATTCTCCGTCCCATCCGCATTCCGCGCGATGATCTTCCGATCGAGCTCCTTGAGCTCGAATCCCTCTGCTCGGGCGTAGTCCCGATCTATGCACGTGGTGGTGCACCCGTTATCAAGAAGCGCCTTGATCGAGCGCGTCTTCCCCGTGTCCAGCGCCGTGAGAGTGATCGGCACCAACATCTCGTTGTGCTTCCGCTCTCGTTGCAGCGCCCGCATCTCCTCCTGGAGCCTGTTCTCCGGCATCCCAAGAGCTCTCCGCGCTAGCCACTTCGCCTTCTCCATCTTGGACAGCCCTGCGGGTGCCCGGATCGGCGTGGCTCCTCTCCACTTCTTCTGCTTGTCCTCCTTGGGCGCTTCCTCCCTCTTTTGGGATTGAGCCCTCGCGGCATCGCCGCCCTTTTTATTCTCGCTATTTTTCTCACTGGTTTGGGTTCCAGGGGCCTTTTTGAATGCTTTTTTAAATTTACTCCACTCCTGATCCTTCTCGTTCTTTTTCCGGTTTTTTAAGTTACGTTTCCGATTCTGATTCTCCAGTACACATATTTTTCTACTATTTTCTGCACTAGCTACGAGGAAATCGTTTATACTCTTACGTAGGTTAGCATTTACATCCGTATATATATCGTCCTCGGGGTCCTGGGTAACTACAGGGTCAATTTTATATATAGCATTCAATCTGGGAGTCTGGGGCGCCGCTTCGGCCTTGAGCGGGGGCCCTTTTAAAAACCCGCCTCGCGGAGCGTGGCGGCGAGGACGGCCAGGTCCTCTTGAGCATAATCTTCGGCCTTGATCGACCGAATGTTAAATTTATTGGTGCGCGGCGCCGGGCAGTCCCTTTTCATGTGGCCCTCCTGGCCACAGTTGTAACATTTGAACGCGGGCCGCTTCGGCCCCGTCCGATCCACATCCATCGGCGCCACCTCTCCGGGCCCGATCTTCTTCATCAAATGCGGCTGCCCGCCGGCGACCGCTGTGTTCCCCTTGACAACCGGCGCGGTTTTCTGCGCCGGGGTCCAGAACATTCGGCTCCGCTGAGCCGCTCGGAGCTTCTTGCGCTCCTGGTTCCCGTTGATCACCATCAGGCGATCTTTGAACCCTTTGTACGTGTCGGGGACCTGGTTCCCGCCCGCGTACACCTGCTCGATGATCTCTTTCGAGACCAAATCCTCCAGAAGTTCCACCAGGAACGCGTTGTACCCGGTGTTGGCGGAGTTGGGGCTGTACCCCGCCAATTCTGCATCCAGCTCGAACTGCTGGATGAACTCGACGAGTGAGCGGCTTCCCTGCCGCGTGCTGGTGCGCCACTTGCGCAAGGTTTTGATCCTTGAACGCCTCTTCCAGTTCGGCCATCAGTGCTGAGTGGAGGTAGGTGGCGGGAAGTACGCCGGCAGCGGAAAACGTCCGCTTCTTCCAGTTCCGGACCCAGTCTGCCGCGAGGCAGTCCGAGCCGTCCTCGTTCCGGAGGAACGAGATAGTGAAGAACACCCTTTTCTTCTGGGTGTCCAGTTCATCGTCGTATGCGGCGATGTAGGTGGAGAGGGTGTCGTGGAAGTTACTCCACTTGGTCTTGTTGCCATTGAAGAACGGCGGGGGGTTGGCAAGGATGACTTTGTAGTTCGGCATGGCGGGCCGAAGGGGGATGGCGACGGGTGTGAAAATAGGTGGGAGGGACGGAGCGGGAGGTGTGGAAGGTCGGGGTTCGAAAGGGGATAAGGGGGAGGTGGAGAGGGAGAGCGGGTGATCCGAGCTGGATCCGGCGGGTGAAGGCGGGGTCAAGTCGGACGAATCCGAATAGGTATGAGTGTCGCGATACGTTGCAACGGACAGGCGAGGTTGGTGGGGGAAGGGGAATCCGCACTAAGTGGGTGGTGGGTAGGAAGTGATCTCTTGCGAACGGAACAGCCCCGGGTCTTCTACGACACCCCCGACGACTGCGAGGCGGTCCTTCCCGAAGGTCAGACCGGCACTCCTGCGACTACCGTAAGGCGAGGGACGGTCTCAACGTTTCCCGTAGCCTGGTGTCTGTCCGTTATAGTGGATCACGTACTATGTCGGTCGCACGATTAACCGTTGCGGGCGGGTAGAGGTTGGGAGGGATAAAGTGGGTCTTGATGAAGCGGCTGCGCACGACGCGCAGAAAGGGTAAGAAGTAGAGTGGGGAGGAAAGGGAAAGGATAGGGGCGGTAGGAAGGTATGAAGGGTAGACTTTTTATTATGTCACAACTAAGGCTCGGTCTCCGTCCAAGGTGCGCAGTGCAACCAAGGATTGGGGGGTGGAGGGTAAGAGGAGCGGTAGAAAAACTGAATAAAAAGTCTAAGGAATACAAGCGACTGGCTACTGTATTTATACTGTTTTAGGAGTCGTTATATTTACTAACTACAATAACGACTTAAGGTCGTGTATACTACTGAAACCGATCGTTCATTAATTATGTGTGTCCGTCGTCCATATTGTTCGTGTACAATAACCCGTCGTCGCATTGCGTTTGTTGATCGACACCTTGTTGTGTAAACCAGCGTGTTGTGACGTCATGGGTCCTTCACGTGTGGTATGCGGTCACGTGGAATAAATAGGGGTACACCGTCGGGTACGTCGGGGATGCACGTGGTCACGTGCGGCGTTGGAACGCGTCGAAGCGTGACACCTTTCCCTTTCCTCCCCACTCTACCTCTTATCCTTTCTGCGCGTCGTGCGCAGCCGCTTTCATCAAGACCCATTTACCCTCTCCGACCTCTACCTGCCCGCAACGGTTAATCGTGCGATCGACATAGTTCGTGGTTCAATATAACGGACAGACACCAGGCTACGGGAAACGTTGAGACCGTCCCACACCTTATGGTAGTCGCAGGAGTGCTGGCCTGACCTTCGGGAAGGACCGCCTCGCAGTCGTCGGGGGTGTCATAGAAGACCCGGGACTGTTCCGTTCGCAAAGGACCACTTCCTACCCACCACCCGCTTAGTGCGGACCTACCCAACCCCTTCCCCACCAACCTTGCCGGCCTGTCGCAACGTATTGCGACACTCATACCACATCGGACACCTCGTCCTCATCCTCTCGATCTGCCTCCCCGCCATCACCCTTATCCCCATTCGAACCCCGACCCCCTACACCTCCGAACCCGCCTCTTCCCACACCCACCGTCACTATTCCCCTTCGGCCCGCCATGCCGAGCTCTAAAGTCATCCTCGCCAATCCCCCGCCGTTCTTCAACGGCAACAAGACCAAGTGGAGTAACTTCCACGATACCCTCTCCACCTACATCGCCGCATACGACGATGAATTGGACACCCAGAAGAAAAGGGTGTTCTTCACCATCTCGTTCCTCTGGAACGAGGACGGCTCAGACTGCCTCACGGCAGACTGGGTCCGGAACTGGAAGAAGCGGACGTTTTCCGCCGGCGCGCTTCCCGCCACCTATACCCACTCGGCACTGATGGCCGAGCTGGAAGATGCGTTCAAGGACCAGCGCCTGATGGCGATGCGGCAGGGAAGCCGCTCGCCTGATGGTGATCAACGGGAACCAGGAGCGCAAGAAGCCGGGCGGCTCAGAGGAGTCGAATGTTCTGGACCCCGGCGCAGAAGACCGCGCCGGTGGTCAAGGGGAACACCGCGGGTGCGGGAGGGCAGCGTACCTAATAGCTCGTTCACTGTTGTCTGAATCCCTTCTTGGCTATTCACCAGTCCCTCGATGTACGGAGACACCGCCGTGGCGACAGACTCCGCACAGCAATCCGCCACTTCCTGCGCCACTGACGCGTCGATAAACTCGGCCATGAAGGCAAGGGCTCGTAGTGTGTCGGACATGGACTTCTGTAGGGTCTGTGGCAGTAAAGAGATTTTTAGTAGCACCGCGAACAAATCCGCGTGGGTGAAAGGTGCATCCTAGGGGCTGCATGGCTTAGCGGTAACCAGCAGTCTTGGTCTCTGAGTAAATTGGAGATCACCGGGCCTCGCGAGATCGAGGGTTCGAACCCCGGTAAAGCCGCATTTAGGAGGGTTCTAGTGGGTATTACCAATCTTGGTCGAGTCCCACACTGTTCGGCATTTGCCGTTCGTGCGTAAAAGCATTCCCGCCGTTGGTTAGGAGCCTAGGAGGTCACATGTTCCTCCGTCCTTTGCGGACCAAAGGGGCTGATCAATTATCAGTTGCCTGAGGTCATAACAAACGCACCACAAAAAAAAAAAAAAAAAGAAAAAAAGAAAAAAAAGAAAGGTGCATCCTTCGCAATCCAGTGGCTCTCCTCGAGATAGTGGCGAACGGTGTCAGCGTCTCCAATGTTGTTATTCTTAGTTTTCTCATTCACTTCAATAAGCTGGGGGCGGCTGGTGAGCCCCCCCACTCCCTGTTGTATGATTTTCACGGTCGGAGCGGCCAGCGGTGTCGGTTTCGGGGGTGATCCCCTAGGAGGAGTTGTCATCTTTCTTTCACACTTTGGGTGGTAGCAAGTATATTAGAGACTGCCTGAGTAGTTTCAGGTGAATCGAGTCGGAATTGTGCGCAAACGGTGCATCGAGCGTCGGTGCCACTCGAGATTTTCGGGGTCCTGATCGGGGTGCCACGTGGTCGAAGTGAAAGAAGCCTCCTCCCCCTAGGCCTCCTCTCCCTCCCTCTCCCTCTTGCTGCTTACCTACAGCCCAAGCTGGAGTATTTCCACCTTAAAAGTTCAGTAAAACAGCCACCTACTTTGTTTAGGATCTTGGGGCCGCGACTTACTTCGGATCAACCGACTTGATAGCAGCATGCAGCCCAAATAAGTGCAGGCTAAGGTGTTGGATTTTGAGCCTAGGGACGAAGCGGATGCTCAGTGACCCTCTGCAAACGCGCAGAGGTCTCGATAAAATAATGGTCGTACTTATACAAAAACGAGTAGCTAACACAAAAGGAGATAAGTACGAATGGAGAAATAACGGCAGGGCAAACGTCGGTACAGGGGAAACGTCGGTGCGGGGAGAATATCGGGGGCGGGATGGATGATTCGGGTGAACGCTGGCACGGAGGTGAGAGCGGTCGATTATCGGTGCGCGGGTGTTTCGGTTGATACTCCAACACACCCCCACAAGCGAAAGGACCAGCACACCCCCAGAAGCTTGACAGGGGTATTCACCACACACCGTCGTAGTCCGAGTCGGAATCGTACTCGGCAACAGCAGCGGTCGTGGTGGTGTTCTTCTTCGACAATTCCCACTTGAGACGTTCCGGGCAATCCGACTTGAAGTGGCCCGGTTTGTCGCAGAAGTAGCAAGTCTGCGATGCAGCACCGAGGCGACGAGCGGCGAAAGCGACGTTGTTGGGATCATGATCAACATCGACGGGGGAAGTGGTCGTTGTGTCGTGGTTCGACTGCTGGCGTGTTTCTTCATTGAGCAACCGGCTGATAACGTGCTCAACGGTGAGGTCGGTGGGAGAAGTTGCATCGAAGTTGACGACAACAGCCTCGTAGGTGGCGGGGAGACCCATCGTGAGTGCGAGAATGCGGTCCTGGTCGGTGACAACAACCCCAGTGTACTCCATGCGAAGAACCATGGACTGGATGCGGCCAATCCACGCTTCCATTGTCTCGGTGTCGAGCTTCTTCGCGGTGAGAAATTGCCGGCGAAGGGCAAGACTGGTTGCGAACCCGGCGGCGCGGTGCACGCGTTCGAGCGTCTGCCAAATGATCATGGGGTCGCGGGAGGTCATGTGAGAGAGCTGACTTGGCTCGACACATAACACCAGTTCTGCACGCGCCTCTGCCATCTTCGTCACGTCTCGCGCAGCAATCAACCCATTCCGCTCCACCAAAATCTCCGCCTCCGTCTTGGCGGTCCCATCAGATTTGGTTCGGCTCACCAAAACCTGAATCACACCCCACAGGCCCTTCCGTACAAGCACGGCCTCCATGCGTAAATCCCAATCATTGGCGTAGTTCTGGTTCCCGAGGCGAACGAAGGAATAGCGAGTGTCGGACATGATGAAAGTGAATCAGAAAGATAAATGTAACGAGAAAATCGAATCGTATCGTCTGCCCCGTTGTCGCGGGGACTTGCTCCTTCGTCGTCGATGAAGGGTACGGTGCCTTGGTGTCGCAAGGGCTTTCTCCTCTGTCGTCGATAGAGGGTGTCGGCTTGCCTCCGTCGTCGATGGAGGACTTTCGGCAGTAAGAGTCAGGAAGACGATCGTCAACGAAATCCAGACAATGGCAGCGAGAGTCGAGGGTATGAGTGTATGCGCGTTTGTGTTGGATTTTGAGCCTAGGGACGAAGCGGATGCTCAGTGACCCTCTGCAAACGCGCAGAGGTCTCGATAAAATAATGGTCGTACTTATACAAAAACGAGTAGCTAACACAAAAGGAGATAAGTACGAATGGAGAAATAACGGCAGGGCAAACGTCGGTACAGGGGAAACGTCGGTGCGGGGAGAATATCGGGGGCGGGATGGATGATTCGGGTGAACGCTGGCACGGAGGTGAGAGCGGTCGATTATCGGTGCGCGGGTGTTTCGGTTGATACTCCAACATAAGGAGGATGCAGATAGCTCGAGAAATGAAAGTATTGAGGATGTGGAGTAGTTTACATTTTTACCGCACCGTATTCAACAATATGATATTATTTAAAGTGAAAATTTCGCGGGTATACAGTCGGGGACAATCAAAACCCGCCTATTTGAGAACCGTGGGAAAATGGGATACCATCGTCGGCAGATGGCTCCCAAGCCCATGGGAACCATTTGGACAGTGATTTTACACGTAAATGGAGAGATTGGCACGAGCACAATGTCCAAATACTCAAAAAATCGATGATCGGACCCCAAAATATTGAGAAATGTCTAAATAGATAGCTAAAAATATGAGAAAATCGGCAATCGACGCCTTTTCGTGAGCTGGTTACGATTCCGACAACATCTTGGAAATTTATCGAGAAATTAACGTGTGAAAAATGGTTTGATTTGCCACCTATTTTCGTCCGAAAGCCTCCAGGGAGCCAAAATGTTACCGTCAATTAATTCGTAGAAGCCGTGTAGCTTGTGCAGACCTCTTTTCATTTCGTTTGGAGGATATTGTAGACATTTCTCAGCCCCAGAGCCCTCAGAGAGGTACACACAATTTCGTTCAACCAACCCAAAATATTGAGAAAAACAACGGCTCGTAGGAAAAACTTCGGAGGTATGTTTTTGGGCTCCTCTTACCCCTCCGGATCCGAATCTACTGTCAGAGTTATCCAAAAAAGGCCGGTTCTTGGGCTATGAAACAAGCGGACTTTGATTGTCCCCAACTGTACCCGACGGGTCTGGCGACCCGCGCGTTGCGCGGGTACGGTTCCTGCGGGTCCGGGTACAGGTAGGCCCGAAGGTACCCGCGGGTGTACCCGTGTCCATCCTTAGGCATAATGAAAATACTCACACGGCACACTAAGATAGTGCAGCGTACCACATTAGATTCGGGTTGATTCTCTTCTGCGCGCTCTCGATAGATGTTGAATTGGGTGCGAAGCTTCGTCTCGATCGTTGAAATTGCAGTCTTGCTGAATTTGTTGATGCGGAAATACTCCAGCTTGGAGCTGGGGTGAAGTGCTAACCAGGTCCCCGATGATCTCCCATTCCGTTTCATCCAACTCGTATTTACGCAACTTGCATGACTTCTCGCTAGTAATCGCATGGATCGCGGGGCGGTAGTTCTGTGAAAAGTAGAGCATGTCGTAGGTCGAGTTCCAACGTGTGCGGACGTCACAGGGGATCATACGCTCCTTGAGCTTGCACTTGCGGCAGATTTTGCGCCAAGCCGGTAAGTTCGCAATGATGTACATTTCTTCGCTGTTCGTGCTGTCAGATTGATTATAGCTTATCAAGTCCGCTCCAAAATCGCTATTAGCTCCAAGTAGAGGCAAGTCAGAATCAAGTTCAGTGTCGAAGTCGATATCCATCAAAGGCTCATCGTCCGGTTCAAGGGAAAATCTTCGAAAAAGTCGATGGGTTCCACCCCGCCCTCCTCGACTTCGAGAGGGATGTCCAAGCGAATGCTTCCGACGTGCAGATTAGTCATCTCAGTGCTCTCATACAGCGCATCTAGTGATGTGCTGGCTTGGCTTGGCCCGGAAACCATGGCCCTGGCCTGGCTTCATCTGGCTTTGGCTTGAGGAATCCCAAGCCAGGGCGAGGGCCAAGGATCCTGGCTTGGCCTGGCCTGGCCCTGGCTTGAGCCATGGCTTGAACCACAAATTTTGAAACCTACCATGGCTCGTCTCTGACACTTTTAATTGACTATGGGTGGTGCTTCATGATCAGAAAGTACATGATACCTTCTCAAACACAGATATTGACCGGAATCTTAGCATTTGAACTTGTTCATCCGAAACGGGTTGTCCCAATTTGGGCAGACTCAGTTGACATTGTAGTTGAATGGGTGAGTTATTACGTCGCCGCGCCGCTCCCCAGCTCGTTCGCCGTCGCCGCGCTGCTCCCAAGCTCGTTTGCCATCGCCGCGCCGTTCCCAGCTCGTTCGCCATTGCCACGCCACTCCCCAGCTCGTTCACCGTCGCCCCACCGCTCCCTAGGTCGCTCGCCTCCTCCTCCTCGTCCCCCTCGCCCATCGCCCACTCCTCCTCCTCCTCCCCATCACCCGTTGCCCACTCCACCTCCTCCCCCTCGTCCCCCACTCCTCCCCCTCCTCCTCCTGCCGCACCGCCTCGTAGGCTTAGAGGAGCACCCAGGAATGAGGGTGCGTCAGGGGCCAAGGCACTTCCTGCGGTAGCCCCTGTGCGCGAGACGAGGGCGAGGGCGGCGAAGCGGGTGGCAGACGAGAATAATGACGCCCCTAAGCCGAAACGCTCGCGACGCTAGAGGTATGCCCCTTTTTTATAATGTCTGTCAAATACTGAAGTTTATTCTACAGAACTCAAGTCCGCTGGTGGAACTTAAGTTGCGAAGGTGAAACTTAAGTACTGTTTCACCACTTGAGTTCGGCGCGGGACTTAAGTACTTTTCTTTACTGGGTATACTTTTGTGAAATACGACTTACTATTGAACTCAATCAAGTGCAGCTCGAACTTACAGCCCTTTGCGGAACATAGGGCGCGGCGGTTTTTTTTTTTTCCTTTTTGAGACATTTTCGATCTTTTCGACCATTTCCCTCGCTGCGGGCTCAATTCTCAATGTTTCACTCTGAAAACTATATGAGCTGAATGGCAGCGAAATTCCGCATGTCCTCTCGTGCTTCGTTTATTTTTATTCGACCTGTATAATATGCAGTATGAATTTATTACTGTTTCAAGCAGATCTCCTCCCACAAGGGGAGATGTTGATATCGTGCTCCAGGCCGTGATTACAGCAAGAATAGGTGTATTTCAGAGGTCACCTCGTCGCCATATTTGTTTTTTTGCGCCCGAATGATGCAATTGAATGTGAAATATTAGTGTCTACTCAAGTACAGGGTTGCTGCATTATCTATCCACCAGTTTCAAAGAGGTTTGTTCTGGGCCCCTTATGAGGTATTTAGAATGGATCCTACGACTCAGATTACCGTCGAACGCCTTCGCGCTAGCACACGAAGCGCGTACCATCTGTAACAGTCACGTGGTGCAGTTATCCGTAACTGATGTCAAATTAAAGTGTGTCGCGTTCCATCATAAAGGCATGTACCAAGAATCCGAGTTGTGTGGTTTCTTCTAAGGACCCCATAGGGGGGCCAGAACAAACATCTAAGCAACCAGTCAATATATCATGCAGAAACATTGTACTGGAGTAGACACTAATATTTCACATTCAATTTCATCGTTTGGACACAAAAAAACAAATATGGCGACGAGGTGACCTCTTAAATACACCTATCTTTGCTGTAATCACGGCCTGGAGCACGATATCAACATCTCCCCTTGTGGGAGGAGATCTGCTTGAAACAGTAATAAATTCATACTGCATATTATACAGGTCGAATAAAAATAAACGAAGCACGAGAGGACATGCGGAATTTCGCTGCCATTCAGCTCATATAGTTTTCAGAGTGAAACATTGAGAATTGAGCCCGCAGCGAGGGAAATGGTCGAAAAGATCGAAAATGTCTCAAAAAGGAAAAAAAAAACCGCCGCGCCCTATGTTCCGCAAAGGGCTGTAAGTTCTGTTCCACCACTTGAGTTCGGCGCAGGACTTGAGTACTTGTCTTTACTGATTGTATATTTGTTAAATGCGACCTACTACGGAACTCAAGTGCAGTTCGAACTTAAGTTCCTATGGACTTAAGATCCAGGTGGTAAGAACTTAAGATCCAAGCCGCCATACGTATGCTGCATAGGTGACCGCCCTGATTTCCCCTATAGTCAAAATAACTTAAGATATATGGGAAACGTAAGTCATATACGGTCTCGACCAGCATAACTTAAGATAAGCTAATAAATTAGTTGTATGAGAGAGATTGAGTATCTTGGGGTTATCATTGGACACAACTCTATGTGGATGGATCCTGTGAAAATCAAGGGCATCATGGATTGGCCTGAGCCAAAAACTGTCAAACAAGTTCAGGCGTTCCTCGGGTTTACCAACTTCTATCGGCGATTTGTCCGTGGATACAGTGAGGTTGCAAAACCACTCACCAAGCTCACTGGAAAGTTGGGATGGGTATGGAATGATGAGCAGAGAGCAGCCTTCAATGGTCTCAAGGATCGGATTGCAGAAGATGCTGTGCTGGCCCTCCCAAACGATACTGGTCAATACCGCCTTGAGGCCGATGCCTCTGAAGGAGCCACGGGTTCAGTCCTCAGTCAGAAGCAAGATGGAAAATGGTGCCCAGTTGCCTTCATGTCTCATGGACCAAAAAAATGTTGAGGGCAGCGGCTCATCGGGTGGTGTGGAATGACGACGACTCAGAGGAGAAAAGCTCTATGCGCCCAGGCAATGTTCATACGACATCACTTTCTCCTTGA
Organism: Mycena galericulata; assembly: GCA_029289565.1. NCBI lineage: Eukaryota > Fungi > Basidiomycota > Agaricomycetes > Agaricales > Mycenaceae > Mycena > Mycena galericulata. The sequence continues at coordinate 1,244,011 of JARKIA010000008.1, read as the reverse complement.
CTGCACCACACCACGAGTTGGAATTTTGAAACCCAAGAAGACCAGGGACATTCAAGCATCGAAAGAGGAGGCCAAGAAGATAGCAGCAGAGCTTTACAAGCATGAACTGGAAAACACGGAGAAGTGCGAAAGATAATGGGCAGGAGTTTGGTATCGAAACAGGACTACCAATGTATACATAGGGAAATAAGGCAAGGCCTAAAATGTTGTACAGTAAAGTATTGGAGGTTTTTTCCTGTATTGAAGTCATTCGTGCCTTGTTTGGGCAGAAATGCAAGGATCGAATACAGCGACTAAATGGGTTCCGGAACACGGTTCAGCAAATCACGAATAAAAAAATAGTAAAAGAACATATGCAAATTCTGTGAACATATTCGGATTCTATGCCCTCGAAAACATAGGTTACATGTTCTGGCAAGGTTGTGGGGTGCCTTCACCCTTTGTAAATGGCGGCGAAGGCCATAGGCTGATTTCAGCATTATTACCATTTCCGGAACACATCACTTTTGCATGCGTCTTGTGGATGGGAGTTAATCGTGATATTCAGTATTGTACACAGATGTCGTTCAGTGCAATTGAAAGCTTCCTGATGCAAAAGCCCCACGTTGAGCCTGCAGATATGCCTCAAGAGTCGTTTGTTTATGACTGTGCAGGCCTAAAAGGAAACATTAATTTTTCATGGGACAAAGTGCAGAGGCTTTTCACTATCTATCTTGCAGGAGAACGTGAGGTACGTACATGGTAGATTACCCAGAAAAAAATCATAGACAAAACCCTCTGCATTGTGCAGAAAATCAGATTGTTCCGGAACCCATTTAGTGACTGTATGTCCGAAAATTTGGTCTGCACCGAGTCAGCCCAAAAATGCAGAAGTTGGTTTTCGTTCAAACCTTTTTATAGGTTCATTGGGGTTTGACGCGTCCTTGCTTTGCAGCACGTGGTCATGCCACCCCACTTGACAAGCCGGATCAGGAACTCTCACGTCAACGGATACTGGCCCGAACACAAGGCAGAAATGACTAATGACAGGAAATTGCACTGAGAGAATACCCTTGGTTCTACTGGAGGAATCAGCCTCACAAGCGAGCTTTCCAGCCAGAAGAAGTTGAAAAACATACCCTTGCATTCTGATTTATTTCTATGTCCTCCCTGTTGAAGTTCAGATACTTCAGAGGATAATTGATTGCATTGTAGGCTCAATGAGCCAGCTTTTATACTACATAATATTGCTAGAACTATCTACAAGAGTCCTGAAGACTGAGTCATTTTATTACTAAACATGCCCGAGTGCCGTGTCGGCTTCACGCGTTCACCGACGCAGCGAGCGGGTAAGTTCCGGTAAGATCCGAGTGCGCATCACGTCGCGCTTAGTCAGCCTCGGTGATGGCTCGGCGTTCGCTATTAATCGCTAATTTCAACACTCCCCCTCGAACGCGAGTCAGGCCGAGATCGGTACGTGCTGTTCTTGATGTACGCGAGCGGCTGATGGTTCGAGTGGTGTTTGTTTAATGCGCAGTGGTGAACTGGTACCCCCGTGAGAGGTTTCTGCGCGCCGTGTCGGATGGCGCTCATTACGATGTCGGGCATGGGTGATGGATCGGTGGAGGTGATGGCGACAAAGGATGATCCAGGCTTTGTGTACCTCCGTGTACGTGGTCCGAGAATAATATTCTCTGTCGAGATGGTACTGTTAATGTCGTGTGGAGCTTTTGGCGGCGGCGGCGTTGGCTCTGGTGTCAATGCACGGGATGATGTCGGGGTGAGTGTGCTGATGCTGGGAGCAGTGCTGATACGCGGTGGGGATGGTGTCGAATGGGCCTGGGGTGTCTGATTAGCAATTGTGGGAGGCGCGCCATTGACTGGAGATTGGTTCTCCCCCTTGCTCCATGTAGGGTCTGTGGGTACTGCTGGCTGGTACCTGTAGTCGTCCTCGTCGTGTTTGGGGTTACCGCGGACTGGCGTTACATTGCCGAGCGCGTAGACGTCTCCGATGTTGCGGCAGTGTGCTAGCCGTGATCCGTTCTTCGAGATAATCACGTCGTTTGATCCGAATGGGAATTCGAGTTCGTAGCCTGCGCGATGGAGTTTGCCGAGTGAGAGGATGTTGTATGGGGATGAGGGGAGATAAAGGACGCGCGCAAGCGTCACGGTGGTGAGCCTGGTTCCAACCCTAAATTGTAATTTAACTGATCCTTCCCCGGATGCTGATAGGCGTCCGATTCCAACAACTTTGTGGCTTTCGAGCGGCGTGTAAGTGTGGAAAATAGACCTGTCGTTTGTGATGTGTACGCTGGCTGCGCTGTCTAGCAACCAAGATTGTCGGGTGAGTTGTTCCTGCCCTATAGCCATAAATGCAATATCCGGCGAGTGCTCTCGAGCCAGATTTGCCGTGTCTGATGAAGATCCCGGGCCACTGTTGCGTTTCCGATTACGCATCGTGCGGGTGTAGTTGTCCTGCTTCTGCTGATCCGTGTAGGTGATTCCGTTCTGCTTGTCGCGGCACTCGTACTCTCGGTGTCCGGGCCGACCGCAGTTCCAACAACAATTATGATGATTGCCGTTATTTCCCAAGCCGCTTAGCGCTGGCAACGCCGTAGATAGTTCGTCGGCATCCGGCTTAGCGTGGGGGCGTCCTGCCTGCTGCAGAATGCGTGCGATGATGTCGTCTGAGCTTTTAATGCTCGCCAAGTCAATACTTCCAACCCAGTTGTCCCACGAGTCGGGTAATGATGTGAGAAGAGTTATTGCAAACTCTGCCTCGTCGATGGTGCTGCTAAATCCTTCGAGTGTGCTCCTGATCTGTGTCAGATTCCGTATGTGGTGCTCGACGTCCTCCCCCTCCACATACGCAGTGCGAAAGAGTTGCCGACGGAGCCGAATGATGGAGATTGCCCCTTTGGGCTGATAGACGCGCGCGAGCTTCGTCCACGCATCTACGGCGGTCGTAGCCGTCTGGATGTATGCCATCGGGCCGTCGCCTACGCGCAAACGAATGGCGGATAGTGCTTTCCGCTGCTTCTTCTTCCACTCCGCGTGTGCAGCCACAGCTTGCGCAGACGCGTTCTGCCCAACTGTCGGTTCCTCCTTCTTGGAGCCGATAACGTAGTCGTCGAGATCTTGATCCGTCAAGACGTCAATCATCTTTGTTGCCCAGGCTGAATAGCCGCGAGCATCCTCGAGCTGTTTGATGCGGTATGCAGAATTGCTGTCCGACATCGTAAGCAAGAATAGGGGTGTTGGTGCAGTGGTGTGTTGGGAGGTGAGTGTAGTGGTAGAGCAGGGAGAATAAGTGCTTTTAGTTCAGGCGGGCGGGGCCCATAACCTGTTGAAGTTCAGATACTTCAGAGGATAATTGATTGCATTGTAGGCTCAATGAGCCAGCTTTTATACTACATAATATTGCTAGAACTATCTACAAGAGTCCTGAAGACTGAGTCATTTTATTACTAAACATGCCCGAGTGCCGTGTCGGCTTCACGCGTTCACCGACGCAGCGAGCGGGTAAGTTCCGGTAAGATCCGAGTGCGCATCACGTCGCGCTTAGTCAGCCTCGGTGATGGCTCGGCGTTCGCTATTAATCGCTAATTTCAACACTCCCCCCTTTTATTACGATTTATTTCCACCATGACCAATATTGCATGACAAAGTCTTTGTTTGTACATGTAGTGAAAGCTCCCGAAATCCAAGTTCCCCTGGGTAGCCAAACCTAAAGGTTCAGCAATGATGGGTCGATCCCTTCCCATTCTGGCAATGCCGGGCCTAAGTTAAATTCAGCTAGGAGACAATTTCAAAGGCAGATATAGAGATACCTGAATAAGTGTCTTCAGGACACTTCACAAATACAACTGCTGGCAAATTCATCTGAGGATTTGATCCAGGCTGGTACCATATCCTTCTTCACAGTTCTTTGGGCACCATTGACCAAGCCTTATGCATGAGATTAATTGGTGAATAAAATTCATTGCAAGACAAGTTACATACCTTTAGAGGTCCAGACATTGCGTGTTATCATGACTTTAGCACCCTCAGCCAAAAGAACCTCCCTCTGCAAGCTCTCTCTCGGGAGGAGGATTTCAAGAAAATGCAAGCTCTTTTCACCCTACGTCTCCGTGACCGCGGGTATCCAGGGCGATGGCTTTCAAAAGTCTTTTCAGAAGTGTCCTACGCTGAAGAGCGGCCACGTGCCCTCTATTCTAAGCTTCCCAACCCACCTTGGGAGCGAGAATCCAACTTGGGGTGTAGGGCCGTGGCGTTGCCCGGCAAAAACTCGTGCTTTTTTTTGGGGGGGGACACTTCTTTGGCCAGCAAGTTGGTCATCATGTGTATACTATTGGGATGGGGCGCCGAGGAAAATGAAAAAAAACCTGAGTCAATCATTTTAGAGTATGCAAAAATATCTGCTAGACATCTAGAGACCTCATTCCATTTGATGACTTAACACTTTCGGGTCGGAATGCACCCGCCACGTGCGCTGTGGATAATCAGGTCACGTGTGTTCACTCCCTTCGTGATTCGAAGAGATTAAAAAAAAGAATATGCCGTTAAGGGCTGGGGTAAAAAAAATATTTCTTCTGCTGAGTCAATTATTCCGGGGCATGGGAAGATATCTGATGGACCTCTGAGGACCTCATTCTACTTGGTGTGCTTGGACCCATTTTTTCTCAGTTCTGATCAGGGAAGGAAATCAGATCACGTGTTTAATTCTCGGATCCAGAACATTTCCTATGGCCCTCTGTAATGAGATTGGCTGTTCGAACAAACAATATCTGAGCCGGGCCTCAAGATCGAAATGAGACTATGCATGAGAATTAATTGGAAATTGAGGGAAAAAAGTGCATGCAACTACTGGTCAAGCAGAGCATATACGACTCCCGCTGCAGACCTTGCCATCTTACCTCTAGAGCATGTCGACAGAAATTTAGGGGGTTGGGTGTGAATCAGCCCTTCCAAGTCGGGTTTCTGCCCTGTCTCAATTCCATCGTGGTACCAAACTGCTCCATTTGGTTTGATTATACGAGAGGTGAAGTGGGACCCTCCGCTATAGATCACTCCCCTCAATGCATAACGACAAAGTTCACTGCCAATTGTCAGATTTATTGCCGGATCAATACCAATTGATTTGTCTGCTAATGAGAGATACAGAAGCGGAGGGGCTGAGTCTACTTTGATGATTTTTGCAAGCCCATCCCTGCAATGTGGACATGAGCGGTTGACCTTTGACAATTTTTGAGAGTTCAGCCAATGCGAAATTGCATACTCTCGCTTGTGGCGAGTTCTCAGTTTGTTATCACTGGTGATGGTCTGGAAATTTTCAAAGGCATCACATTCCATCTCACTGTACCCACAGTGCAGACATTTTATTGTCTGAGTACCCCAAGTAGTCGTTCCAAACAATTTTGAGCAGAGGTCATCAATATCTGTCAGTTCCGCACCATATGGGAATTGAGCAGGGTAATCTTCATGCAGCATTTTACGTACTCTGTCCCTGGCATCTTCTAGTTTTTCAGTCTTTAATTTCACGGATTGGAAATCACGGCCAAGACAAGTCATATAGTTACCCATCCTGTCAAATCTGTCCGACCATTTGGGTCCGTGGTCCTGCTATATATCATATATCGCGGTAATCACAGCATCATATGAACAACTATAATCTTTGGAGTCCCAACATGTCCCATTAGGCAATGGTCCAGATATCTTAGGCATTTTCGCTTTGGGTGGGTTTACAGGCTTGTCAGATGATTTGCTAAACTTTTTAATGGTAGAAAATCTTTGAGAAGTCTAGCCTCACAGTCTGCACAGACCTTATCACAACCTTCTGCAAGTATCGGACCAGTTAATTCTTCAATAGGGTCCTCTAAAGTTTGCCTCTCTTTTCTGGTGACACCTGGTTGTTCCAAAATATTCCAGTTGACCTGAAGTTCTGATTTCAAAGTAAGTTCGAAGTTTGGAGTCAATTCACCGCATACAGCACATCCGGATTCCTCTACTCTGTCAGGCAACATATCCTCACACATTCCTGTTATTGCTTTGTGTCGAATTGATTGCGAAGCAGGCTGTGGTGGGAACAAATTTATTTTCTGTGGTTTATTCTCGCGTTTTTTGGCATTGCGCTCCCGGACGACTTTCTTTTTGGCTCTCAGGGCCACACTCGATTTGAGTGTGGTCTTGATTCCCTCAATTTTAACGGCACGTACCCGGATTTTGCTAGCAGCTTTGCGTTGGTTATCTGCCAACCTTCTCTTAGGTGATTTGTCTTGTTCCAGGTTAAAGACAAAAACGATACTAGCACATTCACTGCATTCGTGATCTACAAGATTAGAAATCAATTCCTGGGTAGATCCCCTTCCTCGCCTTCCAACACCATGAAGATCACTCAATTTTTTCAGCACTGATTTTGTCAAGTTGGGTGCAATCACTCGTACAGGTATCTTTGCAATGAATTTGAAGGTGTTCTCCAACACATTGGAAGGGAGTTCAGCCTCTAAACAAACCGAGTCAAAACTTAATCTGTCCTTCTCCGAATATAACTTATCAGGCCCAACAAAATACGGGCTGATATAGGCCATGGCAAATTTTTTCACAGATCCACCACCTCGTTGACAGCTAGTCCGGTTTCCCAGTTGTAACACTTGCACTGACAAGAAGTACGAAGCAAACCAAAAAAACAAGTAGGTATCTCAACCCCAAAATATAATTGACAAACACGCTGCACAAATGAAAGGCCCATGTGGACTTGTGCCGAGAAACATATAGAATCTTCCAATCATGACGTCTGGTGATGAATTTGCGGAACTTCTGACTCAATCTCTTGATTCGTCTCCATGGGAGATAATCATTGTCTGAACAGAAGACACCAACTAGGAGATGAACAAGGTTAAGCCAAACCAAGCGGATATACCATGCAGACCATTCATGGTCTTTAACGAGACATAAATCTATGTCGGAGCTTATATTCGACGCGAGGCACATTTCGGATATATTCGGCCCGAAGGCCTTCTCGGAATTTTTCGGCCCGAAGGCAAGCTCGGAATTTCTCGGCCCGAAGGCAAGCTCAGAACAGCGTTCTGTCGGGGAGCACCCCAATGCATCAACAGCAGAGCTTCCAGATAGGAAGTCTGCATGTTGTGCAGTACATGTATCTTGCCCGAAACCAGTGGCAGAACAGCGTCCTGCAGGAGAACACCCCTGTGCATCAACAGGAGACCCCGAGGATACGAGATCTCGATGTTGTGCATTTGGATTCTGGGTTAACCAGAAGAGCCACAGTGCAAGAAATGCAGTAATCCACAGGTATGAAGGTTTCATAGTGGTGGTGAGAGGAGAGAGGCGAAAGGATTTCAAATTGCCTGTCAGGATGAAACGAGGTTGCTGTGCTGCACATCACCGGAGATAGCCGGCAGATCGGTACTATTTTCGGCGACCTTAGCATTTATGGCTGGTTCTGGAGAACCATACCATCCCTATATGATCCACTGTAGGTTCAAATGATGGCTGGTATCCCACAAATAGTCAAACATCATTTTCTCAATTTTACACGAAGTGCCGATGAAGCAGTGAATTTAGTTCTGCCGGCATCCCCAACAAGACAAGACCAAATACTAAACCGGCTACCCCACTATTCGAGTCCACAGGTGCAAACTTATGGGAATTTGGCTCAGGAATGATACAGTGAGAATTGAGGGACAATTCCGTATGGTTGAGGTAAGATACATGCAATGGGGTGGGGAAAATATGTGCTTGTGATGGACAGTGCAGAACCGACGGGGTGTAAACAGTCGATGGTATAGTTACTGGTAGTATTTACGGGCTATGCCCGTCAGCATAATCTGTACGGTTTGATGCCCATACTGGACAGCTTTCTCACGATAAACACGAATTATATATGAGAATTAAGCAATGCTGTCATCTGATCAATGTTGAAAGATAACATTTAACCGTCCTTTGTGTCCACTAAAATTATTAAAACTGCTTGCTTGTGTGTAGGTTGTGGTCTCGACTTCGATCAAGCGAGCACTCCTTATTGTTTGTATATGTTGAATTGATATCTGTTTGTAAAGCTGTCCGCTAGATGCGGACAGCCACACACTCCTCTCGCATCAGCCCATGAGCTGACTCAGTAAAAGTTCTTTATTCAAGAAAACTCCTGCCACATCGAGCCCAACAATGGTGGTAGCCAAAAATGAGAAACATATCATTCAGTATGAAGTATTCACACATACTGGGGTACTAACTCCTCCCCCCCCCCCCCCCCCAAAAAAAAAAAAAAGGAATGTCTTGGACTCTAGGGTATTGGTGGTGGTTTGGAAGAGAGGACAGCAGTAACTGAGGGAGGGATAAGTTTGAGAATGCACAAGGTTGTAGGATGCCCAATGTCAAAAACCCATGGTGTCACAACTAAAGCTCGGTCTCCGTCCAAGGCGCGCAGTGCGACCAAGGATTGGGGGGTGGAGGGTAAGAGGAGCGGTAGAAGAACTGAATAAAAAGTCTAAAGAATACAAGCGACTATCTACTGTATTTATACTGTTTAGAGGTCGCTATAATTACTGACTACAATAACGACTTAAGGTCGTGTATGCTACTGAAACAGATCATTCATTAATTATGTGTGTCCATCGTCCGTATTGTTCGTGTACAATAACCCGTCGTCGTTAGGCGTCGATCACCTTGTTGTGTCGTCGTGTTGTGACGTCATGGGTCCTTCACGTGTGGTTCGCGGTCACGTGGAATAAATAAGGATACACCGTCGGGTACGTCGGGGATGCACGTGGTCACGTGCGGCGTTGGAACGCGTCGAAGCGTGACACATGGAGCCAACATAATATATGTCGGAAATTTGATCCTTCCCTTATAAGATGATCGGCTTACACGGCCTTGTAATGCCATCATAAGATGCCGACGCCTCTCACAAAAACCTTGTGAGATGGCACAAATCTTGGAGGGCCTTGCCGGTCCTTGTAAGGCATCCACACCAGAGGTGGGAAGAGTGATTATGGTGTTATTATGAAAAATCCTGGAATCTTGGCCATTTTCGCTCCTCTTGGACCACCTTACAAGATCAAATCCTCTTACGGCCTTATATCCCCTTATAGCGAAAATTACAAATTTCCGACATACGCCCTCGGGTAACTCTGGTTCCCTTACAGTAAACAGAGGATCGGGAGAGAATGTGGGAATTCAGCTATCTAGAGAGACCTGTGTTTGAGCTGGGGTCTCTGGCTTGGAAAAATAGTGAGTCCGGGCTCCATTGCAGGTGCTCTCAAAAAGCTCATCTCGTTTGATAAAAGAACGATCACTTATTACATAAGCACTCGTAATTGGCTATATGTTCTGAAACTCACCCAAAATCCGATTTGGGAAGAAATTGACTTCAACCCAATCTGGAGTATCCTGCGTGAAGCCTGGAATGAATGAGGGCTCGGTAGATCTACCGACCGGTTCCTTGCCAGCTTCAAGAAACCCTCAGCACTGGGTGATGTGTTGGATAAAATCAATATTTCTGCAAGATTTTAAAACAAAAATGCTCGTTTTCGTGTGTTACATGCGAGACCGAGTTTGTTTTAAAAATTAAATCTGATGAGACTTCTGTCCCTGTCCTCTATGCTTAATCGTGACCCTTGACACCGCTCAAGAATTTATATTCCCCCAATTAAATATTTCTGGTTGACCACCGAAATATGGGCCCTAATGGATAATTAAATTTCCTGAGATGTGCTAATACAAGTTACGAATTTCGGTGCTGTGGATACTGGCTCAATGAATTTTCTGTGGGTCGTGCTTGCGCACCTCGTCTTGTTCCCTGGAACTTGACCCTGCAAAAATTCTGTGTAGCCAAATAATTGCTGAACCTTTAGGTTTGGCTACCCAGGGGAACATGGATTTCGGTAACTTTTGCTACATGTACAAACAAAAATTTAGTCATGCATCATTGGTCATGGCAGATATAAAATCCAGAGAAAATGGAGCAAGACATAGAGATAAATCACGGTGCCAAAATATGTTTTTCAACTTAATATCCACTTGATTCCCTGTGTACAAGTGCATTTCATCTGCTGAAACCAAAGAAATCCTCAAGTTCAATTTTCCGTTATTAGTCATTTCTGCTTCATGTTCGGGCCAGTATCCGTTGACGTGAGAGAGTTCTTGATCCGGCTTGTCACAGGTGGCACGACCACGTGCCGCAAAGGGGTATGCTCAAGGACGCGTTTCTGAGGTGCGTCAAGCCCCTTAGGCATGGTGGTATATTACTCTTGAAAACTTCTTATGTAATTCGGATAGTTACTTGATTTGAGCACCTGCAATTTACTTTATTTTATGGAAAACCTGGTATATAGTAAGTAATGTTTGAGATACTTTTTGCCCATCCCATGTCTGATGCCCAACTTATGTTCTTGATAGACCTCCAAGCATAATCAAGGGTAGCAAGCTCCCCTGGCATGTTTTCTTATTTCACACAGAAGATTTTGAAAAATCTCTGGTTCCTTTCACTGTTTTTCCAGGGGCCTTTACATATGGCCTGATCAATCCAATCGCCCCCTACTTACTACTGGGTGTTTAGCAAGCATGATTTGGTTGTCTGTTGGTATGTTCCGATAAGTGGCTATGTCGACCAATGGCCTGCCAATTTTTCATCTCAAGGCAGCTTTGGAAACAAACATTTGCAGGAGTATTCTTGTTATAACCTTCAGACTTCAGGCTGTGGCACAGGAACATATCCTTGGTAAGTAACTTATTTTGCCTTGCCTTTCACCTGCCGGCCTCATGTTACTCTCTGTCCCTCCAGCGTCGTAGTTATCTCTCTCTGACTCAGAGGTCTCTCCCAAATTAATTATTACTGGACGAGCATGCAAATTAATTGATGGCCAGTGCAAACAAGCTTGAGCTCAGTGAATCTTTCTCTGCACCTGAGGCTACCGATAACATCGGTCTGCATATATTCTCGAGTATTCAATTGGTTCGGATACAATAAAAGTTCTCATGGGTGTGGCCTGGCCTGTTTGTGTTCACTGTTCCTTTGGACCGTCTCGGTCGTCCTCAAAATCTCTCATAATTTTCCAGGAATTAATTCGGAACTTGAGAAACCACCTACGAGTGCGGGATGCTCGATTTGGCCCTGATCTTTGCTTTATTTATCTGCTGCTGCAATATAGTTTTGCTCTCCAACAAGGCCACAAGTGCAGGCTGGAAATTTTCAATTTACCATTCAGTCTTCTGTCCTGACTTGATGCGGACTGAACCCGTACTTCACATTTTATGTTACTTTCACTCACCATGAGCTCTTCAATTCTCAGACCAAAATTCTCCAGTGGCCAATTTCTCTGTGCACGAGAAACTGCCTACAAGTACACATGGGCTGTGATTTCCTACTCACCCTCCCTTCCTCTCAATTGAATTGCCGTGCCTGCAGGTGTGTGCTGTTTCATGTACTACAGCTCAGATTTTACTTTTCTCATAATTCTGGACACCTACAGTGCAGGGTGTTTGATTTCCACTCCATATTTCTTTTCTGAGTATCTGTCTATGTGCTCGAGGAACTGGACATGAGGGACACAAGGAACTAACCATAGGTTGGTGACAAGTGTTTGCAAGCTGAAAATGATATTTTCTGGGTCTTTATTCATTGCCAAGGGGCTACCAAGATAAGAAATTTCCTTATTTGGGGGGGGGAGGGGGGGGGTCCCTGGGCCACGAAAAAAAAATTATATGCACTTTAGGTAGCGGGGCATTTGAGTGTATTTTAGCCATCCTGGAGGTAAATTGTGTCCTTACCATGCCTGTGAGGATAGACATGGCCATAAATTGACCACAGACAAGGTGGACACGGCAAACCCAGATCGCGCTTGCGATAAATATGACTACCATATTGGGTTTTCTCAAATGACATGCTTACAAGCTTTCCTGAAAGACTTATTGGCTATTCACTGATTTATAAATCTGGTCGAATAAGATTTTACCTTACTATGTATTACCAAACCTCAAGGCCCTTAACTTTGCACCAGAAAGCTGATGGAAGACAAGATGAAACAATGGTGCAAAGGGTCATAAGACTGTTGTGAGATGCAGTCAGACTCTTGACATTCTTGTCTCAGTGCGATTCTGCTCTCAGACGAAGGGACGGGTGTCGGCAGCACGGCAGCGGCAGCTGCCGGCGAGCTCGGCAAATGTTACCCGAGCGCCATCTGATGCAAATTTCCTTATATAGGTCATTCTCCCATCACGTGGGGAGGGAGGGTCCCCCCTCGGCCCTCTGAGATAGGAATTTCGACCTAAGGTATATTTTTCGGGAAATGGTAGCCCCTTGTTCATTGCTCAATGACCAAAGGATATCTGATTGTTCCCGCTGAGTATTATCCTGAGTTTAGTTCTCATCGATGACATGGACACCAAATTTTCATAGAGGAGCCTGCTAGTGCTACATACTCAGACAGGTTGTTTTCCCAAGTCCAGTTCGATCCCTGCAACTTTGATCAGACTCTATATAAGACTATCTTAATTTTAGTTTATTGAGTCACTGTCTGACTATGGGAGACTACCTAGAATGTCAAATAGGTCATGTTTGCTCAAATTCTGAAGAGGAACATGAAATAATTCCTAAAGGTTCAGCACCCGCCTCGGAGAGGCCTAATCCCAAGTCATTCACAGTTAGCAAGACGACTTCTACTGGGAAACATAAAATGACCTAGGAAATTTTATGGGAGTAGTCGGGAGGACGGGCGTACCTGGGTACCAAGTGCCGTTGAGTCCACGGATTCCGCCACCCAAGTTTGTCACGATCATGTGATCCGTCACGCTTGATTGTCGAGAGACACGCCGCCTGATGTGTCTTCTTTAACAGACGAAATGTCGGTCAACGTCGCACCCCCTCTGCTAAACTACCTGCCTAGAACCTTAGCCTCATCACTCGGAGCTTCGCTCCTCGCTCCTTCACCTCAGCATCTTCATCCGACCCTTTTTTGGCTTCAGGACCATTATGTTTTGCCAAGCAGTGAACAACAGGCTTTCCAAGGGAGCTGAGATGGTGAGTGTTCAATGTGTTCACTGCCTCCTTAGTAGGAAGCAGATGCAGAGTATCATTGAACTCAACGCGTTCAGCCGGAGATAGCTGGTCCCAGAACCGTGTAGAGAAGAGGGTATGGTCTTCCGTATCCCTTGGCAAGGGAGTCTACTGGTCTCGCCAAGTGCGTGTCTTGGCCCGCGGATTTATTTCGGATCGTACTGTCCTGCCCCTTAATCCATATGGGTATTGGTCAAAACTTTGTGACTTTATTACACTACCAAAAGAAATATATCAGCGAGTTTGTGCAAAAGCCCCATTGAATGGCTAATGGCTAAGGTAGGCGCCAGTCACTCACCGCAAACGCTCACGTGACCAAAGCGTGACAACGATAAAGCTCTGGCCAGTGGCCACAAAACATTTGGACAAAAAGTAAAACCTAGAAATGAAGCATTTGGGTCCTCCCGAGACATCCCTGGTTTCAGTTTGTTAAAATATGGCCTGTATGTAGAGCAGTATAACATTTTTATGACCCATTTTCTTTGAATGCAGAACGAGTTATTTCATCGAATGGACACGGTTTGGGTTTTTGGGTGCAAAATATTTGCCGCTGACGTAAGGTTCTCACGGTTCATGTATAGTAATCTACGTATCAAACACCAAGCCGAAAGAGTCGGCAGTCTCGCAGGGAGTTAACCAAATGTATTCTTTCCGTATTCTACCTTCTTCAGACTGTTGGTTCTGATTTGATCATGCCCCAGAAAAACTCCGATTTTTTCGGACCTCGGGAAACGTCTAATCTAGCAATTTGGAGCTATATTGTTCAAGGTCTCGAAATTTTTGCCGTCACACGTCACGCGTTACATACCACGTGAGCGTTCACGGTGAGTGACTGGCGCCTACCTTACCAAGAATGGCAATTTTCACACAACTACCCTTAATCACCCCTGCAGAGTCGAGGTCAAACGCGACGCGGTTGACCATGTAGTAGTAGAAATGACGTCCAGAATCGTATATCATGCACATAGAATCAAACAAAACACAGGCACGATTTGGGCTCCTAATTACATGTACTCTAATGAATCTTGACGAATGGCAATGCCGCCAATTCTGCCGACAGATCTGAACGCAAATGAGCACATCAACATTGCTAAGTCTGAGAATGTGTTCACCCGGTAGATTGGCAAGCTGCCCGACGGTCTCCAATTCTTCGACCCTCAGGCGAGTAGCGTTGGCGTACAGTGCATATTCAGTCTCCATCGTCTTTAGCTTCAAGACCGGATAAATCGCCTTGGCCACCGCCGTCCAGATTGGATTGATCTGCTCCATATATCGCGAACTATGTGCCATCCGGATTTGAGCCTGATTCAGCAATGTCAGGGAAGTCTGAAAAATAGAATACATGCGCACTAATTGATTGTGGTTGACCATGGAAGGCAGCTATGTGCTGGTAAGGTTCAAGTTCCCACAACGACGCAGTGAGCCCCAATGCCCGAGCCGCAGCCAGCTGTTCTACACCGGGATATGGATACTACCCATTGCTGCCGCCGTCCTTTGCAAGATTTTCCATTAACTGGTCAATGCGATGCACGGCTTGCTGGAAGATTTCGTAGCGGCGTTCCGGAGAGTGCACTGAGAAGGTTTGACTTGTATTCGTGCACATTGTAAGCTCCCCTACCTCCATCCATCGAATACTCTACAGTAGCCAAACCGATAAAGTGTGTTCGCTGGTGCATAAGGTAGCCTTTTCTTTCCTCGTTCGTTGGCAGCTTGTGCATAACTGCAAGGATCTGGTGGAAGTGAATATCAGCTGTGGGTTCCTTTCATTTATTCTGATCCTACCGCATAAACATACTCCACAAGCAGATTCTTCATGGCTTCCTCCATTAACTTGAAAGTATCAAGTATGGAGGGCATCAAGTCAAGATATGCACATACCGGCGTCAGAACACCAATGAGCCGCACGAAGTTGACGTTCGGATTCGCACAGTTATGATCCATAATCAACTTCATCTGTTGATGGAAAGGAAGCCAAATATCATTATCCGGCGCCCATATCCAGTCGAAATTAACCCCGCCACAACGGCTATGAACTAAGTAAGGCATTACTACTGGTTGTATACGGGATGATTACTCACATTTGAGTGACTTTGAAACGACTCTGCCACCGGGAACGCAATGCAATGCCCGGAATAAACCGCCTATGCCCATCCACGGTTCTCCCGAACGAAGGGTCCCTCGTTTGTTCATAGAATTCCTTGGTAACCTCTTGAATTGACGCGGGGCCCGGATGGACTATGGTGGCCAAGCGAAGGTCGGTGCCAGTACCCACGGAAGTGACATACAAGTTTCCGCGGTACTCGCGGACAGCTGACATGACCCTCAACACGAAGGCTTCCATCGGCATTCCAAACCCCGCAAAGAACATCTTTGACAAAATGGTGGACACATTCATCCCAATAGGTGATCGCAGGGGTTCGATAGCCTCGGAGAACGTCAATCAAGCGATTTTTTAAAGCTAACGACTCACGAGTGGCCAAGGTCTGGGCATCAAGGCGGAAGACCCCCGCTGTAAAAAGAAGTGTGATTTATTGACCGCTTGAGGATGATGTTTGGGGTAGGTAGAAAGTAAGTACGTACCTCCCACTTGCGAAAACTGCTGGCCGCTTCTCACGCCTGTCCTCAGTCAGGTGAGCCGATCGAAAAAGTAAGAGCTCGTTCGGATGCACAATCGATTGTGGATTGTCGGATTTAGTGCCCAATATAGTAATCGGATTGTGGCTTCATTGTTCGGCAATCTTGGGCAACGTCAGACCGTGGCAACACCATTGATGGTCACAATGGTTGGACAATGGATCTTGAGTTGGATTCTTCAATTTCTTGGTCCGTTGTCGGCAACATATAATCCACCAATATTTTTGCAGGTTCTGTGCTCGAAGCTGGCGGTCTGTGTCGCTCTCTCAAAGTAAGTGGTCGCACTGGGACCATGCAGATGGTTGGGCTAGCCAAAAGAAAAATGGCAGGCGTTGTTTTTGGCAGAAACCGGCACGGGGAAATCAACAAAACGGAGACATTAATAATTACTATAAAACTGTGTTTTTCATCACTTGCCAATAATAACCTCTGATTAGTTGAAATCCACCATAATAGTTGTGAATGATTACAGTAAAATTACGGGGAATAGATTTCGGGGGGGTCTGCTGTCAAGCGGACCAAGGCTCCGAGGGTCCGTCGGAGTACGGTCGGACCATCAACGGTCGCCACGGTCTGACGTTGCCCAAGATTGCCGAACAATGAAGCCACAATCCGATTACTATATTGGGCACTAAATCCGACAATCCACAATCGATTGTGCATCCGAACGAGCTCTAAAAGCAACGACCACCAACCAGACGGATTTGATGACAAGGCACCAGCAAGCCCATCTGACCCATCATTGTGAACCTCTTCGTGGACAATGAGGTCCGGCCACCCCGAGATAGTAATACCTGGTCCTGTTCCGGGAGAGAAGATCTCCTCGCCACCCAGTGAGAGAAAGGGATTGATTGAAGGCCGGATTGCCTGGTCTGCTTCAAGATCCCAGTTGATCAAAGACTGGGAGCGGAGGGGAAGCAAGAAAGAATGCTTACCGGGAGTCGCCTGGGTATCGGAGGGGTCTGAAATAAATAAGTCGTGATTTTGAATGGATTTGATTTAACCACACCAAAACGACTCGCGTCGCGAGGCTTGTTGACGCGCGACTCGTCGGTCTGGGTCATGGCGGTGGGATGAATGGAAGGCATGCGGAGGACCCCGGATTATGCCACCAAATGCCTGATCCCAATCCCGACAAATTTGGGGAAATTTTCGCGTTACCCCTGTGTCAAATCCCGACAAATTTGCCCAAAATTGGGCGTAGGCCTGTGGCAAATCCCGACAAAAACGATGCGCCGTGGGCGGAAATTTTTTCGAAATCAACCATCTGAGGTCAATCTGGGGCAAAAATTTAGAGAATCCGACAAATTTGACCGATTTTGGGGTCTAGGCCTGTGCCAATCCCGACAAATTTGGTCCAAATCAACCAATTTCCGTCCCGACAAATGGGCCTCCGTGGGAACAGGCATTTGGTGGCATAATCCGGGGTCCTGCATGCGGCCGAAGATCCTGTCGCTTATATGTAAAATGCCACGTCAAGGGGTCATGGGATGCGTATCGCTGAGTCACTCACCCCGTGATCATAGTATCCGGACCGAGTATCTGAGTAGCACATCCGAAATTGTGGCTCATGTACTATGTCGGGGGAGAAAGAGCGGAATTCAAGTTTCAAAAAGAGAAAAAAAGAGAGAGAAAAGGGGGAAAAGGGAGAGAGATTCAAATTTCAACGGGCGCAAATTACCATCGTTGTTTAAGCTCCAAACCTCCGGTCTCGCACAGTACAGCGTTTTGGGCTAACTGGCATCGGTTTGATCCCGTTGATTGCGCGATGGTCCGATGTCTCATGTCTCGTCGGAGATATATCCTCCTTAGGACATGGACCGGCCAATCCAATTTCAAGTTTAAAATAGCTCGTTCCTTTGACCACCACCATCAAAACTCGAAATCCTCGATACACGTCGTTCCCTCGCCGTACACCCTCCTACTAGCTGGCCATAGAGTCCTAACAGGTGTTTGAATCACCGCCGAAGAGTCCTGTGCCAGTAGTGCGAGCGTTTTGCGCGATTCGGCCAACGTCGATGATCGTCGATTTCGTAGTTCTCTCTCCCCTGCAACGAGGCACTTTGTGTAGATGATGTATACATGGTCTCTGGCCCCACTCTGGCCCAGATACTGCTTGCCTTGCTATAGCAAGTGGGCTGCTTTGAACGTAACAGGCGCAGTCCAACGTCATCCAATTTGGATGGCGCCAATCCACTGATTGTCTCCTTTATTTTTGGGCCTCTCCCTGTTTAGAATCTTCAGGCAACCAGATGGAGCCTCTTCGAGCTCTACGAGATGTTCTTTCTGCGAATTTTGCCCTCGTCCGCCGCTCCCGCCCCTCGGGCCTCTTCCTGTTGACGTGCTTACTCAGCGGAGTCACGTGCAACTGTCCAGCGCACGGACCGGGAGACCCGAATTACAAGGATTGTCAATTTCGAACTTGAAGCGTAATGTGAGCGAAACTGAGCGTGTCTGCGGCCACACCTCACTTGCATGTTGGGATTTATTTTGATTCCCTTCGCACTGTGGGCCCACAATCACGATCTGAGTATGTCGCAAATAATCGGCAGATTCGGTGAGAAGGACTCCTCAATTGCTCATGCCTTCCAAGATTCATTTTCATTTTCACCCTTCACACATCCTTCAAAATTATGATTATAAAGCAAGAGCAAGTACATCATGGGTATTGCATGGATCTGATCAGGAGAATTCATATTCGACCAGCCGGTGACCTGGACACAGTTCAAGGACCTTCGCATGGCCTGCGTGGGCTGTGAACTCATCTGTGGATGCCAGGTTTCTCCCAGCAGTGCACATCTTCACATCCAAGAGATGTTTGTGCTTCAGGTTGACTTTATCCGGCAAGTACCGAATATTCATTCTCGTTCCCTCCTCGCGATACTCTGCACCGAAATCTGGATTACATGTATGCCGCTTCAGATTTGATACTTCCTGCTGCTTCTGGTCGGTCACATTATCTTCCTTTGCTCAGATCATCCCCTTTTGCTTGTATGCGCAAGTCCCAACGACCCAATGGAACCTGCAGCTAATATGGAACAAATCTGAGCCAGAGACACAATGATAGCCACAAAAAATTGGTCGCAGCATGAAGTCAACCCATCAGACAGACCTGCCAGATCAAGGGTGATGTGCCTCCCAAAAGGACGAACCTACCGCGCGAAAGACAATGGTGAAGACACAAGCTTATCTGGAGGCCTTGCCTCCATCAAGTTGTCGACCCATCAAGTTGCCTTGAAAAAGCTGCGGAACTATCATGCACAACTGTCAATGGCCAGTACGAAACAGGTGCCTCCATGGTTTTTGCATTGCAGTGGTGGGAAGTCCAAATTTCTGGTCTTCTACACAATTGATATGCGGAACAAAATGGCGGAACTCATGAGCATTGCACTATTGAAGGTCATGCTTCATGAGTACACACTAAGTTTCTGGTTGTGAAATAATGTGCATCAAGTCCTTGAGGAAGTTAAGTCTTAACCCAGTGTAAGGTACAGGCAGAAGAACTGTCTGACAGGTGTTCTGAAGCTAAATATTCTGGATCAACTCAGACACTCAAAATATGTTCGAAGAGCACTATAAGGCAAAAGCAAGTACAACAAGGTACTGCGCCCATAGAATTATGGGAATTGAACATTCAACTGGCCGGTTGACCCGAAACAGTTCAAGGTCCCGAAAATGGCCCGAGTGGACTGCTACCTCATCCATGGATGCGAAGTTTCTCCAGACTGCGCAGAAGATCATGTCAGAGAACTGTGTGGCACCCGGGTTGATTTTCTCCGGCAGATACTGAATGTCCTCTCTCATTCCATGGTTGTAGTACTCTTCACCAAAACCAGGATTATGCCGCTCCGAATTCGACACTTCCTGCTGCTGCTGGCTTATCTGGAGTACCTCCTGTCACTCAAACTACCCCGTTTTGCCCGCGCAAGTCTCAACAGTTCAATTGAACTTGCAGCGACTGGGAAAAATCATGGGCTGGAGATGTGCTGATAGCCGCAAATAATCTACCTTTCGAGTGTCTGCCTCTCACCTTCAGTAGTGCAACAGAGCAAAGCACTGAAGCCTACTGAAAATGCGTTGAGAAATGTGCACTCGAGTGGCTGCAGCACGAAGTCAACCCCTCAGATAAACTTTACCTGCTGCATGGGCGACGCAAACCCCAAAAGGACAGGCCTGCCGCATAAAAAACTCTGTTTATGAGGCATTATCTGTACATGGTTAAGACACAGCTCATCGTGAAGCACTGACTTCCATAATGCTGTCGACCCATTTACTCGCCTTAGAGAAGTTGCGGTATGTTAATCACGAACATCAATCAGTTCCTCAAGACGAGCGCCTCTGTTGTCTTTTGGGTGCTGTGGAAAGTCCGGAACACACGCTGATAGAATGTCACGCCTCACCGGCTATTCTCGACATGAGCAATGTATTCCTTGGCAAAAATTTCCATGTAGTACCCAAAATGCAAACAAAATTGGCTGAAATCTCAAGTGCTGAGTTTTTGAAAGCCATGATTTACGAGCGCTCTACCATTGTTCTGGTTGCTAAATTCGTGCATGATGTCCTTGTGGAAGTTTATGCCGTTCCAGTGTACTGTCCAGGTTGAAGAAATGTCTGAAGGGTTTTCGGAAGCTAACTATTCCAGGTTATTTTATCTGCTTCTTTTCGTTGTCTGGGGTCTACCGTGGGGCATGGGGAAACTCATGGGGTCTGCGACTGGGCCTTAGATGGCGGAGAGAGGTCCAGGGGCGATGGTGTATTTTAACTTGCTTTGTACACCGGGATAATCCCTGGAAACCGGCGTTCGTTATTCGGACCGTGCCGTGTAATGCTACCTACCTACCTACCTACCGCTTCTCCGACACTGGCATTGATGCGTGTCGGCAAATTGTGGGCTCTGGTGTCATCAAGAGGTGGACGGCCGAAAAATCCCGGATATCAACCTCTTTTCGGCCGAGAGTCGGAATGCGATCCGGTCACGTTTTAGACTTGGGCGGTAGTTTCACTCGACTTCGGATTTACTCTTTCAAAGGTCGTTTTTTCCACAAATCTTGGAGCTGAACCCACCCATTTGTGCCTCTTCCGATGCAATCTATATAATTTTTATAATATTTGGGAGCTTAGAGAAAAAGATACACGATAATTGGTTCGGACCGGATATGCGATGTTTGTGCATCGCAAACAACGCGTCTCGAAGCATTCGCCGATTTCTTTCTACGTGCAGGCTGGCGATTTCTCTCATCCTTTCGCCTGAATTGAACTGTCTCTTACTCTACTCAATAATCCCTTCTAGTCACTCCCAGACACCAATGGCTTTCAACAGCATTTCATTCCCAGCCGGATTCTTCGACATCCCCAGCACGAATCCACCTTCTACATCTTCTTCCATGGTCACTGCACCCGATGAGACTCAAAGTCCTTCTCCCATAGCTACAATTTCAACTCAATATAAACCTTTGCATGCTCGAGCTCCGCCATCGGCAAGACCGTCTCTTACTCCGCTGCACATACCCCCGTCTTTCACGTCCACAATGAGAACCTCTGGAACTCCTGATAGCGGATACAATTCCTCATTTTCAATCTCTCACTCTACTCCTTCCTTATCGCCTACAATAAGCCGTTTTCAGGACGGCCAGCCGTCCCCGCTGTCTCCACTTGATCAACGCGGCCATAATCCACCACCCCGAACTCCCGTTGTCCCTGAACTACGATCTGTTTCTCCTTCGAATGAAGAGGGCGATGAATCCGATACAGAGAAGTTGGACGGACGAGCTTATCTCCTCGCATTATATAAGGCCGGCCGTCTTGTCGCAGAAGTCGGAGAAGGGCATCCCTCGAGTTTATTCTGGAGACTCCAGTGTAATTACTGTACCAAGTGGGTCCCGACGTCGATACCAAGTCGCACCAAACTCTGCGGCTCCGGCCATTTTTCGGCGCTTGCGACGCACCAGAGTGGCAAGAAATGCTCGTACAGCAAAAACTTTGTTCGCGCACAGACGGCACCCCCGGAACCCATGAGACCGGCAGAAATCCCGGATCCAAATGCTATGGATGTCGACGAAGATGATTTTGATTTCCAGTCAGCCGTTCCTTAACTTCGAACAGAAAGGCACTGACAGTTCTATCGTAGGCATGGCCGCTCTTCCTCCCTCCCACCTGAGGATACCTCTGCTCAACCAGCTCATCAACAGAATGCTCCTTCTCCCGCTTTCCGTCTTTCCGCACCTGCACCCATTCCCACGGCTGCTATTCATAGAAATTTGGCTACCACGCAGCACTCATGCCCTGGAGTTGTTGTCGACTGGAACATCGAAGCAGGTTCGGCCGGCTGGACGTTTCCGTGGCATCGCGTTATCCAGAAGGGTGCCGGAGATTCGCAAACCGAATTTTTTCGTATAGAAATCGACAGTTCAGAGGTCACCCGAGCTTTTTCGAAGGAATGCTGTGGGACGACGACGACGGACGTGCCGTGTACGGAGTGTGGAAAAATTCCTCGCCGCCTCCTCGAATTAGAAGATCTCGCAACGAACACAAAACCCCACACCAATTACCGCTTCCTGAATTATCAACAGCTGACCCAGCTTCTTACCGATAAAGATTCAGAACTCCGTAGATGGCGATTGAAGGTTCGTGGCCTCTTGTTCGTCACTGTCCGAAACTAATAATTTATTTGCCAGTGCGCTAATCTTGCACGCAAACTCGGAAATACTATTAAAAAACTCACTGATTATCGCCGCCTAACTTTGGCAGTCGCTGAATCCGATTACCCCCGACTCACCCAGCTTCTATCTGCCGGATTGCGGAATGGCGCAAGTCCCAGAAAATTGATCAATCTGCTTGGCGACGTCGTTGAAGGTCTCGTAAAATACACTCCTCGGCCGTCGACTGATTCCCGTACTCTTGATATCGGTCTTATGCCCTATGTTCTTGGCGGCCGGAAGCTGCTGTATGCGCTCAGTCATGGTATGGGTCTCCCTTCCCTTCGAACTCTGCGGCGATACATGGCCTTCACCCGGATTATGCCGACTATCGGGACCATCAACCTCTCCGATATCATACACAATATTGAGCAGGTCGTCCTGAAACCTCGGGAGGCCGCAGGTCGTACGAAGCTCCGTGGAGTCAGCCTCCTCATAGATGAAACTGCATTGGAAGAACGTGCAGTACACTTCCGACATAATAATCGTGTCGGCGGTGTTTGCTGGCGCCATTCCTCATCTGTGAACCTTCTACTGAAC
Source organism: Mycena galericulata (assembly GCA_029289565.1). NCBI lineage: Eukaryota > Fungi > Basidiomycota > Agaricomycetes > Agaricales > Mycenaceae > Mycena > Mycena galericulata. The sequence continues at coordinate 1,221,091 of JARKIA010000008.1, read as the reverse complement.
ACCTACGACTCGGCCTTAAAATTAGCGAAGGATATCAAAGGCGGCAAGGCTCATCTCGCGAAGGAGATGACTGTGGTTGCAGCGACCTGTTTTGGAGAATCAGGGACTTATCCGATCCTTGCGCTACCCGCGTGCAAACATATGACTGCCGAAGACTCCACTACCATTTACCAGGTGGTAACCAAGGCTTGGAAAATGCATGCAGCCTCTCAAGTCGGAATTCTCTGGTCGTGGGCAACCGATGGTGACATGATGCGGCGCGTCGCTGGCTATAAAGAATTTCTCGCCCACAAGCTCCCCTCCACTTCGGCCATCCACGGAACGCTCGCCGCAATGGTTGGGCTCAACCTCTGGACTGGACCCGACGAAGTCACTCTCGACTTCGATTTCAAACACATTTTTAAACGTACGTTCAGGTTTTCTCTGTTTTGTGCTGTATTTAGCTCGCAAACAGGCATTTGTACCCTTCTCCGCTCTGTTCAGGGTATAGTTCTCAACAACGGGCGTGTTATCAACCCAGCCATGCTCGCCCGCTACCTCCTACGTCTCCCAAACCAAACGCCGGAATCAATAAATCAAATGCTATTTCCTCACGACCCTCAACATGTCGCTCACGCCGTCGATCTTCTCCAGGCTGTCATTGCTCTTGGAGAGCTCGACTACGGCAACATGGATGCTGACACGTGTGCCGACGTCGACGCTCTACGACTCCTTGGAGAAGTTATTAAAGCTGTTCTGGAGCCGTTCGTCAACACCAGCATGAGCCTCACTGAGCAAATCACATCCCTTTCGACATTTGCCCATCTATCGTTCACTCTCTTTCGTGTTTCCCGCACTCAGTATATGTCGAATCAGCTGTACGGCGACAGCCAGACCATGGTCAAAAACGCCATGTTCTGTCTTGCAAAGCAAACCCAGCTCGATCCGACTCAACCGTTTTATTTCCAAGTCGGTGATGATCCTTTGGAGCGTCTTTTTGGGAAACTTCGAATGCTAGGCGGGCATAACTCAGCGATGAATTATTCACAAGCAATCGATCGCCTCGGTCATGCTGTAGATCTTCAAGGTGCCTTCATGCGGAACCCCGACCTCGATCAAGGCGAACGGCGGCTCAACATGTCTCGCTCTGAAGGCGTCGATCATCTCACCATGAAGTCATTCACTGGCAATCTTATCGCGGGCTTGTGTCATCAACCAGGCGCATGGGACGATGGTCGTGATATTGCCATCGGCATTTTGAAGAACTCGGCCGTTGCACCTGAAGAATACGACTATGCAAACATATTCGCGGACGGAGAGACCGATATGCTTGCTCCGTTCGGTAATGGTCTGTATCCCGGCGTTGATACCTCTGAGGAGGACCGTTCCATGGTCGCTACCTCAACGCCGACCCCTTCCAAGGACGTGGAAATGCCGGACTCGACGGAAGACCCTGAATCCGGCGATGACGAAGGTGATGGTATCACGTTCGAGGAGAGCATCGATCCAGAGGCGGTTCCCGAACTCCAACTTCCATCTGGCCCCGGAATTACCCCCGAGGATTATCTCTGTGTCAATGGGAAATGGGTTCACAAGCAGCGGATCTGTCGTTTGGTGATCAGCAAAGACTTTGAGCCCAAGTCTATTGTTCGCTTGCTGCGTGTCCGCGGCTACACGAACGTCAATGCTAAACCTCGCGACGACACCCACATTGATCCTAGTACTTTACTCGGCAAGGACAATTTCATTGTCGGCGACCCCATCCTCACCCTCCTTCGCACGGACACAAAGGTGTCTGTTGCCGTGCTCCGTACCCCCTCTTTGATAAGGCCAGACCAAGCTGGTTTCATGAAAGGGCGGAAAATTGAAGACCAGGTCAAATTAGCTAAATTCTTGCTGAACTATTCCGAAGTGGCAGAAGAAGATGGGATACTTATTGCCCTTGACCAAGAAAAGGCATATGACCGAATTAACCATGATTACCTCCTGCGGGTCCTAGACCATATGCGCTTCCCTCCCAAATTTACAAAGACAATCAAAAGTCTGTACACTGATGCCAAAACCATAGTTATGATTGATGGTGAACTCAGTAAACCATATACTGTTACCAGGGGTGTAAGACAGGGAGATCCCCTGTCCTGTTTATTATTCAATCTGGCTATTGAGCCTCTTGCATGTCTGCTCCGGAAATCCGATATTACATAAAGGAGTAATCATTCCCAAAACAAACAAGAATCTGGTGGTATCACTTTTTGCCGACGATACAACAATTTACCTGAAATCCGCTGATTCCATGGAAACTCTCTGGGGTATTCTACGCCTCTGGTGTGCTGCATCAACTGCAAAATTTAATGAACACAAAACAATACTTCTACCCTTTGGTAAGCCCTCATATCGTCAGAAAGTCATAACAGAAAGGCGAATTAATGATCAATGCTCAATTGGTGTGATCCACAAAACTATTAGAATTGTCCCTGATGGCGAGAGCTGCCGTATGCTAGGGGCATGGATTGGAAACAAAATTCCTTATACTACACCATGGCCATCCGTGTTGGAGAAAATTAATACAGATATCATGCGCTGGCAAACAACGCTCCCAACACTTGAGGGGAAACGGCATATCATTACCATGGTAACTGGAGGTCGGACACAGTATTTAACGAGAGTCCAAGGAATGCCAAAGGAAATTGAAGAAACCCTTGAAAAACTCATACGCTCCTTCCTGTGGGACGAAAAGACGGCCAGAGTGTCTTTCGAGACAATGATCCTCCCAGTTGACCAAGGAGGCAAAGGAATTTTAGATATATCTGTTCGAAATAAAGCTATTCATCTTTGGAATCTTCAATGCTATCTTAAGCAAGGAGAGGATCGTCCACTATGGTGCTATTTTGTCGACTACATACTCAAAAAATACTTGGAGACCAGCTACCTAAATGTGAGGCCTGGTCAAATCATCAACATATTCTTAAACAATATACATTTCCCCATCCCCAGGTCAAATGCAATACCTGATGACCTTAAGGGTATGATCTCTGTAGCCCAGGAGTTCAACCTCAAATTTACAGCTCTCTCAATTGACCGTAATGTGCAACTTGAGATGCCGATATGGAAGCATCCTGCCATACGGTATCCAAATTACAAAAATGTCTGCCTTCGAGATGCCGCAACCTGCCTCAGAAACCAACATGGAGTTCGAACTGTTAAAGATGCCCTTGTAATCGCCACGAGAAGAACTACGATGGCAAGACGACCACACACTATCAATCCTAGTGGCATTGGCCGGAAAAATTGTGGATGCCCGTCTTGCAACAAAGATCGAAATGAACTGGGTTGCCTTAACCCTGGCAAGTGCATTGAGACCGCTAAATTGCTAATAAACTGTATCATGCCTAAATGGAATCCACTTGTCCCAATGGTAGACCTCTGTGATGAGCTTGAGTTAACAGCAGAGGAGATAGATACTAACCGGCAAGAGATTGAAATTGACAAGCCAATGACTTATGATCCAAACTTCAGATTGCGGGATGTCAAAAATGGCTTCCACATATTTACTGCAGATGATTCAATGAATGAGATCTCTGCAAGACGACAAGGCAGGTTAGTCCTGCCCCCAGAGCTTATAACAGCCTTTGTGCATATCAAGGTTTTGCGTGCCGGTCAGTATGACCCTCAAATCTTGGCTACAGTTGTGGACAAGCAAAGTCCACAAAGTACCTGTAGCCTTAACTAGACTTATTTAAGTCCCAATTCCAATTTTCCTGGGACCAGACTGGCCCAAAGAGTTCAAAAAACATGCTCCGAAGTTTTTCCCACGACAAAGTAGCGGTGCCAAACTTTTGGCCAAGATCCACAACATAGATTTGCAAATAGAGACGATTCGCGAAAAATGTGTTTATCCTTGTTTAGCATAGCCACAGTGATGCGATCAACGAAACGTCCCAGTCCGTGCAATGTCGCCCAATGTGGGAGATGCAAGTGTTCAAGATTGGTATCGCAGCTCCCTAGAACCGTACGTATGGGCGATATACTGTGCAAAAATTAGCCAAATTTTGCAGGGTTTTTGATTACAACTTACATCTGCATGGGTGATCTTGGGTGACAACTTGAAAAAAGCTTGCAACCTCACTTTCCATGCAACTTCTTGAAACGGCTTACAACTCTGTAAGTGGTTCACATCTCCGGTCGAGTTCGGGTTGATTGCCGAGACTTGCGCATCAAACCCAGATCAGCGGGCCGGGATCAATTTCAACTCTGTCGGCCACCTTGCAGTTCTGTTTTTCCGTAGGCTCCTCGGATGTAGTATTTACAACCTAGATCAGTTCATAAAAGTGTTTGAAACACATTAGAAGTTGGATATGTTACAAAAAGATCAACATGGCTGCAATTTGACCTCACGAACCAATGACTTTGCACAATGCTTTAGGAGTTTTTTGATTCGCATTTGCCCCACAAAAATGAGATGAATGATCCTTGAAATTGGAGTTCTCCAGCTTTCCCATAGTTCCTGCTGTCTGAGGAGCGAATACCACGAAAGATCCTGTTTCGGATCCTGGCGGCATGTTCGGATCACCGTTCTGATCAATACTATCAGTTGCGCTGCCATTAAGATGATGTCGAGTCGAAAGATTTTTAAGGTACTTTGATTAGGCGACAGGAGCTGGGTACTTTGTGATCCTCCACAAAGGATGTAGCCAAGTTGAAAGATGTCCCCATTTTATGAGATGCAACCAAAAACCCTGTTTCCATTTCGAAGATGTAAGCCAAAAAACCCTGTTTCCACTGAGATGTCATCCAAATAATTTTTGCACAGTATATGTGCCATACGTACGGATACTGGTCGTAATGTGTGACAACATTTGAACGATATAATCATCAAACGGATCATAAAATCGTGACATTTGATCGATAAAAGAACATTTTATTGCGCAAGAATCACTCGATAAAATATTGGCTTTCTTACAGATTCAGATGCAGCTCAACGAGCCGCGTCGATTGCACTATTTTTCATATTTTTCCCACGATATTTAAGGGGCCGCCAAAATTTTGGACCCTCCTGGATACTAAATGCCCTTTTCCGGAGGAACGGCTCGACAGAATTACTTAATTTATAGCACAATTGAGAGCTCTCGACGAGATCTATCGATTGGAACATTTATCTCAGCTAAAAAACTCGACTTTCATTTTGGTGGACTTTGTTTGTCCACAACTGTAGTGGCGATGAGCAACGTACCAAACGATCTCGAAGTGCTGCAAATACAGATTCAGGCTCTGACTCAGGCTCTGACTCAGGCCGGAGTGAGATAGACTCAGGCTCAATGTGGCACCAGTTTCAAGTGCCGCCACACGGCTTCTACTGAGTGTTGTCTCAAAAAGATCCTTTATATGGAACCAGATTTCCTGGCACAAAAATCAATGCTGGAGGAGCATTGTGAGAAGCGTGGATACGAGGTTATTTTCTTTCCAAAATACCACCCAGAGCTCAATTTTATTGAGCAATGCTGGGGTTATGCTAAGAGGATTTATTGCATGTTCCCAGCATCTTCAAAGGAGGAAGACTTGGAGAAAAACTTGCTTGCAGCACTGGATTCAGTCCCCTTAGCATCTATGCGTCGCTTCTCTGTCCACTCATCAAGGTTTGCTGATGCATACTTCCATGGACTGGATGGAGCTGATGCAGCATGGGCAAATAAGACATATCGAGGCCACAGAACCCTTCCTCCCCAGTATCGTGATGATCTTAGGGAGTACAAGCAGCGCAAAAATATTTATTAGATAGGATAAGTAGTGTACTATATAGCCAGCAATAAGATTGTATTTTTGTTTGACTTCACTGTGCAGGAAGGTGTTGTTTCAACCTTAGGCCACAAAAACCAGTCCCCCCCACTCCAATTATAGTGAGAGTAGCACAGAAAAGCCTTCTCAGATTGAGATTTTTTTTTCTGGCTGTCCAGAACGTGGAAAACAGACTTTTTTTTTTTTCAAAATCGAAATTTCGCGCTTTCCCACGCTACTGTCACCCATCAGTCACGTGCACGTGACTCGATGGATGCGGACTGCGCCTACCTTACTGGTTGGAACCCCAAAAATTCGGGCTCTTGAATCGTAGAAAAACTGTTGGGAGCACTCACTTTTTTGACTAACCCCGCATTATCTCAGATACAACCATCCGGAAGCGAGCAGTCTGCACCTGCTGATGGTGCAAGAACTCAACATGCCCCGGAAACCACTTAGACTGCAAGGTGTATACAAGATTCCTGGTTAAAAACACAGCTAATTCCAGGGATGCAGGGGACTGGTCATGTACACAGAGATCATGATAACTTTGATACCTCAACTAGCACTCTGCACGTCCCCGTGTACATTGGCTCTCTCCTACATGTCCTCCCTTCATTATCCCTTGCTATCTTCTGCAATTTGCCTGTCTCTACTGGATTTGATGGCCATGCTGCACACTAGGCCCCCAGACCTATCTCCACTTACATCTAAGATCCCAGTTGATTTACCAATTTACTTTACGACGGAGGGAATTTGGCCAATATTTTCATCAAAGTCGTCAGTAATTGCTTTTTTTTCTCCTGGGGTCCATTTCTTTCATATCCAGGTTGTTTCAGCTGTTCCGCGTCGAAGGTTGAATTTTGGTTGGTAAAATTACCACTCAGCCCAAATACAGCTCAAAAAGAAATTCTCGAGATGTAGGATTTATTTTATGTTGGAGCACTTAGCCTCTTTTGGCCGTCGATTTACCTTATAAAACGGAGGAAAACACTCAAATTTTGAGTGTTGATTTACTTTTGGGCGGGGGTACTTAGTTAGTAGGTAGTGAGCGGTGTTGCATGCTCTTGTGTTATGACCGGATTGCACCTTCCTCTTTGCTGTTATCAAGTGACTTGAGTGCCTTTATCTAAGCACCCCTGATGTCTATTGTTTTGCTGGATAAAAATACTAAGACCCTCCAGGCATGTCCTGGTACCTTTTACCAGAACCAGTTCCCTTGAAAAGCGATAAAAAGAGAGCATCATACGGGGCTCACATTGAGCCCAGGATGGCAGGATCATCATGTTAGGTCAGAAAGCTCACGGCAATAAATTAGGGATTTATTTTATGATTATTTAATTTTTAATCGGATCAAGACGGAAGCGGAAATAATTTAAGGGGAGCTTGCACGCCATAATTATTTATTTTTGCCTCGGATCAACCGGGTACATTGATGCAATTTGTCTTTCAGCTGAATTGGTACCAGGAATAATGAGATAATGCTGCAAAGTCCTAAAGGTTCAGCTACCGCCTGAAGAGGCCTAATCCAAGTCATAATATTTATCCCCTATTATTCATATTTAGTACTAGTAAGCTGCGTTGACGATGAGACCACACAAGCATTCATAAAGGAGGTTGAACGTGTCGGCCATGACCCGGTGTACTGGGTTTGAATTGAAACTGCAGAAGCTTGCCGTGTCGAGAGCTGGTACACAGAACTGAGCCCTAAGAAAATTTAAAGTGCAAACCATTTTCGGGCCCTTTGAGAGTCTCCGGTCCATAAACGGGTGTGTCGGGTCGTCAAGTCACTATACTGATGGCAAGTTGAAACAGGCATAAATTTCAGGATCTCCAATCTGTGAACACATTTTTTGCTTTCCACACTCAACTTCTTTAATAAAAAAATGTTCACAGGCCCTATACCTAGGAAGATCTGAAAATATGATGGCTGTCCTCCACAAGGCATACTTTGGTGGATATCTTTCGGACTTTTTTGTCAATTTTCAAGATTGACACAATTCCCCAGTGCATAACACAGATAGTGGCATTATTATGAGTATTTATCATCATGTGTATATACCCATGGGTTCTGCGCAAGCCAAAAAAAATGTTTTACCGCAATTGGGTTAGTCAAAGTGGCAGAGCATTTTTCGCGAGCTCTAAATTTCCTGTAGATTCAAAAGGAATAAGGATATTTAGATTTGAGGCATAAAGAATTTGAGACCCCCCGCAACCCCCACATTTTATAAATATTTTGCGTCGTGTATATCATATCTCCATCTAAGTGCCTTTGGTGTTTATCTGATCCAATTCCGTTCCAACTAATTTATTCATCCAAGGTTCAGCCTCCGCCTCGAAGAGGCCTAATCCATGTCATTCTGAAGGAATCACACATTTCCCAAGTGGACCGGCCGGTCATCTCATCATAATCACGCTGATGAGCCGGCAAAATAGCCACGCGTGAAATACAGTAATTTTGCGCTTTTGTTCTATTTTAATGAATAGAACAAGGTTATGTCCTAAGTCTTACCTGAGAGTACAGGAGTTAGTGTGAAGCCCGAACAGCTAGCTATGGGACTATACACCGTTATAAGGAGCGGAGACTACCCACTTCACGATTCCACTATGGGTCAGAGAGCGGGAGTAGGGGGATTCGGCGCAGGTGGTAGAATAAAGAGAGTAGTACACCGCCACCGATTCGCATTGGCCGAAATATGACCGAACATAAAAGTTGACCAAGGTAATGCATTGCCGGCTACTACACATCTAGAGTTCGCAGTACGTGAACTTACAAGTGGTTTGAAATAAGAAGAAATAGAATTTAGAGTCTTTCCATCCACAATTTCAACTCGCTCGTCGCCTGCGTCACATACTCCTCGTCCTCGTTGAAATAATTTTCCTCCCAGATCGAATCCAATGTGCCCTGGAGACAGTCCTCACGCATGGAGGCAAGTATTCCCCTCGTCGGATCCAAGCTCTCCAAGATGCGGGCCCGGGACTTGATGTTCTCGGGATGGAGGAGCTGCTTTGCAAAGCCCGACCACCATGCCCACTCCCACAATTTGGTGCATTCATTATGATGGTATTTATCGTCAAAAATTATGTACTTACTTTTGTGCACGTCTCACGTTGTACATCTACATCCAGAATTGAACATCTACTTCCATTTGAGGTATAGATAGGCACAGTCAAAATGCACAAAGAGAAGGTACTTTAGGCACTTTTGGTTCATCTACATACTTGATAGTAGGAGTGCACATTATTGAACACTAAACTGGTGAGTATTTCACTCAGCACCTCAACTAAATTGTACATTCAGATTGATCATCAATCCCAAATGTCAATCATCCCAAGCCCACATCAATCCCAATCCCAAAGGTCGGACCAAGGTCCAAATCCCAACCCAGCTGGATTCCCACGGGTTTCAGCCTCACTTAAATAGCACCATTTTCTGAATGTGGTTTAGAGCATCCCCTCCCCCATCTCTGTAATTATACATGTAGATACAATTTTTTAATTGGCTTTGTTAGCAACTAGACTATTTGTGATATATTTGTGATATGAACAATTCTTGGACTGAGACTACTTGATTCAGTGGCACTTCAGGGGAAATCAGTATGGGCCAAAGACTATAGACAGTGTTCATATATTATTGGATGCCTAATATTTTGCACCCTGTCTTCGTTTTGAGAAAGGCCTGCACCCAGGAAGTCAGGCAGAGGAGTGGTGGAATGGATTGACTGCAGCAGAGAACCTGACGTGGGCGGCGCTGATGGTGGCCTTCGAGAAGAAGTGGGCGAAGCCCACGGCGTATTGCTCGTGGGAGTCAAAGGTTTGTCTTAGGTCTGACTACCCGTCAGACGGTTGACGAGTCACATTTTTCTGACTTTTGTGACCTTTTCTGTCTGACGTTGATAACACTGCCGGCATTTTAGCTAGTACAGTAGGATCTGTAAAGCATAAGGTAATAACGATAATGGCTCATAATGCATAAAAGTTTAGAGGATTTAGATGCAGCAACAGGAAGTTTCGTATTGACCAGGGCTGTCCATCTCCGGCGGATTGCGGCAGAAAGGTCGATCCGGGACGATTTGTTTCGTTGCGGTACATATGTACTGTTCGCCGGGAATTCCTGTCCCTATTCAGCACCGCCTGAGCAGCAGGAGCAAAACTGAAGAGACAATTTGCTCAGAATCGCGCTGGCTACCACTGCAAGACTTCAGAAAAAATATCTCCATAACAAGTCACGTTGAGGCCGCGGACCGGCTCGAATACGGTGTTATTACAGTTGTGGACAAACAAAGTCCACCAAAACGAAAGTCGAGTTTTTTAGCCGAGATAAATGTTTCATTCGATAGATCTCGTCTAGAGCTCTCGATTGCGCTATAAATTAAGTAATTCTGTCGAGCCATTCCTCCGGAAAAGCGCATTTAGTATCCAGGAGGGTCCAAACTTTTGGCGGCCCCATAAATATCGTGGGAAAAATATGAAAAATAGCGCAATCGTTGAGCTGCATCTGAATCTGTAAGAAAACCAATAATTTATTGAGTGGTTCTTGCACAACAAAACGTTCTTTCCTCGATCAAATGTCACGATTTTATGATCCGTTTGATGATTATATTGGTGGTGGGCACCGACGGAATCATGATGTAGTGATCTCGCATCAATCCTCGCTTAATTTGGCCCCGAAGCAGGTAAAATAGATGGTGGTCGATTTTTAAGCTTGCCCAGAGCAGCAAAAATTAGAGGGCCGATGCTTTTGAAGGTCTAAAATACATATCTCCAAGTATACAGAGGCGTTAACTGGAGTCTGTCTTTGACCAAAATCTGAGTACCAGTTCGGGTACAAGATCTTCCTCAATTAGAAATCCCGTCTGTATAAGTCGAGATATGTGTGAAAAACACGAATTAGTGCAAGTATTGTAGCCAAAATCGCGTCCAATTGAATGATAAATCGACCGCAATGATTTGCCCGCCAAAACTGCTTAATGAGGATGTGACATGATGTGACATGACGTGATCTCTGGTTGCGCGAGGCCGCAAAACAAGATTTTTGTTTGATAATCTCAGTGACTGGTAATAAATTTACAGTGGAGTTGTGCATACTAGCTAGCTACAATGTGTCCCAATGTACTAATGAAAATAATAGGATGTGTCGAGCCTTGGTCAAGGCTTGACCATCAATTATGGTTTAGCCGAGTGATAACAGAATCTGACAGCTCACATCGAAAACCCGGGGCTCATGAAAGATGGCGGGGGAGGCTGATGTCCGTTTCGGGACATGGCCCCTGATCCGAGATGATCCATCTTGATCCTGTTGATACGGGCACTGCATTGTGACACATGATTGATTTTTTTTTTTTTTTTTGGAGCGTTTGGGATAATGATTTAAACTTAGTCTGCAGAAGCATTCCAAGTCATCCGCTGGGTCTACCAGAAAATTCCAGTTAATGCCGGGGAAGTTGTCCAGGGAGGAAATGCCATTACGCACAATTACCATAGTGTGGGACTCCAGCCTCGGTAAAATTATCCTATCCCATTTTTTGAATCTTTCAATGTCAATGGCTGTATACCCACTAAAACCCCCACTGTGTATGTCCTGTCATCCGGCAGCGAGTCTTCATTCATGAGTAGACCACTCCATGTTCTTAGGACAAGATCCTTATTCAGCGCAAGATTATCGAATTTCATTTTATTGGTGAGGATTCGATCTCGTCCTAGTGCGGAATTAATAGATTTCAGCCATTTATTGTGCACCTCAACATCTGTTATCTTTCGGTCTGGATTCTTTAAGACTTTGTCATTGCGAATATTCCAGATTGTGTGCCATGCAGTGGATACCAGAATGGCAAATAATCTTCCCATCTCAGGGATAATTTTGCCTTTTGAGCCTTTGAACTTAACAAGATTACAACCCAATATAAGCCCCCAGCTGAGGGGAGGCCACCTAGGATATTTCATATGCCAGAGTTTTTGGGTCAATTTCTAAATCAATTTTGCGCCAGAGGCCTCACATTCCATTGCTATGTGTTCCAGGTTTTCAGGGACACCACAGGTTTCGCAGATTGCCATCATTTCAATATTATCAATATGTGTCCAGAAGTCACCAACTCTGAAAATATTGTGAATTGACTTCCAGAATAATTCACGGTGAAGTCATCTTAAATTGATAGAACGTATAGATTTCCAAATCATTTCATCTGTTGGGATATGGTCAGAAATTTCACAAACAGAGCACCTGATGCGGTCTAGATTGATGTATGTTGACTTTCTCAGCGGTTCTGGGTGGCTACCCTTGATGATTTTTGTAAAGATTCGCTGAGAGCCTTGTGAGATTATCATTCCAGGGCTACTGAACATTACGTCGATTTGGGTATCAACCTCCAGTAAAGGGTATTCATTGATCCCTAAGGTAACAGGTAAAATATCTTTTGTTTGCTTGAACTGTGTCCACGCAACTCGCTCATTCAGAGCTGCAAACACTGCCTTGAACAGTAGGAAGCTTGGGTCCAACATGTCATTTTCAGATTTTGTTCGCTCCTTAATAAGTGTTTTGAGCAAAAAGTCAGATGAAGAACACAGCAGTACGGGAGCATTATTTGGGATTTTTTGCAACAAGGTGAGGGTAGCACCCAGGATTCCCGATTTGAAGTTCATTTTTATGGTTGGATTGTCAAATGTGAGGCACATAGTTTCATCCTCCTCTAGGTCAGTTGAAACAATTCTCAATCTAGCCAAGATTTGAGGGTCATACTGACCGGCACGCAAAACCTTGATATGCACAAAGGCTGTTATAAGCTCTGGGGGCAGGACTAACCTGCCTTGTCGTCTTGCAGAGATCTCATTCATTGAATCATCTGCAGTAAATATGTGGAAGCCATTTTTGACATCCCGCAATCTGAAGTTTGGATCATAAGTCATTGGCTTGTCAATTTCAATCTCTTGCCGGTTAGTATCTATCTCCTCTGCTGTTAACTCAAGCTCATCACAGAGGTCTACCATTGGGACAAGTGGATTCCATTTAGGCATGATACAGTTTATTAGCAATTTAGCGGTCTCAATGCACTTGCCAGGGTTAAGGCAACCCAGTTCATTTCGATCTTTGTTGCAAGACGGGCATCCACAATTTTTCCGGCCAATGCCACTAGGATTGATAGTGTGTGGTCGTCTTGCCATCGTAGTTCTTCTCGTGGCGATTACAAGGGCATCTTTAACAGTTCGAACTCCATGTTGGTTTCTGAGGCAGGTTGCGGCATCTCGAAGGCAGACATTTTTGTAATTTGGATACCGTATGGCAGGATGCTTCCATATCGGCATCTCAAGTTGCACATTACGGTCAATTGAGAGAGCTGTAAATTTGAGGTTGAACTCCTGGGCTACAGAGATCATACCCTTAAGGTCATCAGGTATTGCATTTGACCTGGGGATGGGGAAATGTATATTGTTTAAGAATATGTTGATGATTTGACCAGGCCTCACATTTAGGTAGCTGGTCTCCAAGTATTTTTTGAGTATGTAGTCGACAAAATAGCACCATAGTGGACGATCCTCTCCTTGCTTAAGATAGCATTGAAGATTCCAAAGATGAATAGCTTTATTTCGAACAGATATATCTAAAATTCCTTTGCCTCCTTGGTCAACTGGGAGGATCATTGTCTCGAAAGACACTCTGGCCGTCTTTTCGTCCCACAGGAAGGAGCGTATGAGTTTTTCAAGGGTTTCTTCAATTTCCTTTGGCATTCCTTGGACTCTCGTTAAATACTGTGTCCGACCTCCAGTTACCATGGTAATGATATGCCGTTTCCCCTCAAGTGTTGGGAGCGTTGTTTGCCAGCGCATGATATCTGTATTAATTTTCTCCAACACGGATGGCTACACTTGACCTCGGTAAATATGCCAAGTTGAAGGGAGCCGTTGGTGACCCATCTGCATCGCTTCATGCACTGGCTGGGGCCGTTCTTCACAAATCTTTCTCTCCTCATCCATACCTTCATCCGTGGTCCACTGCCTCTTCAGAACAGAAGAAATTTCTGTTTGACGAGATTGACTGTCAATGGCAGATTTATATTGCCCTCAGTCTTCTCGACTCTCTTGGATTACCTTTGCAGCCAACGCAGGCTTCGACACACGGACAGCTTGTAACACTTGTTCATGCTTGTAAGCCTGTGGCAGAGGGCTCGATTGTTGGCCATCACGACGGCTTTCTAGACGCCATTATGGACGACGAAGGCCACACAAAGCGAATCAATATATCAGCCTCACGTTCCCTTATCCAGATTTCGAAGGTTCCCCCTTTTAATTGAATATTCTCAGTTATACTGATCTATCCTCAGATTCTTGTCCCGGGTGCAATTCATTCATTGCACAAACAGACAATGCAGTGGATCTTTGAGCATGGTGCAAAAGCGATCGTAACAACCTCCCAGCTCCAAACCCGGGGTGCAACTCCTCCTGTCCAATCCAGTTCACTTCCCCGCATGTTTGCAGTTCCAACACCGGTTTCTCCGTCTCAAGCTGATAATGCACGTGAATTTATCCCTTCGTGTGCATCGACATCCAATTCTGGGTCTGTCGAGTTCGAGCACTGGTCACGGGGTTTGAGCGACGATTCAGAAGATAGTGACGATTCGGAAGATGAATCAGAGGATGATAAATATGGTTGGTTGGCTTTTAAGGCTCAACTGGTCAGTTGAAATCTTGTGTTCTGGAGTTCCTTGCTTATACACTCTAGAACCCGGATGCGGAACAAATGGAAGGCATTGAAACGGAAACAAACCCGTTCAATTTCAACATCTCAGATGTAAGTTGCGCAATTCACTCCTGCCTCTGTCCTAAAAAAAATGAACAGGATGCTCCGGTTGACGTTGTAATGACAGCTATTGAACACACAGCCGCCATACTCAATGAAGACGTTGAGACACAAAAGCTTCCGACTCGCGTACTGGATGATGCCTTTCATTTCATGGACCGACTCCTTCGTCTCTTGTCCAAGAAACATTCTGCATTCAAAATGTTTTCTCACGACTTCAGCGAGGCAATTTTCATCCGGGACTTGAGCGATGAGCTTGCTGTCAAGGCTGTCCTCGCGAAACATGGTGTTGATTGGGAATACGCAAAGCGCGTGAAGGCCTCAGCTCTCAATCGACGCATTCGCCGGCACATCCCCGACCGTGTTACTCTTTTCAAGAGGTTGAAGATACTCTTCAGCGCGTATTCAGACATGCAATGTTCCACCAAGATCGCTCGAGGTCCCTTCTTTTCTGACGAGGCTAGGGAGATGACTGAACGCTTACTTCGTACGGTGCGAGATGGTTATCTTTCTGAGCCTCCTGGTATCTCCCTTTATTATTTAATGGGGAAAGATCGGGATGGCCTCAATATCTACCGCTCCGACCGTGGAACCAACTCTGTTGAGGGTGGATTTCACATGGTCGTGCGTCGGACTTTTGGTGCCCTTCGGGCATCTCCCGAATTGGCTGAGTGTATATTAATTAATTGGATACTGCGTCGAAACCAGAAGGTGAGCAGCATATACTTCTTTCTCATTTTATTTCGCAGTTCTTATTCCCAAAAGGTCGGCTTTCACAATCGCACGGGCAAGAAATACCAGGGACATTTCCACCCATGGGTCAGAGACGAAATTGTTGAACTCGCAATTGCCGTCGATGCCAAACCCTCTTTCTCTCTCCCTCGTGTTCTCTCCACCCATTGCAACATCCGAAACCATCGGAATACTTCCCATCTCAAAGTCGCTCGCAGAGGAGCTGAAAATCACCACACTTCCGCGTCCCCACATTACCGGTGTACCACATCACCGCGATGTCCAGTTAATTTGATGACCCGACTCTGCACAAAGCCGACAAACCCATATCGATATCTCCAACTGCGACAGCTCGTTCTTTGTGCAGTGGTTCCGGTTCACACGCACAAAGAGTACATCACTTTCAAGTTCAACATCAACCACCAGAAATTCAGGAAGGGCGGCAAGATGTATCCACCCCACGAGCACTGGAAAAACATCGACTTTCTCAAATTCACACAGTTTTGGAATGAACTCGTTGACAGTCAATCTCGCGCAATCACTGATTCCAACCAGCGACTGTACTATAAAATTCCGCAGCAGCTCGAAGCACACCACAAGAAAACGATATTGTGGGGATCCGGGCGTTCTACGCTTGCTGATGGTTCCAATTTTGCTGCGCGCAAGCCCCTTCTCGAAATTCTCAACTCGAAGGATAACCATGCAAATGTCCTCCCTGCTATTCCCCTTCCGGACGCGGTGCCAGATGGCGAGCTTGACCTCTCAATTTCAGGTTTGCGCAATATTTCTTTATAAACAACTTCTGCTTGACGCTTTCACAGGCTCAAACGATATTAGATCCTTCAATAGGATGGCCATGTTACCTGCCCCGGGTGAACCGGCCGATTCCCAAATGACCGAATGGGAACATATCGACGAGTCGCCCGAGATTCCGATAATCCCCTCCCTCCAAGTCCCAACTCCACTTCACCCGGACACAGTACATGCCACCTGGTCAGCCCCACCTGTACAACCACAACCAACCATCCACCGGCCAGAGCAGCAGATGCTACTTCCGGGAGCCTCAGAACCAATGCTCGGACCATCCAAGTCGGCTCCAAGACGTTGCGCGCTATGCTCGAAGGCCGGGTGCGAGAGACGGGGTCCTTGTCCAGGTAAGGGAGGCAAGAAGTTTTGTAAATGCGGGCATCCTCCGATGAGAAAAGGTGAGAAGGTACGGATATCAGGGGCTGCTCTTGTTGCACGTCAGAAGAAGCAGGCAGAATAGGTGAAGATCATAATTTGTGCCTACATGTACCTAGTAGACCTGAAAGAGCGCTTGAAGACGGAGTGTGGACGTTTATAAAATTTACTTGATAGAGTTATGGGGAACCAAATCAGATGGTAAACATATATCGAAAAAGTTCTAGGGGGTGTAAGAACATCCCATGAATGTGCAATAATTCTTCCAAGACGATCCTTTGCTTGGATAGAGCTGAGAACTGACAATCGCACAGTGGAGTCCTTGAGCACGTGATATCTGGTGGCGTCGTGCTCGAGGACGCGCAATACACGCGCGACACCACGACACCTGCCCTTCTCCGCGCACTTTTTTTTTTTTTTTTTTGCATCTTTGTTTTAATTCCTTTGTGTCTAAGACATATGATAGAATTAATACTAGCAGGTTTTTTAAACTACGTGGTGGTCATGTTTGCTTGCATTATCGTTCAGGCTCGAATAGCAACAAGGTGTGACGGGACACCTGTCGCCGCGTTTTGCGGTATAAGCTATGGGGAATTCCCACGCTGTAAGGATCCTTTCCGGGTATTTGGACTTTGAAGTCCGACTTCACGTTCCCACACCCAACCCAATCCGTCACTCTCGCATCTCGGCCCGTTCCTACTTTTTCTTCATAATCAGACTGATCGAATTCCCTTTCTCGGCACAGTGCAGTGATTTCTCTGTTTCTTTTTGTTGGCCCCCAATTGGACCCCAGGCAACATCCACTGGGGGAACGCCAGGCCTAATAATACCGCTTCTGCAGCGGCCGGGACGGCGGGCAATTCTCGGGTATGAACGGAATACTGCGGAGTTGGAATGTGCAGGCCGCCGGGTGATTTCGGGCTGCATTCTGAAGAGAAATCAGATTGTTGGAGATTGCGGAGGGTGCCGTGATCATCAGAACGGTTTGGAAACGCTTCCTAAAGAAGGACTAACAAGGCCAAAGCTGGATAAGTCGGCAGTGAGAAGCCGGAAAGTGTCTAAAGTGTTTCTTTCCGGTGGGCAGGGGGGTTCGAACCGGCGGGTATAGGACAAAATGTCCCGTGCAGACCCGTGTGCAATCCGGTGATGTGTTGAAACATCGCACAGTAGACCACTACACTACCATGCCCCTTCCGCGCACTTTCACACTGCCAATGCACTTCCTCCAATCTGTGTTCCTGCCGCAATCTGTTCACTATAAGCCACGCCAACGTACGACGCAACAAAACTAAGGATACTTCAGCCGCACACGCGACGTGAGGTGCAGATTTGCGCCCACGGAACGTATGCGGCTGTGGCCACCTAAGCGGTGTTGTTTCGGGGATCTATTAATCTTCTTACCATATACAGTGGAGTGAATCTGCGACGCAACAGGTGGGAGCACAAGCCGAATAGCCTGTGCAGAATGACGCGTGAATGAGTTCGGCGTGTGATGACACATCACAGCGAGCTCAAGACCACTTACCTTGGGTTCCGTGTCTATGCAGGCAGCTGTGGCGCATGTCGTGGCGAAATCTGGGGTGTCGCAGCCACAGACTTGCTCCCGCGCGCAGAATGACCAAGACACGGCAGGCGGCGTGCCGGCGTGGGCGTGCGAGCGAGTTCGCAGCGGCAAGAATCAGGATGTATGAATCAAGTTGTTTTGCTACACTGGAACGGCGTGAGGATGCAGGTCAGTAATTCAGGTCAGTAATTCAGCATTCAAAGATAAATACAGACACACACCTAAAACCACTTCAAGCTAATCCAAAAAACCTACCGCTGTCTTGACACAATCATGGAATGGCAGTAAGAGCCCTTCTGCCAGACAAGCGGAGGGAGAGGAGAAAGAGCGACAACAGGGCGACAATTGCCGACACGCATCAATGCCAGTGTCGGAGAAGCGGAACGAGCTATTTTAAACTTGAAATTGGATTGGCCGGTCCATGTCCTAAGGAGGATATATCTCCGACGAGACATGAGACATCGGACCATCGCGCAATCAACTGGATCAAACCGAGGCCAGTTAGCCCAAAACGCTGTACTGTGCGAGACCGGAGGTTTGGAGCTTAAACAACGATGGTAATTTGCGCCCGTTGAAATTTGAATCTCTCTCCCTTTTCCCCCTTTTCTCTCTCTTTTTTTCTCTTTTTTTAACTTGAATTCCGCTCTTTCTCCCCCGACATAGTACATGAGCCAAAACCAGTCGCTGCCCACCACCAATTATATCGTTCAAATGTTGTCACACATTACGACCAGTATCGGTACGGTTCTACGGAGCTGCGATA
Organism: Mycena galericulata; assembly: GCA_029289565.1. Classification (NCBI taxonomy): domain Eukaryota; kingdom Fungi; phylum Basidiomycota; class Agaricomycetes; order Agaricales; family Mycenaceae; genus Mycena; species Mycena galericulata. Next base: position 1,202,308 of record JARKIA010000008.1, on the reverse strand, counting down.
CCAATTTTGAGGATGTTCTCACGCTCTGACCACCACCATGGCCACTCGCCGCAACTGCCCACGTCTCCCCTTGCCACATATCCGCACAGTTCTTTGCCACAGCCTTGTCCTGACTATGTCCAGGTACACCAGCTACGATTGGAGACTCTTTTAGAGTCCGCGCTAGCCACTCTCATGCTCTTGCACGATGCAGCCATCACACCGGTCGCTCACACAACGCACACCTTTGAGGTCCTCGCAGCCTTGAACCGTCGTATTTCAGCCCCCTCCACCACTGCCTCTCCCCACACTGCCCACATCTCTGCCCCAGATGTGTCTGCCACCTCTCCCGCCCTCGACAAAGACACAAAGACCACCAGCATGACGTATGCGCGCGCAGTTTCGGCCGAAACCCCCCGATCACCTTCACCATCCCCATCGGATTCCGATCAATCTGACATTGTTATCCGACTGGACTGCCCGGATCTCCCTGAATATGAGCGCGCGTACCCGCCATTGATACTTTACGACATACAGACCGCCATCCCTGGGAAACTGTTTGCCGGGGTGCGCTGGACACGCAACAAGAATCTTGTTTTGCAGATCAAGCCAGGCACAGTTTCGGCCTCTTACATGATCGAGACATACACACGGCGTATTTGGGACGTCCTCAAACCCATCCTGCGACTTCCCGACAACCTTCCCTTGCCCATGTTTGAGACAGGCGGTTCCTGGCACTCGGTGGTATTTCACAATTTACCAGCCGCCAAACATGATTGCTATGCTCTACCGCACGTCCAAGAATCTCTCCGCGAAGGGGGATTCAATCATGTGGTCAAAGCTATCTCGATCCTGTGTGATGACCAAGAGCTAGAGCGCCGGGTGAAGAACAAAATCCCGATTTCTATGCGGGTATCCGTTCTTACGGAGGCCGCAGCGCAGCAGCTAGTTGACAGGGGCGGACACATCGTGGGTGGAAGATTCCGGGCGACGCACTATCTTGCGAAGCCTCGCACTCTGGCTCCACGCCCCAAGTCTGTTCAAAACGACGAGTAGAACTTTATTTCCTCTTTCCTTTGCTCTTATTTTTCTTTCTCTGTCACTTATGCTCCCTCCCTTACCATCACGACATCTAGTTTCATCTAGAGGCTACGGCCATTTACCCCTATACCTCTGCGGAATTTCCGCTTCGCAGCCGTCCCGTCACGGTCTTGCAAAGTTTTCGAGTATGCACGATCCTCTGATTTCCATTTCTTATGGACCCGATTTGATACCGTACGATGCAATAGCCAGATTTATATCTACCATATGTCTTAGACACACAGGATATAAAACGAAGATTCAAAAAAAAAAAAAAAAAAAAAAATACCAATTTTGAACGCTTGCATATCTCACATTGGGCCGCAGTGCACGGACTGGGCCGTCTCGTTGATCGCATCACTGTGGCTGTGCTAAACAAGGATAAACACTTTTTTCGCCAATCGTCTCTATTGGTAGTCTGTAGTTTACCTGGCGCTGGATGTAGGAGATCGACCTTGTTACGTAAAGTTACGTAAAGTGCGGAGTTTGAATTCTCGCCCGGCTCTTGAGTCCTTCTACGACTCTCATTTGACAGAATTTTGAAAGCCATTTGATATTTAATCCAATTATGAAGAGTTCTGTCTCTTCAATTCCTCTTCTCTTGGCTCTCCTTTGAGAGGACCGATGATTACCTCAATATAGGTCGGATCCGGAAAATCGGCCTCAATCTGACTTTTGTCCGGACTTTTCAAAATTTCCCACGCTTTCTGGGACTGCGGAAATCGTTTTCTCCGCAAAGCGGTCATTTTCTGTGTTTTTTGCTCAAAGATTTTCTGAAATTTTGTCCGGACTTTGGGATCCGACCTATATTAGGGTAATCATCGGTCCTCCTTTGAGTGGGCAGAAATACTGATATGATCACGTGGCACCCCAGGTAAAATTTATCTCCTTGATTTCGAAGTCAGCGAGCAAAGTTTGGCATAAGAACATGTTCAATATAGTATCCTGCACAGTAGTCCAGAATAAAAATGAGCAAAGGCAAGCTATATTACCGCGAGGGACATCCGAGATTGAATTTCAGATTACATAACAAGGTCGATCTCCAATCACCGATCGCGGGTAATCGACAGACTACAACAAGCGAGGTACGAGCCGTCAACTGTTGTAGCGTCTGTTTATAAGAGACTACTCTATTGGCAAATCTAGTTTGTGTAGGTTCGGAGCAAGCCCGCGCAGCTCCGGCCCGGCGAGCCGGCCCTTCGCTGAAGGGGCTTGCTTCAAAGTCCGCCAAACAAAGGGCTTGCAGATC